>CM059585.1:41567500-41887500 GCA_030407085.1 Trichopria drosophilae
CCGAACTGGCAGATCGCTTTTCTCAACAACAACTAAGAGATTATGTGGCCTATCTGAGGCGGATAGGTTTCGTTGTTCCTAGCTGTCAACCGGTACCGGATGTGCCGGCAATAACAACTGAGCCCGTACGCGGTGCTAAGAGAGATGCTCCACATCATGAAAGCACAACACTCGTGTTTAGGCAAAATTTGACAACAAAAGTTTTGCCTAAACAACGAGAATTAGACAGAGCAAATAGCCTACTTCTGGATGCTCTTCCAGATGACTGCGACCTGTAGCAAGTCAATTGTGCCGTTTACGAGGCTGCAAGTGATCTGGTGACTCCGCGAAATCCGACACAGATATCGGGGAGTCGGCAGATTACAAAACGAATGTTTCAATTGAACGGTAAGATTCGACTGACACGGAAACTCGCTTCCCGAATTCAGTGTGTGATCGACTATTTAACATCTGGCCGTTCATTTACGGCTAAAGTCAAGAAGTTCGCACAACAACTGCGGACGTACTATCACACACTGAACAAGCTGAAGTTGCTCAACATCAAGCAACGTTTAGCGGATAAAATTCGGGTTTTGGCCGATGCAAAAAAGAGGCTGCAAAGACGGGAAGAAGGAATTCGACAAAACTCAATATTTTGGACGAATCCTTCCAACCTCTTCAAACATCGTATCGCAGCCTCAAGCGAGTTTCCGTCGATGGCTGCAGTTGAGGAATTCTGGGGGAGCATCTACGAGAAAACATCTAGGCTTAATGCAGACACTCCAGGTATTGAAATCTTCACCGAGTTGTGCGACGAAGTCACACAACAAAGTGAAGATTGCCCACCCGTCAGTGCATTAGAGGTGAAAAATGCCATCACAGGAGCGAGGAATTTCTCCTCGCCGGGCTGGGATGGAATTAACAATTATTGGTGGAAGAAGTTCACTTCTGTCCATCAACACCTAGCCCGGATATTCACCTCTTATATAAATGTAGACCAACCCATTCCGCTGGTGGAGGGCCGAACGACACTAATCCCAAAATCGGGAGACTTGTCCGATCCGAGAAACCGATAGACCGATCACGTGTCTGAATACGTAATATAAATTGTTCACTAACATCTTGAACGAACGTATTGAGAAATCCGTGAAACCGGTGTGGCAACGGATAGTAGAACAACGAGGCTGCAAAATGGCTGTATCCGGCTGCAAGGACAACTTGCTTATCGACAGGTGTGTTTGTCAGGACGCAGTCCAGTGCAAGCGTAACCTGTCGATAGCCTGCCTGGATTATATGAAGGCGTATGACTCAACATCGCACGAGCTTTTAAGCTTGTTGTTCAAACGCCTCCATGTCCACCCAAACATAGTGAGAATTGTATAAGACCTGATGCCTCATTGGGAAACACGCTTTGTCATGACATCGGGCAAGCGTCGAACCATGTCTAGACTGGTTCAATTCCAAAAAGGTGTCTATCAGGGAGATTCTCTAAATCCTCTGCTCTTCTGCATCTCACTATTGCCTCTATCCGTTGCTCTCCGGAATTCTCAAGGGTACATGTGTAGACCGCCTGGTGAACGTGTACATAAGATCACCCATCTTTTCTATACGGATGATCTTAGATTATACGCATCAGGCGAAGATCAATTACATCGATCTCTGAACATCGCCCTCACATACTCGAGAGATATCGGCATGGAATTCGGATTGGACAAGTGTGCAGTCGTTCATTTGCACAGAGGAAGGTCAGACTCCCATAACGACGATATAGAGCTCGTCAACAGAAATATCATCCGCCACCTTAGCGCCGAAGAAGCCTACACATACCTCGGCGTACCTCAAAGGATTGTCCAGGATGTGCAGGCTGCTAAAACCACCATCATTAAGAAATATCGGCGCATTCTCCGTCAGATCTGGTCATCAGAATTGACCGAGAGAAATAAGGTGGCAGCCACGAATATGTTGGCTGTATCACCAGTGCTTTATTCTTTTGGAGCACTGAAGTGGAACGTTGACGAGCTACGGGATCTTGACCGAAGCGCACGGAAGATGATTTGTATGCAACGCGGCGGAACGAGCGGCGCGAAATCTCGGTCTGGTTTTCAACGTGGGACGTAGTGGTGCACAGGAGGCTGAATCAGTCATCAATCTGTGCCCAGTGCGTCTCAGGGCTAACATACGTGAGGAACAACTCCGTATGTTGGAGGGAAGGTATATCGACAAGCCATTGCATGGACAATTCTTTCGAAATGTCCAACAACTTAGCTTGTAGGCAGAGATGACCTTCTCCTTCTTAAGATCAGCCGGCTTGAAATCCGAGACCTAGGGTTTTATCTTCGCAAGTGTCATCCGCCACCTCAGCGTCGCGGAAGCCTACACATACCTGGGAGTGCTTCAGAGGCATGTCTAGGGTGTGCAGACTGCTAAAACGAACATCGTGAAAGAAATACCGGAGCCTTCTCCATCAGATCTGGTCATCAGAATTGACGGGGAAAAATAAGGTGGCAGACACGAATACGTTGGCCGTTTCATCAGTGCTCTATACATTTGGAGCACTTAAGTAGAACGTTGACGAGCTAAGGAGTCTTGACCGATGCACACGGTAGATGATTTTTGTACAACAAAAAATTTTACATCCAAGATTTTCCTTCGAACGACTGTATTTTACCCAAAAATTGAGAGGTTGTGGCCTTTTGAGCCTGGAGTGTATGCATGACAGATTAGTACTCGAAGCGGCTTGCGACGTGATTAATCGAACGGAGGAACCCCTGATGATTATACTTCGTCAACATGACATTAAAAAATTGTTATTAGCGGTAAGTAGTGCAGACGTGTTTATTTTCGCTCCGCACTTACAAATGAATTTTTTCACTTGAATCGCTATTTTGGGAGTTCAAATTCTATTGACTTGCTTCCGGATCGGCTCGGATTATGTCCATTGTGAGCTTTTTGAGTGTCCGAGTCTTCAATCCTGAATATTTGAAACATTTATTCCTTGCTACAATGTTGGAAATGACAGTTACTCCACATAGTATTCACCGGCTCTCGTGGTGACGTCACACGTCCGGAAAGGTAGCAGCGAGCCAATCACCGGCAGCAAATAAAATTATGGTCTGCTGTTCTTGCAGTTGACGGAACCTGACATATGTGAGAAAATTGGAATTTGTGATCAAGAGGTCAACTACACACCCACAATACGCGGTTCTCTTATTGAAGTTTTTCGCAGTAATTTGCATAGCGGTCAATTTCTCTTCGATCAATCGATACCTCTTGGACTTGGCTCGCCCGCATATCGGTGAGTTCGTTCCTTGCATTTGTGTGTCCCACTACAAGCTCATCGTGCGCACTGCTATAGGCGCGTACGGTTCACGTGCCCCTCCATTGCGATTACTACTAAGTGTACGCTTGCTGTGTTCGTGATTATTTTTACGCGTTATTTACTGCGAGTGAGTGTGCGTGCGTGCGTGCGTGTGTGTGTGTGTGTGTGTGTGTGTGTGGGTCTTCCAGAAACACAAAATCAGGATCTGATTAAGATTGCTCGGCGTTATCGCGGAAGTCAAAGATATTCTCGCAGTCTATCGTATATCCCGCTCGGCTACCGTTGCTACATCCGCTAATCGTTCGCCAGTATCTGCGGAGCCTGTTCCAACCACATCTCTTACAGCATATGTGTTTTCGGCGCGATATATATGTGTAAGGCTGTCTAACCACGTCCTATGCACCGCATTTATTCAGGGTATGCGGACCCGAAAAGCGCTATACGCGAATGAAGTTGATGATTCTCTACCAAAAACACGCATATATGTAAACAAATCTCTACCAAGCGATACCCTCAACCTTCTTAAAAAAACCCGCGCTATAGTAAAAACCGATCCAAACAAATTTGTTTACATCTATCGAGGAATTGTCCATTACCGGCCGAAGCGAGGTGCAGCGGCTATTGCAATACCTTGTGAAGAAGATCTAGCAAAAATCACTAAATGACGCCAAGCTCATTGTCACTTGTCTCTAGCACCTTCAAACGATACGTGCTCTAGTACTACGCATCCAAGACCATCTGCTAATGCCTATATGAAACTCGGTCATTTAAATGTTCAGTCACTTGGAGCGGTAAATAAATTTAACATTTTGAATCTTATTTTTCTGAAAATTTTTATCATGCATTTCTGCTATCCGAAACCAGATTCAATACTCATTCTCGTGATGATCACTTCAGGCTCGTGGACTACCAGCTCATTCGCAATGACCGCAAATATAAGAAGGAAGGTGGGGTGGCAATGTATATACATAAATCGATCAAACACGAAATACTTGAGCGATCTGAAAGTTCGAGCTTACCAGGCAATTCACTTGAGTTCATAATTGCTGAATTAAATAGCGACTTTCCATTCGAGCAGCGCATTTTGGTTTGTGTTGTCTATAGACCACCTAAGAAAGCCTTATTGGAACAATTTGAATTAGTTTTCCAAAGGCACTCAAGCAATTATAGTGGTATCATTATCATGGGTGACCTAAACATCGACCTGAACCGAGATCATTCTGATTCCACTTATCTAAAAAATCTTGCCATAGCTAACGATCTGCAAATTGTCTCCTACCTACCTACAAATCACACCAGCCGCGCAGATACCTGGATCGACCACTGTATCGTTGACAAGATTGACAATGTAATTATCTCTTCTCAGCACAATCTTGAGTTTGTCTATGACCATGATCTTATCGATATCGAATATAAAGTCGAGACTCACTGTTACAATCCAACACCTATTACATGCCGTGATTATAGATCCTTTGACTGTTCTTTCCTATTTAATGATCTTCAAGGATTCGACGGGAGCTTGTTCAACGCTCCTAGCTCGGAATCTAGTGTACATGAACTTGCCAATATGCTCAGTACGAATCTACTAGAATGTTTCGATAAGCACGCTCCAATACACACTTTTACCCCGACTCACAAACCCTCACCTTGTATTACATCAGATCTACGAAAATTGAAGAAGGAGAGAAACACTCTTCTACAGGCATACAGGAGGACTAGAGATCCATTGCTAAAACATCAGCTTATTAGTGCCAATAAAACGAACAAAAGGGCCTGGAACTTGGCTAGGAACTTTATTACCAGGACCGCATCAATAACATTCATGACACTAAAATCTTGTGGAAAGAAATATGGAAATTAGGGCTAATAAAATCAAAGAAAAGTACTTCTGTGCTGTGTTGCACTCTTGATGAGCTCGATACCTACCATACGACACCGGTATCTCACTGCACAGATCTACAGGACCGCAATTCTGGATCTCTCCCTTCGGACTTCAGCGACGACAAATTCTTTTTCTCTCATATCGTGATAAGTGTTGTTGCTGATTGTTTTGCCAGAGCAAAATCAGAAGCCCTTGGTAACGACATGATTTCCCTTAGTTTATGTTCGCGTATACATGAGTCGAGGCAAGTTCGATGGCTTGCTAACGGTACTCGAGACGCCATCTCTGCTTAAGCGCGCATATCAGCTTATAGTTACCGACTGGGCGCGCCGCTATAATAAAAGACTTGCAAGACTTTTGAAATTCGCGGTTCCAGGAATCGAACTGCGGATCTTATCCACTGGTTCCTTAACCCGTTGATTCCTGGAAAACGGACTTTTCGTCAGATTTCCGGCATCGGCAGCGTGATCTACATGCTCGAACCGTGCTCCGCTTTATCTTCGTCAATTTTTCGCATCCGCTTCTTATTTTGTAGTGAATTACGTTCACCAAAATCCGGTCGAATAATCGGGACTATTATTTCGGTATTTCGATTACTTACGACTGATCTTTAACTTTGTGCGGCCCACTCGCATGGCCCATCACGCGTCGAAAGTGCAGTGCGACTCCGTTTGTTTTAGGATTAAGTGAAATTTATATGTTGTAAGAAGATCCACTACTTCTGAATAAATTTGGAGTTTATAAAGTTACCACTTACACCAGCTTGCAACAAATCCTGAACCCGCACCCGCAGATGAAGGCTGCCAAAATTCTATTGCTGAATTTACAGCGAATAATCGTTCATTACACCAAAACCTTTTCTGTATTAGCTCCGTACTTAGTTTATCTATTCAATGAATCGTTTAACTCGTCAATCGTTCCTTCTGAGTGGAAGGCATTACTCATGATCCCTATTAATAAGATTCCACAACCCACCTGCCAAGCTCATTACCGCCTAATAGCTATAATACCCGCGATCTCTAAGCTCCTTGAACCTATTGCCTTTAATCAATTGACTAACTATCTTTGTAAACGACAATGGTTCGACCCGTTCCAGTCTGGATTCCGCAAAGGGTATAGCACCCAAACTGCTCTTCTCTACGTCTCGAAGTTTTACAGGCAGACTATAGATAACAGCATGATAACAATCCTTATTTTATTCGACTTTAGCAGAGCATTTGACACCGTTCGTCATTCTATTCTAATCGATAAGCTGAAAAATGCAAATTTCTCTGTGACTGCTATACGATGGTTTGCATCATACTTGTCCGGACGAAAGCAAGCTGTTACAGCTGATGATGGCCAGCGATCTTCTTGGCTATCAGTTGGTGCTGGAGTGCCCCAGGGCTTGGTTCTTGGACCACTTCTATTCTCGATCTACATCAATGACCTTCCCGCGGTCCTCCGCACTGCAATCGCATGATTTTTGCTGACGATTCCCAAATATTCTTAAAGTGCCATGTCTCTGAGTTACCAATGGCGATCCAGAAAGTAACAACTGATGTGGAGAACTTCTGCCTGTGGGCGAATGAGAATGGACTTAATCTTAATCTTAGGAAGACCAAAGCACTACTCGTTGGTGGTTCATATTATCTAAGCAACCTTGATTTTGATTCTCTTCCTCCATTGTTAATCAACAACATCATTTTACCCTGGGTTAAGTCAGCAAAAAATCTTGGTCTCATTATTGACAGCACACTATCATGGAAAGAACACCTTGTTCTAATGTCTAAGCGTGTGTATTCCACTCTACGCCAACTTAGACAGAACCGTGCTTTGCTATCTCTCGATCTCCGAGAGACTCTAGTAAAAACACTGCTCCTACCCTATCTTGATTACTGTTGTGCTATCTATAATGATATCAACGCAATGCAGAAAACCAAGGTTGAAAGGTTGCTCAACGCTGGCATTCGATTTATTTACGGACTGCGCCGAGTCGATCACATCACCCCATATCGTGAGGAACTTCAGTGGCTTACAACCGCATCTCGCTGATTATACTTTATAGGCATCATCACCTATAATGTCCTCACAACAAGGATTCCGAAATATCTATATGATCGGTATCAGTGGCGTAATGAAAGCACTCGAATACTAAGACCGTGCTCCACTAGTGAACTTCGTGTGTAGCCTTATCAGCATGAGTCATTTTCGCGCTCTTTCATCATTACATCAACCCGACTCTGGAATGCCTTGCCAACCAACATCCGCTCTAGTACCAATGCTAGGACATTTAAGGGTAAACTCCAACTTTTCTTGTTCTCCAACCCATCGTTCGATATTACTCCTATGCGATAACACTCCACTACCACATACGCGCTTATACTGCTAGTTGTAACCACTTGCTGCATTCGCCTCTGCGATCTCGGAATGTATATGTAACGGACCACTCACTGCGTTATTTTTATTATTTTTGTATTCGCCATGTTAAGTAAGCGGACGCGCCATCTACCGGTGAAATTAGAAACTAATGAGATGGGTGAAAAACAATAATAAATACGTATTAGAAATGGAGCAAAACGGCGAAAACTTGCGAAACTCGGGAAAATGGTGCTGTGTACCAGGTTGTAAATGGAAAAAAGGGGAAATTACTTCTTTACATTATTTTCCAAAGAACAAAAAATTAAAAAAAGAATGGACAATAGCTTGCAAAAGTGGAAAACGTGTGACACCTTACATGCAAGTCTGCGCAAAGCACTTTACACAGGATCAGTTCGCAGGAGGTAAAGCAAAATCATTGATTTTGTACATATTAAAAAAAGTATATAAATTAATAACAAAACTGATGCTACTGTTGTCATGTGCGAACAACCATGCTGTCCAAGTACTGTCGGTGATTCCATCAATGATGAAGGAACGAACGCAGACGACAGCCCAGAAGTGCAAGCAGCCAAAGCACTTGTAGAATTATAGTTTGCAGCATTAGACGCTTCAGCGGAGACCCAAATTATGCTAGAGAAAGGACGTGCAGTAATTGAAACTGTCAACGGTAATTTAAAAATTACTCTTGAATATCTAATTAAAACCGATGAAGATTTATTTATTTCGAAGTTTGTCTGTTTTGTTCCAAATTAGCAGACAGATATGTAGCATAAATTTTGTTCTTACTGTGCACACACTGTTTTGCATATTGAAATCGGCTATTTACTGGCCCCAAAAAGATGAAATATTACAAAACATGCCAAAATGCTTCTTTGACTTCCAACAAACAAGAATAATATTAGATTGCACGGAAATCTTTGTTGAACGACCTACATGTTTAATGTGTCGACTGAGATTGTATTCGCATTATAAGGGTGGAGAAACAATCAAATTATTGTTGGGGGTTACTCCGTCCGGATTAATTTCCTATGTTAGTGAAGCATACGGTGGCAGAGCTTCCGATAAAGCCATTTTTTAATCAGTCCGATTTATTAGATCGATTAATTCCAACGGTTGATGCGATAATGGTCGACAAGGGGTTTCTAATTGAGGTAGAATGTACCGAACTTAATATAGAGTTGATTATACCTCCAAGATTAGGTAAAAATAAGCAGCTTGGTAAAGATGACGTATAAAAGACGAGAAAAATTGCAGCTGCTCGCGTACATGTTGAGAGAGCAATTCAGCGCTTGAAATTGTACAAAATTTTAAAATGTAAGATTCCGTATTCCATGGTAGGGTATATGGACAAAATATGTACAATAATTGCAGCTCTTGTTAACTTAAGTAATCCGATACTTGGAGATGACAAGTTTTAGAAAAAGTAAATGTGAAGTGATACGAAGAGAACAATTTGTAAAATGTTAAATACGTGATTTGTCTTAATTTCTAATCGTTTGTTGATTATATGTAATTAAGAAATACAAAGGAGCTTTGAAACAAGTATATTTGTTGTTTTTATTGATAAAATTTCTCACTTAAACTTTTTAACATAATTACTTCTTTTTTTTTGTATTTGTATTTATTACTCTCATATGGGGTACAACCTGAATGAGAGGTGAGTTCCGGTTTAGAGCGGAGTCTTAGATCGCCTACTATAAACTATATTTATATATAAATTAAATTTGAAAATATAACATTGATAAGACGCAAAACGGAGAACGGAAAAAGAAAAACAGAAAAAGAAACGCATCATGTAATGGACATTAGTCTCCTAGCAAGAAGGCTCTTCTCGCGTGTGTTGCTCTAACAAATTTATAAAGTGTCTTCGCGGAAAAAAGATCGGAGCCACATATTAAGATGCAAAAAAGGTTGCTCGCGTTACAACCTGGTACCTTGGCGGCGAAATCACGCCTAATTGGCGAAAGAACCGGGCATTCCGCAAAAATATGCCGTAACGAGTCAGTTACATTCCAGTTGCACAGAGTACAAGGCGCTTGCGGATTATACATAAGCCGGGTACCGGAGACAGAGAGCGAACGCGCGAAGACTGTTGCCAGTCTTAGTTGAGCTTTCACTCTTAGACAGTCCAGAGACAGCCGCGGCGGGTACAGCGAGTACGACGAGTCAGTGAGCTGCCGATATATTGGCAGCTGTACATTATCCGAATTAAGATATCTTGCAAGATCTTTAGCTCTAGAGGATTCTGCAAGTTTGGCAATTAAACGCGGGCCAGCGGCAGCCCAGTACTCGGAGGTACAGCTGCCCCTCAAGGCAGCAGCCTCAGAATCGTCCAAGAGTGAAAGGAGTTGCGAGAGCCAATTTCGGGGCTCTTCCGGAGATTCGTTAGCCAGCTCACTCAGACGGATAAGAAGATAATTAACTTAATAAAAATAACATAATTACTTAATAAAAAAAACTGTCACAGAACCAGATATTTGACGATTATGAAAATTCAGAACACAATAAACAGTTAATTATTCTCTTTATTGTTATCATTCTTATCATTCATTTTCACCAATTGTGCCAATATGTGGTTAAAATAAACAAATTGTAAATGTGGTATGAATCTATCGTATACCAGTGTTTCGTCAAATTCAATTGTAATGACATAACAAGAATGGTCAAATGAAGCATATATAACGAAGTCACAAATTTTTAAACCAGTTATGAACATCGTCAACTGAATCTGGCTATTATATTCATGATTTTGTTTCAACACCAGTTGGCCATTTTCGTCACTTACTACATACGGAACCTGAAGAATGGTCGCCGTTGATGTCATAGTTTTTCCGAACTGTGGACACTTAATTTCTATTATTTTCTTTCCAGGAACAATACCATCGAAACTGCTTCCTAGCCATGGAATTGCAGAGTTCACCAGAAAACCTAACTGAATCACTTTATTGCCACTTACACGTTCGTAACACTGCCTGGCTTTTGATTCTGTTGCAATTCCATACCCAGTGTTGGAGTTTCCACTAAATTTGGGCTGAATATAATCTGCAGCTTTCTTTGCCCAATTAGGATTTCTATTATTTGCATATGTTATTAGTGAATATGCAGAAGTTGCAGTAATTCGCTTACTCCGTTCTTGCAACCATCGCTCACCTTTTTGGGACAATGTGTCCATACAAATTTCAATACTTTCATTTAAACTTACAGCAACATTTTCACTAAAAAACAATTGACACGATGGTGTCAAAGTTTATAAATAGACGTTTGACACTTCGTTCCCTTCTTCAATCGCATATAAAACTGTGTCATCTTCTATTCGAGGATCGATGTTTCTCGACAAGATAATTTCTGCAGTTCGTCTTATTTCGTTCGATTTACTAATACTATCTTCACATATACTGGCATCGATATCATTTCTTTTACCTTTAATTGTTCTTGAAATTTCAGATTGCGGTTTTCCTAAAAAACCCAGCATGATCTGATTTAAAAAAACTATACGAGGTAAAAAATATTGTTTAAATTTGAAATTTCAGTGATCAGTACATTTCATCAGCAACATAAGAAAACATGAATCGTCTGCTGATTGTTTCAGATATTCTGATTCCTGAATTTTTTATTTAGGTACATGGCAAAACTTGTTGACAGGTATTACAGCATACATCTCCTTCGCATCCTTTTTCAACTTGCCCCATTTTTGTCGTACATCAGTGCAGCTTGCTCTTTCTAAGTCGTTTAAGAGTACACTAATAAGAAATAAAAAAAGTTACGTATAGTTATGTGAATATTTATAAAAATATTACACGAAACCTGTTAAATTTAAAAAATATGACAGGTTTATTATCGATTCAAATGCATCAGTAATGCCACACAATGTTTGCATTTACCCCCCGTTCCCGCTTTGCACGAACAAGTGCAGTTAATGATAATTTCATTATTTACATCATCATTATTTTTTTTTTAATTGAAATAACTATTTCGTGGGGAAGTCCTGCAAGACATGACGTCTGTAAACATAAACCTAAAATGTCTATTTTTAAGGAGACCTCGTGGGCAATTCCACAAAACATTAAATATTTTGCGTTTAGGACTGCTTTACCTTCTACGTAGCATCGAGAACCGGCTCCTACGTAGTTCAGAATATTCACAAAGCTAACTAAAACTGATTTTCGTCCATTTTTCAGTATTGTTGTTTTCAAATCTAAACCGATCTCATTAGTTTCTAATTTCACCGGTAGATGGCGCGTCCGCTAACTTAACATGGTGAATACCCTTTATGCTCTATGTTGCGATATTCATTTAAACTCACTTTATCTCCGCTTTTACTTATATTTAAGCTCTTTTGTATACTTATGTATGAATTATTTTTATATGTATCTATTTTGTAATGGTTGGCTTAAAAGGTTTCCCCTCAAGCCAAAAATAAATTCAAATTCAAATTCAAATTCAGTGGAGGGTAGCGTTTTTGTACAACACGGCGGTACGAGCGACGCGAAACCTCGGTCTGGTTTCCAACGTGGGACGTAGTGGTGCACAGGAAGCTGAATCAGTCATCAATATGTGCCCAGTGCGTCTCAGGGATAACTTACGGAAGGAACAACTCCGTATGTTGAAGGGAAGGCATATCGATAAGCCATTGCATGGACAATTCTTTCTAAATGTCCAGTAGCTTGGTTTGTCGGTAGAGATGACCTTCTCGTTCTTAAGATCAGCCGGCTTGAAATCCGAGACCGAGGGTTTTATCTTCGCTTGCCAGGATGAGGACGTCAATACCTTAGCGTACCGTAACAACATCTTACACCAGGCTATGCAGAGTACGCTTTGTAGATCGTGTGGGTGTCATGTTGAGACACTAATGCATCTCTTGGCAGATTGTCGAAGATATGCAATCTCAGCATACACCCAAGGTCACAATGCGGCTCCCAGTGCCGTATTATCATCTCCGCAGCACCTATGGTATTGACGCGACCTCAGTTTTACCGCAAGTCCCCACTGATATTGAATCCGTAGTCGGAAATGAGTCGTGCCGAATATACTGGAATTTCCGACAAGCAGGCAAATATCAGTCAATAAGCCTGACATCGTCCTTGTTCACTTCGATGATAAATCCATCTTCGTCATCGAGTTCTCTGCACTAACAGAGATTAACATAGTCAGCAAGGAGGACGAAAAACGGATTAAATGTCAGAAACTCCTGTTCGAGCTTCGTAAGCTGTATCGAGGACTTAAAATCAAGCTAGTCGTGCTAATAATTGGAGTGCTGGGAGGAATGAGACCAACTTTCGTCGATAACATCAAAAGTATTCCGGCCTGCCAACAACACGGAAATTCCATCGTAGGCCGAATGCAGAAAGCAGCACTGCTCGGATCTCTTCATCTGCTGAGGTCAAATGAGATCCTACAAACACTTTCCCGATGGTAGAGGGAGTTGTTGCAGTTACCATCGACATGGCCCAGTGCAGTCTGCAGCGGAAGGGATGGATATCGGAGCCACTTTTCTGTGTGAGTGAATTATGAAGGGCCAAGGGAGGTTAGAGTTTTAGTCGGTAAACACCTGGGCAAGGAAGTCCGACACATGGGTGGTTAACCAACATCTTCAACCCCCTACGGTGCCTAACGTATTTCCCCCTCCGTAAAAAAATTTAAAAAAAATCTTTATAGGACTAGTAATGCCCAAAGGGCGAGACACAGCGAAAAGCTGTTTGCTAGCCTGACACAGTGATTACATTATATTACTTAATGGCTACATACGTTGCATAAAATACATATGGCGTTATTAATAAATAAATAAAAAACAGTTACAATTTTTTTATGAAAGAATAAATGACAAAGTATACGCATGATAAATTAAGTAGGAAGAGTTGATTCTTACTGATCACGTAGCGTTTGCACGAGTATAAAAAAGAATTAACATTATAAACTCGAGCTTATAGCTAATAGAAGTTTGTTAAAAACATTAGCAGCAGTCGCAAACAATGAACCGGAAGCATTAGCTGTTCGCATTGTAGGATATCTTAATGTAAAAGCAATGGCATTCCGAGCGCTGTAACGATTATTTCCTAGCACCACAAGTAGATAGAAAAGATAGTCCGGGGATTCAGAAGCTATTATATAAGACATAGTGCAGAGGATTAGGGGATATGATAGTCGATTGCTGAGATAGATCGAACCAGATCTACGCATGGTCGGAGTAATACGGTCAAATTTTCTGACTTCATGAATAACACGGAGACAGTCATTCTGTACCGCCTGAATCTTGCCCATCATTCTCCCCTAAGACAGGGCCCATATACATAAAAGCAGTACAATAGATGAAGAAGGACTAAAGCCTCACAAAGTTTTTTTGTGTAACTGCAGGTGGAAGGACTCGTCTCCAGGGAAAGAGCTGGCGTAAGCAGGCGAATGCTATTGCGTTCTGTTTGGCAATATGAACTCCAATGCTCCAATCAGAATCAATCCAAAACCCGAGGTTTTTCGCTTCTTGAACTACGGAAATAGTATTTCCATTTACAATCACTGGGTGTGCACTAAACTCGACTATCTTCCGTGATATCGCATTACCAATAACCATTATTTTCGATTTATCTGGATTGAGTAGTAGTGCATTATCACTTGACCAGGTCGCGATTGCGTTAAGGTCTTTGTTAAACGCACAGAAAGCTTGTGGAGCGTGAGCAGTGTTAAAGGGTATCAAAATTTGTGTCATCTGCGTAAGTTTTGAGTTTGACCGTGGAACATGTGCTGTAAATATCGGCAGTATAAATGATAAAAAAAAATGAGCTCAATTTGGCCCCTTGAGGGCAGTCTGCTGTCAAAACTTTAGAGTTTGAAGTTCCCCCATTGTATGATAATGCTCCCCGCAGGGGACTTGTGGAAGAGAGCAGAGCGAGTAACTCCGTCCGCAAGGAAGAGGGAGGGGCCGAAGTGCCCGAACTCGAAGAGGAGCAATGCTTTTGAAAGATCCGCTTCTCTTAGCAAGTTTTGAGAATTGACGACCTCACTGACCCGATCGTACCGTCGAATGCCTGATCGTAAAACGACTCGAGATACCCACCGTACTGGGGAGCTGGGGTGCGGTGTCATGCCCCTACCAGGTGGGTTCCACACGGGGGAGCGCTTCGGCGTGCCGTGTTCACCTGGTAGTCATCCGCAAATAGAGGTTGGATTCTGGCGGGCCGCGGCAACGCTAAGAAAGGTTCTCTGAACCAACAGAAGCATCAAAGCAGGCAGCTTGTTGCTAATAATTTTGGGAGCTGTATTGTTGTAGATTTTTCAATGTGCACAACCAGCGGTGCTGGCGCTTTACTCAAATTTGGCCCCATTCCCCATGGGGGGGGGGGGGTGTTTTGAATCCGAACGGGAGGTAAGACACCTAAAATAATATTTATAGATGTATGATAATGCTATCCGCTTCTCTTAGAAAGTTTTGAGAATTGACGACCTCACGGACCCGATCGTTTGGTTGGTCTGTTACCATCGAATGCTCGATCGTAAAACGACTCGAGATACTCATCGTTCTGAAGATGTCAGGGTGCGTTTTCAAGCCCCTACCGGCGGGTTCCACACGGGGGAGCGCTTTGGCGTGCCGTGTACGTCCGGTAGTAATCCTCAATAAGGGTTGGACTTTGACGGGTCGTGGTAACGCAAGAATGGTTTCTCTGAACCAACCGAAATATCAAGGTAGGCAGCTTGTTATTAAAAATGTGGTAGCTGAATTTTTGTCTTTTTTCAACGGCACAACTAGCGGTGTGGAGCATCACTCCAATATGGCTCCAACCTCATGGGGCGCTAAATAAATATCTATAATATATATGATAATGCTACAATCTGAAACCGCTGATCGAAATAAGATGTTACCAATCTACAAACTTCGACTGAGAACCCGTAATATGATAATTTTGTGATTAATAGCTCGTAATTTTTATTTAATTTGTATTTAATTATCTTTCGATAATCTTAGAGAAAATTGGCAAACGGCTTATAGGGAACAAGGCAGAAGGAAGAGAAGGCTTCGATATTTTTGGTACTGGACGTACGGCTGCATGTTTCTGACAATGAATCTGAAAAAATTCTAGACCTTATTATGTGATTTACGATATCAAGAATTTGCGGTTTGCAGAATTTGTAGATCCGTAGGAACATCTCCCCAGAAATACCGTCATTATCTCTTAATTAGCCAGTTCTCTAAATATATTTAATCATAGAATTTTTGAATATCTTTTTTCATTGGGAAATCGCAACGTATGAATTACCATGATATTGTTAAGGGGTCTCAGTGTAGATATATGTATGTTTTATGATACTAAACATAAAATATTATTACATATTAAATTCATTTTTGGCTGATAAAGAAGAAATAGAAACATTTTGGCGATATTGTCCTAACTGTGTAACGGGACTAGGACTAGAAAATTATTTATTTATTACTACTAATTTAGAAAATGTATTATATAATATTGCCGGTCACTGATATAATATATCATAATTACGTGAAAAAATGTATACTTACAATTTCTTTAAACAATTACAATATTTTAAAAAGTATATAATAAATAATTTAAATAGCATTTAATAAATTATAATATTATTTTTACCAAATGCTTTTTTTAATTTTTATTATTTTTAAGCATTTTTTAAAAGCTAAATAAAAAAGACTTAGTAACAGCAACGTTCCAAATAATGGACATTGAATAGGTATAATTTCATTACAGTTACAGATCATTTTGCATAATATTAGTTACTATTTTGAATCGGAAAAAAATATTATTACATTTCATTTTTGGAGGATAAATAAGAAGCGAAAAACTGTGGTAATATTTTTATAACTTTGGAAAATTATGTATTCAATACTACTAGTTTAGACAATGTGTTACCTTATTATTATTACTTCCATAATGTCGTTTTCGTAGCATTTTTTAATTTTAATTATATTTAAGCATTATATAAAGCTTCATAAAATTAGAGTAAGTAAAAACAACATTCCAAGTATTGGAAAATGGATAGGTATGATTGCATTAGTCACATATCTTTTGCATAATATAAGCTACTATTTTATATACGTAAAAAGTATTGTGACATATTAATTTCATTCTTAGCGGATAAAGAAGAATTAAAAACATTTGGCAATATCTTCCTAACTGAAGAAATTTATTTATTTAATACAACAGTAATAGACAGCTATACAAATAAAAGTAGAGAAACCATGTTTCAGTGTTATTTAACGTCATATTCGTCAAAATAAGTTACAGAAAATACCTTAAGTTAGGTTAAAAGTATATTTAAAAAATAAAAAATTTCTTTAAAAAATACACAATAAATAATTTGAATAGCATTTAAGAAATTACAATAAATTCATAATTATGAAAATAAAAAAAAATAAAAAAAGCATCTGCGAGTACGCGAACTACAGAAGTTATATTCATCAGTCGAGCGCTTTAACTACTCGGCTACTACAACCCTTTACCGAGATAAGACGTAAAGCGGCTGATAAACTGCTAGCGGCAGTCATTTATTTGAAGCATGAACGCGCAAGGACTATAGATTTTCCGCCGACGCGCCCAATCTGCGCACATCACGCACACACCACTCGATACTCACTGACACACACAGATAGAAACCTACACTATTACTCGACTTGAAATAGGCTTTCCCTTCTAGCGGATTCCCTCCCCATAAAGCACGTCAAATGGGGCTATATCGGCCGGCTGTATTTCGGTCTCCTTACTTCTTACTTCGTGGGGCATACCATGTTAAACGTAGAGCGTTCCTGATTGGATAGTTCCAGCCCATACGGTTCTCCCCATTGGTCGCGAGAGAGCATGGAATGGCTAAAACTGGAGATGCGAGTACTGCCTTCACTGTTCAGTACTTCAGTCAGCCACATTCAGTAATTCAGCCCGAAGTAAACATTGAGTGCACGATAGACGATCATAGATGTAATTTTCCTACGCTTAATGTTATAAATTCACACTTAAGCCGGTAAGAAAGTTACAACGGGGTGTAGTGAATTTGTAGTAAATTTACAACATTAAACGAAGGAAAATTACAACGGGTTATAAAATTACCACAATTAATAGGTTATCTACATTTACGATTTTTTACAGTGTAGGAAAATTACATATACGATCTTTTATGGTGCACTGAATATTTGCTTCAGGCTGAATTACTGAATACGGCCGACTAAAGTACTGAACAGTGAAGACACTCCTCGCATCTCCAGTTTCAGCCATTCCATGCTCTCTCGCGGCCAATGGGGAGAACCGCACGGGCTGGAACTAGCTAATCAGGAACGCTCTACCTTTAATATGGAATACCCTATATTCGGATCGTACGCACGCACCCTGTATATGACTAAATTGGCTATTAACCCTTTAACGTCCAAATGTATAATTTTTCTTCATGAAGTTTGACAGTATATTTTAGAACTTAAACTCTATGGGAAAAAATCTGCGGTAGTCATTTCTTATCGGCCAAAGACCACTCTTTCCAATGGTGCATTGCAAAATTGTTTAAATTTAAAAATAAAAAAGTTATATACTCGAAGCCTCTCGCCACTCCAATCAAGTTAATAATTTATATAGATCTTCACGGGGACGTTATAAACAAAATATATATCCATACTAGATGGGGCAAATTACAGTTTTTACTGTCATATATGGTGGATGATCGAAACCTCGCGCCACTCTAATGGATTTGTTAATTCATATAGACCTTCTATGTGACGTTATCAGCAATATATATATTCGCACTAGAGGAGGCAATTTAAAATTGTCTGTTGGTTTTTCTCACTTTTCGGTGTCATATAAGATGGATGATCGAAGCCTGTTCCGACACCAATCAAGTTGAAAATTAATATAGACCTTCTTTGGCATGTTATAAATAAAATATATTCGCACTTTGCCGTTTTCACGAGCGGGTTTTCTCACTTTTCAGTGTCATATATGGTGGATGATCGAAGCCTCACACTACTCTAATCGAGTTGATAATTTATATAGACCTCTTTTGGGATGTTATATACAATATATTTTTGCACTAAATGGGGCAAATTAAAATTGTCCATTTTATGTCCATTTGAACTTTGCCTTTTGACGATCGCTTTTTCAACATTTTTACTGTCAAATATGGTGGATGATCAAAGCCTCGCATCACTCTAATCGAGTAGATAATTAATATTGACCTCATTTGGGATGTTATAAAAGAATATGTATTCGCGTTAGATGTGGAAAATTAAAAATGTCAATTTTATGTGCATTTGAACTTTGCCGTTTTCACGAGCGGTTTTTCTCACTTTTCGTTGTCATTTAAGGTGGATGATCGAAGCCCCGCGCCACTCTAATGGAGTTGATAATTTACATAGACCTCTTTAGGGATATTATATACAATATATTTTCACACTAGTTGGAGAAAATTAAAATTGTCCATTTTTTGTCCATTTGAACTTTGCCGTTTTGACGAGCGGTTTTTCAAAATTTTTGGAAAATCTCCAGAAAATATGTTGAGTGAATTTTTGATGTACCATGCATTGTTTTCGATACGGAAGCCTAAAATGAAAAAAGGAATGATTTTTTTTAGTGTACAAAACTTATACATAGGCACTAAAATTATTGGAGTGAAATTCCAGTCGATAGGAATAGAAAATGTGGTAGGTTTCGTGTAACTGAATTTTTAGTTCTTTGGAGTATAAACCTGCACTCCGACGCCGGATTGGACATATTCTACTTCTTGGCAATAATAGAGTAAATAGCATATAACAAAATCAGAAGTGAGAGAAGCCATTTTTTATGAGAAGCTAAATTATATTCAATGAATTCTATTTGGAATAATACAGTTCAGTAAACTTTCTGCACATTCCGCAAAGTGCATATATAGTGACATTCAACACATATAAGGCTGTTATTAACTACTAGTAATGTGATATTCAATGAACAGTGAGCCCAGAAACCCCCAAGTGACTAGTTTCAAGAAAATCCGATTCATTTTTTAAATTTTCGCCCGCCATGTTGGATCCGTCATTTTGAATTTTTAAAAACTGACTTCAGATTCGTGATGAGCGAGCCCAAAAACCCCCAAGTGACGAGTTTCAAGAAAAACCGATAAATTTTTAAAATTTTCGCCCGCCATATTGGATCTGCCATTTTGAATTTTTTAAAACTGACTTCAGATTCGTGATCAGCGACGTCAAAAACAGTCAATTTTTGTACAATTCCATTGATTTATTTCGGTTTTGTGTGCATGGCTTTGATGTTGCAAATAAAATGTTACTTTTATTGCCATTTTATGTCCGCCATTTTGGATTTTTTTTTCAAAATACCCACATCTGTTATAAAATTCATTTTTGACACGATATTTATTACTTTTTGAGATATACCGATGCCATAACCCATAGTAAAATACAATACTATGAAAAAAAACAAAAAAATTCATGTCTTTTTTTTAAATACGTGTATAACTTTTTTATTTTTAAATTTAAACAATTTTGCAATGCACCATTGGAAAGAGTGGTATTTGGCCAATAAGAAATGACTACCGCAGAATTTTTCCCATAGAGTTTAAGTAAAAAAATATACTGTCAAACTTCATGAAAAAAAAATGTACATTTGGGCGTTAAAGGGTTAAATAAATAAATAATAATTCTGTCCAAAATCAATGCATTATAAATAAAAAATCACTAAATAAAAAAAATTAAATAATTTTAAAAATTAGGTAATATTTCACAATCTTTAAAATCTAAATATATTTTTTTTCGCTTAAAATTAATAATACTAATTTTGTGTAGGGGAGACCGGGGCAATTCGTGCCATTTTGTGTTCAACATTTTTTTCTAGAAATACTATTATATATAAAAAAAATGTTGCTAGGCGGGTTTTAGTGGTTTAACCCTATGGTTTGAAAAAAAATTATTTGTTCCCCTATGGAAATAAAAATGGTATGTTTTCGTTACATTTAAGCATGATTCCGTACGATTACGTACGATTTGGTACGTTTAGGTACGTTTTGGTTACGATTCGAACATTTTTACAGCATTATACAGAAACGTACGCGAGCGTACGCGAAGGTACGTTAACGTACGCAAAAGTATGCAAAGATGCAGTATCGTCCAGAATCCTACAAAAATGTACACATACGAGATAAAATGCATAGCAGAATATTTCTAAACAGATATAAACGTACGTAAACGTACGCGAACGTACGCGAACGTGCGCGAACGTACGCGAAAGTGTGCAAAGGTACAGTATCCTGTAGAATGCTGCAGAAACGTCACTTACGAGAAAAAATGGATCAAAGAATATTCCTAAACGTATACGTAAACGTACCCCTACTCGAAAAGGAGGATAGAAAAGCATAGAAAAGTATAGAAATTCTGCGTGATTCGTATGCTTTTGAATCCTATTTTTGGCACATAATGTATCCACAATCGAATGGATATTACACAAAAGGAGTTCGCGTAAGTCTCGATCCTGTAGGTTGGAATCCTGAGGTCTTCGGAGCACGCTCTGGGTTGCCGATCGTTTATATTTTTACGCCATACATATTGGTTATATAGATACGGTGGGGTTTTACTTCTAAATATATTGAAGATCGCCATGCCGTATGTACGCATTAACCGACTCAATGGGATCCCCCCTTTTGATAGCCTCCAAAATTTTGTCATATTTTGCTTATCTCTGGCCGTTTTTGAGATAATTAAGAATTTTTTTAAATTTTAATGTGTAACAGAAATATCATATACGTTACTGATAGTGATCGACAGTAGTAGACCAGTGGTCGGTGTCGCGCGCGATCGTTGTTTCTAGTCAAGTATTCTTGGTGGGGAACACTACTTGGATAGGTGACCGCTTGAGAACAACTTTCTTAAGAAAATTAAATCACCTAATAAAAGTTAAAAAATATTTGAATTAAATAAAAAATAATAATAAAATTAAAAATAAAAAAAAATTTGTTTGTATACAAAGAGGAAAAAATTGCCCGAATAATATGAAAAAATGTCTAAATATCCCTACAAAACGCGACAAATTTTTGGAATATTTGTCCAATGTAGAAGAATTGGTTTGGGTCATTTTTTTCAAAATTACGTAAAATTTTGGACAAAAAATCGAAAAAAAATAACGGAAGAAAAACGGGCACCTATGTGGAATATTCAATATTCGTGCAGTCGGGCACATTCCTGTAAATAGTTCCAAAATCTCGTACGTTTCTATACATGGCTGCATATATCCGTACAATTGCGTACGTTTCAGTACATATTCATATGATTCCGGACGTTTTTGTACGAAAATATTTTATATTACGAATGGTTGTTTGACATCTACAGTGTACAATGCCGTACATCTCCGCATGCTTCAGTATGTTCTAGCAATTTTGTGTACGTTTGCGTACGTTTCTGTACAATGGTGTACAAAATGTTCGAATCGTAACCAAATCGTACGCGAACGTACGTAAAAGTACCTCACCGTACATAATTCTATACAGACGTACCGAAATGTGTCAAAATCGTACAGTGAATTGCGCTAGATTACCGTTGATTTTTTCCATACGGGTTCCATTTTATCATAGTATTTTTAGTGTAGAACACAAAATGTCCGACCATGACGTGTGGCACGAATTGCCCCAATACCGGGGTAAATCGTGCCATGGTACGGGGCATATCGTGTCACTGCGGTTTTATCGTATTATAATGACCTTACGACATCCATTTACTGTGAAAAAGTATCTATTTATTCAAAATTACATTAATTATTATGAAAATAACAAAAAAGTGATTAATAGGAGTCTTAGTTTATTAATTGTCTTTATCACTACACTTCACAACCTTCCTTGGACGCCCAAGTTTTTTACAGGCATTTATTAAGGACAAACCATCACGTATTACAGCGGCAATTGCATTTTTCATATTTCCTTCATCCGTAGTAGGAGTCTTACGAACATAATTTCGAACCATTGTTGTCTGAAAACGAAACACCTTTGTAACGTACAAAATTCTAATAGAACTCTATGGCACAAAATGCCCCGGACCCTGGTGGCACGAAATGCCCCGGTGCGACTTTTCAACTTTCGCCTTCCAAAACTTTAAAACAAAATAAAAGTACACAAAACTTGTGTTTCACATACTTGTATAACATCCCAAAGAACAAATAAAACTTACCGCAAGTTATTTTTGAAGGATGGTTTCGTCGAAAACACGAAAACTCGGAAATTTTCAAATTTTAGTTCTTAATATCGAAAACACATTTATCGACTTAGCCGGGAGTACACTTTAGATAGGCTTTTGAAATTCCGTTGTAGCCGAGAGGACCACTGCCACCACCTACAGGAATTTTTTCAGATGTTTCGTTGAACATATATGCCGATAGGGCGAATTTTAAATATTTCGTGTTGGCACGAATTGCCCCGGTCTCCCCTACTAAAATAAATTAATTAATAACTTAGGACTGGTGCATACATCATTACACACATTCTCCATTCAAACCGACACTACTATAATATATTGTTTGTATTTCTTAGTGTTATAAATGTGTAAAAAAAATATCACAACTAAAAAATAATAGAATTATCAGAATAAAATCCTGTAGAAATGGATAGTCGATAAAGTAAAATTAAAATAAAACTTATGCAATCCACTAAAGAGGGAATAGTTAAATAATTAATTTATTTCTCTAAAGAACATAAATTAATAAATTACGACATCACACGAAACATCACCATAAACACACAATTTATCGATTCCATAATGTTTTAAATTTTTATTATAATCAAACCCGAATTTAAATAAATTAATTATAATTTTGTGATATATAAAACTTTATTATAAATAGAAAAAATACTGAAAATCTTTTATTCTCTTTTAATTCTATTTTCCTTTTCATTTCCATAACATTCTTTCAACTCATTCAAATTCAAAATTATTATCATTTATTCTCCTCTTATTTTTCTTCTATTTCGCGAACTAGCTTTGTTTACGTTTTTCTCGCTCGCAATAATGTCATCAACGTTCGATATTTTCGAACGCTCGAACAGGACGAATTTCTATTTCACTTATTTTGTAATAATTAAATATTATTGCATGATATTTATATATATACATATATATTTACATAAATATTCATTGTAATAAAATACGTTTCCTTTATCTCAAATCTTTCTTTCTTTCTCTTTCCAGTAATTAATTTATTTAATATTTACATGTTATTTTTACTAGGTTTAACGCTAGTTTGTCATAGTGCCAACAATAATTAATAGTTATAGTCAATTTAGATCCTTCCTTTGAAAAATGTACATTAAAAAATTTAATGACTTTGTGGGTACAGAAAACTAAATTTTTCTAAATATACTCACAACTTTCACTGCACTTAAACCAAAAATGTTGTAAAAGGTCATGAATACTTCTTTTGCATGTACTAACGGTAAACAAATGATATAACTAAAATTAAAAATTCTGAGAAAATAGTTTGTTAAAATGATAATAGTAAATATTTATACGTAATGATTATTATACAAAAAATCCAAAACCGTAAATAATAATTATTTTAGTAACTATATTTAGTATTTTTGAATATTTTTTCTGTTTACTTATCGTGCAGATTATGCAATTTCTTATTATTTTCGGTTTTATTACCCCATTAAAGCAAACACTCACGGATAATAAGAACAAGACGAATTTGTAAAATAAAATCAAAATATATTCAAGTAATGTGTTAACACGTATTAATGCTACAAAAGTCAGTAAAACACTAAACGTACAAATTCTTTCCGATATGCAATGTTTTAAAGCCCAAGAAAAAAGGGAACCCTGTGTGAGCAATGGATGAGTACATCAAAATTGAGGAAGCTGAAACACTTCATTTTGTAACCCTAGTCATTTTATAACTAATGATATTATGTAGCACTTTTTAATTATTAAATTGAGAGATGAAAGAAATATGTTACCTCCCGTCATCTGGCCTTAGAACAGGGCACAGGACGAAACAATAAAACTATAGGGAATACGCAAAAAATTAAGTTAGCTCAGTATATGTCGCACAGATAGGTCCAATCCGCGGAGGCGGCGTGGATAAAATCCCAATGTAGAAACAGAAAGAAAGAGATTCGAAATATTCGTGGAAAAAAAATGGAACGAAAGCCAGTGTGCAAAAGATCGGGGTGTTCCGCCAATTTATTATTATCGACCGAGAACAAAAGAAGGAAATTAGGATAGTAGTATAGGGCCCACGATAGCCAGACATAAACACCCCCACTCCTCCACCTTGAGGTAGGTCTGGCGCCAGACGGCACGCGCGCCTTGAGATAGGTCAGGGGTTAATGACCTCATAAATAGATGATAATGGTTATTAATGGGTAATTAATGTCAAAACGAGCAATAAAAATGTCAATAAATAATGTTAATAGGGTAATTAATGTCAAATAAATATTAATTCATGACCGTAAATAACACCATGGCCGCCATGTGCGGTAGGCCAGTCGTCTGACGTAAACAAAAACGTACGGACAACCTTTGGCACGACGGTGAGGTAGGTCATGGTTCAGCGACCTGATACACGAGTGCTTCGTGGTTAATTGTTATATAAACAAATAATAAAGACGATAATAAATATCGATAATTGGGTAATTAAAGTCAGATGAGTGTCGATAATGATGATTAATTGATAGTTTGCGTATAAACAAATAATAAAGACGGTAATAAATCACGATAATGACCTTGCGATAAACATATAGGTACGTGGGTCCCTTTGGCGAAAAGTTGAGCTAGATCACGGTTCAACGACCTTTCAACGTCTATGTATTAGTTTTCGTTTTTTGTTATGATGAATAAACGGTAGAGCCGACATCCCACTTCCTCCGTATTGTGTATTAATATTTACCTACACAACACTCCACTGACCTTTATATGTATACATGTGGCGTATGTGTCACTCCACTTGCAGGTCGAAACACGAAACTGAAATTTCTTACGCCGTCGTTGGAACGCACATGTGGCTTATATTCGAGAGTCCCCGTTTTCTAGGAAAATCTCGAAGACGAGGGGGAGATAAGGTTCTAGAAGTAAGTAGGAATACGTTATACAGTGTAAAAAAATAATATAGATTGTAATAAATTACGATATCGGTCTTGCGACAATCAGTTTTATTTGGGGCCCTTTGACGAAAAGTTGAGGTAGGTCATGCAGTATTATATTTTTCTTAGAAATCACTCAAAATACGAAAGAGGAGATACGATGTCTTCCTATGAACTTCGAATGGGATGAAAAGCAACTGAAGAGATTACGTAATAGTATGTGCTTACCTTGTTGTCTTAAATTAATAATTACACAAAGGACATAATTATTTTTATTTTTATTATTATTTTTATTATTATCATTAATAAATGGAATATCAAAAACAATTTCGCTTATATTGCTAATTTATCTTAAGTAACGAGAAAACTATTGTTTTTTACAATAATTTACATTTTTACAGCTTTGTTACACTTTATGCTTTTTATCCCAAAGAAAGCGAATATCTAGTAGAAATGTGACGCCTTTTTTTAAAAACTATTTTACATGTTGTTTCTTCTTTGCGCGTTACAACTTCGTGAATTTCGGTTCGTCGTATCGCACTGAATCGAATTTTTATTTTCAGTGGTGTAGTAGCAGTAGTAGTGGAAGTCGTAGTAGTACTAGTATAAGTATTATTTTCCATAATTAGCTGATAAATCGAGTCGAAATTGATTTTATTTTAATTTTCGCAATTTAACGAAATCCCCTTGACCTTACAGGTATCGGAGTATTTCCCATTACTAGTTTATACGCGATAAGCATAAAATTTAGGACTTCCCGAGATAAAAGTCTGAATGTAAGAACCTGGACCGTAAACCGCTAATTCATCAGTCAAATCTCCGAGAAAAGTCCCGAGCTGTAAGTCGTATTGTTTGGCTGATGTGTGTCCTCCCGATAAGTAAATTACCGAGTCGGTATCAAAATAAAGTACGCGACACGGTCCAATTTTTCTAGGTAGCTGTAGAGTTTCAGGTGAGCTTGAGTTGTCGTTGAATCCGCTAACACGACATTTGTGCAGTTTGACGATGACGATGTTTCTTTGGTTTGTTATGGTGATCCACCCCCACTGCTCCTTATTATTTACTAATATTTACCAACACATTGCGATAACCGATGCCAGAAGAATCGGTATTTACCACCACCACCACTGCCGATCTGTCTAAACCTTTTTTATCGTTTCTTTTCGTGGAAAAGACGAGTGTTCGTAAAATTTTTTGCTTGCGAAGTAAACTCTTCTACCGCGATTTTAAAGAAACGACAACCCACGCAATACATTGAGTGCACACACGCAGATATATTTGACGAGTTTTCTGTCGGCGGTTTTGAGCAGAGCTGTACGTTGTCGTTTATCCGCAGGACACAGAACGTTCAATAAAGTGAGATATGTTTTCCAGAGAATAAAAAACACGAAATACTGTCGTATCCTTTTTGTGCACGATCTATGTCTTTACGATTTCTTGCGATGAGATGTGTAACGTTGCATTTTTCTGTATTTCAAAAAAAATTTACATATACATAGTTTTCTTTAAATTTGCACACAATTTTTTTCACTATTTGGACGCGACCCAAAAATGCGGTTTCCGCCGGATTGGTCTGATTACTCTCCTCCGCCCACGTTGCCGGAAGTAGAAATTCCCTATTTAGCCTCTCTCTCACTACCTCCCCAAACTTCCTCGCTATCTTTTTCGCAACCCACGTCAAGCCGCGTCATCCGGTCTACTAATTAATAAACAAAAAAAAACGATCTTTCGACTTTCTCTCGCCACCTTTGATCCACTCCCGAATTAAAAAAAAACCGATCTTATGACTTCGACTCGCTAGTCGCCACTTCCGGTACACTACTCCGTCACCTCAATAATCCAACGGACAAAAAAAATTTTTTTTTTTTATCTCACGTGTCTCCCGTCTCTCTCTCGCCACTTCCGATCACAATTTTTTTTTAATCTGGGACTTCATTCACAACAACAAAAATTTTATAGTACTCTTCGGCTATGCCGACTTACCTTAGTTTCCATCCCTCGTTCTCACTAATCCTCCTACCCACTGCTCCTATTCTCTCTAGCTCTCTATGTAACTCTCTCTCTCTCTCTCTCTTCCACGACCACTCTCTTTATCTCTCTATACGACTCTCGCAATCACTAACTGTACCACCAAAAAAAACGTTACTTCTCCCTATTCTTCACCTACTATCTCGCGGTCACGAACGTACTACTTTTGAAAATCGTCATCGGTACTGACCGATGACGATTTTCCACCTCTCTCGCTAATTTTCTTTAAATTTTGAATCGTGCATTGGTGCGTAATATACCGCGCTAGTGTGTGTAGCGCCTGGACACATACACACACGCGTGTTCAGCTCGCCGATCGTCGCCTCTTCGTCGCACGATGGGAGACGCCGTCGCCGACACAACAAACCGGCGATCGACGGGAGAGCTCGAGCGTCCTTCTCTTACTAATACTCGGGCCGGTGCAACTCGCATGCCTCTCGCTCCCACTGCCGAGAGAGAACTTGCCGTTCTTACGACGCGTATTATTATTGCTTTCTTATAATTATCATTCTAGAAATTTTATCGTTAGATAATATCGTGACTTTGTCACAATCCCCTCCCCTAAACCGGAATGTCCCTTGGATATTTCGTTTATTATTCATTTTTAACGACTCACCTCCCAGTCGTCTGCTATTTTCTCTCTTCTGTCTTTTCGCTCGCCACATACTCCTTCTCGCTACTCCTCTCGCTACTCTCTCTCCCCACTGTCTCGCTAATCTCTCTCCCCAATGTCTCGCTAATCTTCCTCCTCTTCCTCCCAATTCGACATTTATCCGGACCCCTCTCCCAGTTCGGAATCGGATATGCATCTTTTCGAGTGACTGCATTCAAATCCCGATAATCGATGCACATCCGGATCGACCCATCGCTTTTCTTCACTATCACCGGCGCGCTACTCCAATCACTAGAGGATCTTTCGTTAACCCCTTTCTCCGCTAACTCTCTCACTTCCTGTTGTGCTTTTTGCAGCATTATGGGGGACATACGACGTGGTCGATGCTTAATCGGTGTCGCTTCCTCCACTTTGATATGATGCTCCGTTAGAGGAGTTAGCCCGGCGGTTTTCTCACTCCCTTTAAAGATACTCGCAACTAACTCGACTACCCTCTTCTCTTGATAATCATCCAACTCGCTAATTCCGGCGCACTCCGCATGAATTGTGGGTTGCCCGGTGGGTCGTTCGATAAAGGTATGCCAGGGACCCTCAAACACTCGCCACTGCCGTCGCCCTTGTCGCACATCTAAGTCAAACACGCTCGCGAAATCCATCGCTAATATGATATCTGAGGTGACCCTTTCCGTGGCTCTAAACTCGACTTGTTGGGTATTACCATCAATCTCCATCTGTACAACTAACACTCCCAGAAACGGACTTACTTCCCCTGACACACTTCGCATTGTCGATTTCGTCGGTTTAAGTCTATCTCTGAATTTCTCCACTACCCGGGGACCTACAATGGAGACCATTGCCCCGCTATCATGCATCGCAACAAATGGGTACCCGCCTATTTCGATCTCGACAAAACAACGACTTTCTACCGCAGCTATTTCCTCCACTTCACACCATCTCACTATCTCTCTACTCTCCAACCTATTAGTCCCCCTCCCCATCAATAACTTTACCGTTTGCTGAACTCTACCTTCATGTTGTTGGTTTTGTTCTTCCGGAGAGGGTCTCACATCATTTGAACTCGCTAGTCTCACCTCATCACTTGCTTCTCTCGCTATCCCCTCTTCAACTTCTTCTGGCACCAACAACTCCTCGCTAACTACCCCTGTTGATCGGCCGGGGAGGACGCGGGGTTCCTGCACCCTCCGGCCCTCGCGTTTCCCCACTGTTGTCGCAGTGGAGCGCATGTCGGGCAGGTTTGGAACGGAGGTTTGGTTAGGTGTTGGCCCATAACTCGGGGTTTCAAGTCTTTGAGAGTATTGAACCAACGGTCCTACGGGCCTCGATACCGCTCTTGCATTATTCAGCCCCGTGGTGGACGGCTGGAACCGAGGGACATCCTTCCATTGCCCCGAAGTTCTCTGACCTCGACCCGTACCCACTTCTTCGGCCACCTGCACGTCCACAGTGTCTGGGGACGGGGGTCTGAGTTTTGAGGAACTTTCGTTTTTCCCCTTTTTCGGCTGGTTCTTCGGCGCCAGCATCCCTTGGGTAGACCGCGGTTCCGAAACTACCACACTCGCAATCTTCTTCACCTCCCGACTATCTTCCTCATCCAGAGCAGAGACTCGCAAAGTGGACGTCGTACGCACGTAGGCACTACCAGGCAATCTAGTTTTATCCTTGGTAGGAGGTTCGCGGTATCGGCGATCCATCTCTTTCAATTTCTCAAACCGCCCTCCCCATTTCTCCAAACTCGCAAAATCGGTAATCACTTTCTCGGCTAAATAGGCCCGATATTCAGGCGTGAGATTCCGGAAAACGATCCGTAATTGTTTGTCTATTGACGGGGGCCTTCGGAAGTAGCTCACGATGTGTCGGAAACAGGAGACGAATTGACCAATCGACTCCCTTTTTCCTTGAGTCCGATTTTTCAACTCGTCTTCTAAATCCTCCTCATCTATTTCGCCAATGAAAAACTTCCGAAACGCCGTCGCGAAATCTCGCCACGTTCGGAAATCTAAATGAGCCGTCCGATACCACCTACTCGCCCCACGATATAAAATAGCTGGAATCGCTCGGAAAAGATCTCGGTCGTCGAATCCGGATTGTTCCCTACAATCCTCTAACCGCGACAGAAACTCTTCCGCCGATTCCTTCTCTTCTCCAGCGAACTTCAATCCCCACTCTCGTAACGTTTTGGTACATCGCAACTCACGGCCCACCTCTCTATCCCTACGTTGATGACGGACTACTCGTTCCCTAGCTTCATCCTCACTATCGCTAGAATATTCGTAGTCCATCAACAGCCTCCTCCTTCGAACACTGCTTCGTGTTGACCCCCCACTACTCGCTACACTCCGTCGGTCTGACACTTCTTCATGATACCGATAATAGTCATGATTGTCCTCTCTACCATAATACCTATTTGTATTATTTTCTCGTTCCGGTACTACTTCTCGGAACCGTGGAACCGGTCCAATCCCCCTCTCCCTCTCTCGCAATCACGTGGAGCATCTATTCTCCGATCTCCGCCCCTTGGATATTTTTCATTCTTTTCCCAGGAGACTGACCGTCTTTCTCGCTCTATTCTACCAAGTTGATTGGTCTCTATTCCTAATTTCGAGTTCGCGAAATACGCCGATTTTCTGGGTGATACAGAAATATCTGAATTTATGTATTGAAGTGGCGGACCTCCTGGGAGCCCTTGTTCCGGACAATTCCGACCACACCAAAACGCGCTAGACTGCACCTCGCTACTCATTCGGGACCGCGCGCCACCAATGATCCCACCCGAAGTATGGCTGGTGGTAGTAACCACCGTAGTCTTCGCTACTGTGGTAGTAGGGATAGTGATGGCCACCGTACTAACCGCTACGTTGGGCTCATTGGACCCCAAACCATCCCCCATCAACGTCTTATAACCGAATTCGGTACCACCCGCCGCTTCACCCAGACTCTCCCGATCTTCTTCTTCCCTCTCCAACACCTCTTGAACCTTTTTGGGCCTACCTCGGGGTTTTCGTTGATACCATTGTAACGATTCTTCCTCTGATTCGTCGATCAGATGTGAAATCGCTGTAGCCGGTATCTCATCCCCCCTCTCATCCCAATCGGGGTACCATGGGACATCCAGGGAGTCGTCAAAAATCCGTAACTCCACTCGCAACAACCGATCTCGCAAAATTTTCTCTTGTCCTTTTCTACTAAGGCGGTGCCTCTCTAACTGTTCCTCCACCCCCGAAAGATTTAATTTATTTATTGTATTTTTAATTAACCTCACATCTCTCGACTCCCGCCCCAGCGCCCTCATTCGCACTGAGTGCTCACTCACCTCAGTCGCCATTTTGTTTACTCCCACTCCTTCCTTTTCCACGATACAATTTGAATTACTCTGCCCTCTATCAACCACACGCGATTCTACTGACTATACCCCCTTTCCTTTTGAAATTTCGAATTTACTTTATTTTCTCCCACTTTACTTTCCGCTCACTTGACTTTCCCCCTCTTACTCGCTAGCTGTGAATTAAAATTTATTAACATACATGAAATGTTATTAAATACATTTTACATTGACATATATATCACATAAACTTATCATAAATACATTTATCAATATGTCAAATTTTTTTTTTTTAAATATTATCTATTATCACCAGGAATTATTATCACCCACTCGTTCTACGCACTTCTCGCTACACACTTTTAAAAAAAAAAAAAATAATTAATTATCAATTAAAAAAGAGTATAAAGTACTAATTAATTAATAACTAAAAAATTAAATAATTATAAATAATAATAATGAATTATTTATAAAAATTACTAATAATAAAAAAAATAATTAAAAAAAATAATAATTAATTATATAAATTAATATTAAAAAAATTTAAATAATTAAAAAAAATTAAATAATTATAAAAGAAATAATTAATTATTTAAAAAATTAATAAATAAATATTATTAATTATTTAAATTTCAAATCACGACCAGTCACTAGCCGCGTCCTGTCACGGTCGCCATTTTGTAACGTTGCATTTTTCTGTATTTCAAAAAAAATTTACATATACATAGTTTTCTTTAAATTTGCACACAATTTTTTTCACTATTTGGACGCGACCCAAAAATGCGGTTTCCGCCGGATTGGTCTGATTACTCTCCTCCGCCCACGTTGCCGGAAGTAGAAATTCCCTATTTAGCCTCTCTCTCACTACCTCCCCAAACTTCCTCGCTATCTTTTTCGCAACCCACGTCAAGCCGCGTCATCCGGTCTACTAATTAATAAACAAAAAAAAACGATCTTTCGACTTTCTCTCGCCACCTTTGATCCACTCCCGAATTAAAAAAAACCGATCTTATGACTTCGACTCGCTAGTCGCCACTTCCGGTACACTACTCCGTCACCCCAATAATCCAACGGACAAAAAAAAATTTTTTTTTTTTATCTCACGTGTCTCCCGTCTCTCTTTCGCCACTTCCGATCACAATTTTTTTTTTAATCTGCGACTTTTATAGTACTAACAAAAATTTTATAGTACTCTTCGGCTATGCCGACTTACCTTAGTTTCCATCCCTCGTTCTCACTAATCCTCCTACCCACTGCTCCTATTCTCTCTAGCTCTATATGTAACTCTCTCTCTCTCTCTCTCTTCCACGACCACTCTCTTTATCTCTCTATACGACTCTCGCAATCACTAACTGTACCACCAAAAAAAACGTTACTTCTCCCTATTCTTCACCTACTATCTCGCGGTCACGAACGTACTACTTTTGAAAATCGTCATCGGTACTGACCGATGACGATTTTCCACCTCTCTCGCTAATTTTCTTTAAATTTTGAATCGTGCATTGGTGCGTAATATACCGCGCTAGTGTGTGTAGCGCCTGGACACATACACACACGCGTGTTCAGCTCGCCGATCGTCGCCTCTTCGTCGCACGATGGGAGACGCCGTCGCCGACACAACAAACCGGCGATCGACGGGAGAGCTCGAGCGTCATTCTCTTACTAATACTCGGGCCGGCGCAACTCGCATGCCTCTCGCTCCCACTGCCGAGAGAGAACTTGCCGTTCTTACGACGCGTATTATTATTGCTTACTTATAATTATCATTCTAGAAATTTTATCGTTAGATAATATCGTGACTTTGTCACAGATGACTTTTGTTATTTTTATGTTTTTAAGAGAAGATAACCGCGTGGGCGACAAGTGGCATCTCTATAAGCTTCTGGCAGAAACGTTGAATTTTCCGAACATACTGCTATTCGGAATTAAGTGAAATGTCGCGCCGTTCACGACCCTGACGAACAATATTTTGCGTAATGTACATTACACTCATATCTTTGCGGTGACTGTCTTTAGTATAAAGAGTCCATACTGGTATTATGCGATGATTCGCTCAAAAGATCGTCGATTATAATTCATTTTTGCTACTGTTGTTCTTTTGAAAAATCATCGGGGTTCGATAGACATTCTAGAAATTCGAATTCACGTTGCGTTGCAGGTGATTTGTCACCTAAAAACATTTTTTACGATACTCATCTTACCATTAGGCTTAATAAAATATCATCCGATCGCAGGAAACGTCCGCTAATAATGACAAATTTATTAACGATTTTGTCACATACCATACACGTCCACCGATGTTTCTATCCCGTATCCACCGACAGTTTTAAACTTGACGACTTTTTTTCGGATCAACCGTACACTATACTCCGTCTTAAACAAATTAATGTTAAAATAAAATAAAATAATAACAATAATAACAACTAATTTTATACTAATATATATACATCGCGCGAACACAGTCTTACAACCGGGGCGTCGCGTCGCGGGCACGGGGCGCTAGTAATGGGAAATACTCCGATACGTGTAAGGTCAAGGGGATTTCGTGCGGCAGCTCGCCGGTACTCCGCGATTTGGTAAAAATTCCGAGATATTTTAAAAGCTACAAGCTTATGAAAAAACTTGTCAAAAAGTATCGTCGTCGCAGAGGACAGTGGCAGTGAGAGAAAACAAGCGAAAACGCAAAAACGAAAACAGGACAACTGTAACGGAAAACGATCTCGAGCCTATGTATTACGATCCTTAACCCTTACAAGCACGGTGTCGATCCATCGTTTTTGTAATGCAGTTTTTACAAATTTCAGGTAATAATTCATTAATTTTTTGAAATTTGTTGCTTCTTAAGTTTGAGAACATGCTAGAAACATAAATAAATCAATATTTATCATTAATTATTATGTCATATTGTTTAAAATAATAAAAAAATTGTAAATTTGGTGGATTTTTTTACAAAACACGTATGTTGAAACGAAAACGCCACTCAAACACGACAAAATTGGGTACTTTAGCCGTTTTCGGGGGCCGCTGATCTGTACTCATATTTTCGAAATTCAATATGGTGGATCCAAATGGCGGATTGGAATGTCGCGGATTGCGATACTAACCTCATATTATTAACCGGAATGTTAAAATTGTACAATTCGAGGGTGTAAAACTCACAGGTATTTGTCATTTAGTTCTACATTGTTTGTTGAAAATAAATAACGTTACTATTGGTTCGCCATCATGGATCCCCCATATTGAATTTTGAAAATCGGACGTCAGATTCGTAATCAGTGACCCCGAAAACCACCAAGTAAAGATTTTCAGCCATTTTCCGTGTTAAGAAAAATGTATGTTTCAAAGAGTTAAATCCCGACAGGCGTGTATCCGGCAGATCCGATTACTCTGGTATAGACGAAACCTGCGGTATAATCGCTAACACGGCCGATAAAACCAGGTTGACGCACGCACTCGGTAGCATTCTATGTTGACGAATTTTCTAATGGAATCTTGTTTGACATGTATGGATCGTCTCCATTAATCAGGCACCACATTCGCCGCCTTCGACGCAATTGCAAAACAATCCGATGGGTCGACAAATGTCTTCATAGCGTTACTTTTTTGTGTGCGGTCAATATCACCAGAATTTCTGTAATGATAATAGAAAAAACAACGATTATATTGCGAGCAAGTGGCACGATCAATTTTTTAGTAAAAATTAATATTCTGGAAATACTAAAACTGATACATTTTTGTACGTTTCACGGTATTGTATAATAAACTTTGAATAAAGCCGCCCTGCACCCGAAACTACCGTCGTGAAGTAACTTCTGCTAATGTATAAAAATAAACCCCGTGAAAAAAAAATCGAAAAAGATACACTGTTTCAGATAATCCCGTTTTTTTCTATTTTTGCTTTTTTTTCAACATTCGTATTATATACAATAAATGGTTGGAGTATTTGTATATTGTGGTGTAGGAATATTTTAGAGATTATAAATATGTACAACCTCTATATACATCATGTTTCTCCTAACCTTAAAGTTTTGATGGGTCGATGGGTCGACAAATGTCTTCATAGCGTTACTTTTTTGTGTGCGGTCAATATCACCAGAATTTCTGTAATGATAATAGAAAAAACAACGATTATATTGCGAGCAAGTGGCACGATCAATTTTTTAGTAAAAATTAATATTCTGGAAATACTAAAACTGATACATTTTTGTACGTTTCACGGTATTGTATAATAAACTTTGAATAAAGCCGCCCTGCACCCGAAACTAGCGTCGTGAAGTAACTTCTGCTAATGTATAAAAATAAACCCCGTGAAAAAAAAATCGAAAAAGATACACTGTTTCAGATAATCCCGTTTTTTTCTATTTTTGCTTTTTTTTCAACATTCGTATTATATACAATAAATGGTTGGAGTATTTGTATATTGTGGTGTAGGAATATTTTAGAGATTATAAATATGTACAACCTCTATATACATCATGTTTCTCCTAACCTTAAAGTTTTGATGGGTCGATGGGTCGACAAATGTCTTCATAGCGTTACTTTTTTGTGTGCGGTCAATATCACCAGAATTTCTGTAATGATAATAGAAAAAACAACGATTATATTGCGAGCAAGTGGCACGATCAATTTTTTAGTAAAAATTAATATTCTGGAAATACTAAAACTGATACATTTTTGTACGTTTCACGGTATTGTATAATAAACTTTGAATAAAGCCGCCCTGCACCCGAAACTACCGTCGTGAAGTAACTTCTGCTAATGTATAAAAATAAACCCCGTGAAAAAAAAATCGAAAAAGATACACTGTTTCAGATAATCCCGTTTTTTTTCTATTTTTGCTTTTTTTTCAACATTCGTATTATATACAATAAATGGTTGGAGTATTTGTATATTGTGGTGTAGGAATATTTTAGAGATTATAAATATGTACAACCTCTATATACATCATGTTTCTCCTAACCTTAAAGTTTTGATGGGTCGATGGGTCGACAAATGTCTTCATAGCGTTACTTTTTTGTGTGCGGTCAATATCACCAGAATTTCTGTAATGATAATAGAAAAAACAACGATTATATTGCGAGCAAGTGGCACGATCAATTTTTTAGTAAAAATTAATATTCTGGAAATACTAAAAATGATACATTTTTGTACGTTTCACGGTATTGTATAATAAACTTTGAATAAAGCCGCCCTGCACCCGAAACTACCGTCGTGAAGTAACTTCTGCTAATGTATAAAAATAAACCCCGTGAAAAAAAAATCGAAAAAGATACACTGTTTCAGATAATCCCGTTTTTTTTCTATTTTTGCTTTTTTTCAACATTCGTATTATATACAATAAATGGTTGGAGTATTTGTATATTGTGGTGTAGGAATATTTCAGAGATTATAAATATGTACAACCTCTATATACATCATGTTTCTCCTAACCTTAAAGTTTTTGAAAAACATCGAAAAAAACTACATTTTTCATTTTTATTTTCTTACAAACAAATAGATTTGTTTCATTAACTTTACGTGAGACTTAACATTTTTTGTTCCGAATAAGCTGTCATTTTTTAATGAAATCACTGATGTAGGTAAAAGTTGTATATCTTCTTAATATCTAAAAATTCTCCATTTAATATTTTTTATTAGGAGGGCGGCTTTTGACAGACATTCGGATACGTTTCTTGATTTACTTTTATTAATTTTTTCAACTTTCTGTTTGATATTGGAGTAACTGCACTGGTCTAGCTTTCAGACAATGAAAACGTCTTGTAAATTTGATGAAAAAAAATTTCATTTTAAAAATTAAAAACACGCTTATCTGATGTTTCTCGAGAATTTTGAGGTTACGTGAAAAAGGATACAAAATTTGTAGATCTTTTTACTATCCGAAACATCTGTATACACCATCAGTGCACATACATCAATTCTTCAACTACAAATTACATATAAGGATATTGAAAAAGAAAAAAAAAATAGAACAAAACAGACTTAATGAAAATGTATCTTTTCGATTTTCTATTTAACGGGGATTGTTATTATACGTTAGCAGACGTTACTTCACGTCGTCAGTTTTTGTAGGTGCAAGGCTGGTTTATTCAAATTTTTTTAAGATCACCGTGTATTTCAAATCTGCTATGTTTGAATAAAACGTATTTTTAATAAATCGAATCTTTCCTGGTTTTACCTTTATCATATCTCCCCTTCGTATTTTTCGGGGATTTCCAAGAAAGTGTTACAATCAAGTAGTTGTCTATACGGTTTCCAGATTACAAAATCGAACATTTTCGACATTAATTATCCTAGTTTATACGTGTATATTATTATATGTATTATTTTGTATAGTACGATTTGTAGCTTACTTTTAGAGTCTTATCTATCCCTCGTCTTCAAGATTTTCGTAGAAAACGGGGTCTCTCTAGTAAAAACCACGTGTGTGCATTTCAACGTCGTATGAAATTAAAGTCTCTCGTTTTCGACCTACAAGTGAACTGCCACGTGCGCAACATGTATTTAAAGGTCATCTACGCAATGTGTTGGTAAATATTAGTAAATAATAAGGAGCAGTGGGGGTGGATCACCATAACTAACCAAAGAAACATCGTCATCGTCAAACTGCACAAATGTCGTGTTAGCGGATTCAACGACAACTCAAGCTCACCTGAAACTCTACAGCTACCTAGAAAAATTGGACCGTGTCGCGTACTTTATTTTGATATCGACTCGGTAATTTACTTATCGGGAGGACACACATCAGCCAAACAATACGACTTACAGCTCGGGACTTTTCTCGGAGATTTGACTGATGAATTAGCGGTTTACGGTCCAGGTTCTTACATTCAGACTTTTATCTCGGGAAGTCCTAAATTTTATGCTTATCGCGTATAAACTAGTAATGGGAAATACTCCGATACCTGTAAGGTCAAGGGGATTTCGTTAAATTGCGAAAATTAAAATAAAATCAATTTCGACTCGATTTATCAGCTAATTATGGAAAATAATACTTATACTAGTACTGCTACTACTTCCACTACTACTGCTACTACGCCACTAAAAATAAAAATTCGATTCAGTGCGATACGACGAACCGAAATTCACGAAGTTGTAACGCGCAAAGAAGAAACAACATGTAAAATAGTTTTTAAAAAAAGGCGTCACATTTCTACTAGATATTCGCTTTCTTTGGGATAAAAAGCATAAAGTGTAACAAAGCTGTAAAAATGTAAATTATTGTAAAAAACAATAGTTTTCTCGTTACTTAAGAAAAATTAGCAATATAAGCGAAATTGTTTTTGATATTCCATTTATTAATGATAATAATAAAAATAATAATAAAAATAAAAATAATTATGTCCTTTGTGTAATTATTAATTTAAGACAACAAGGTAAGCACATACTATTACGTAATCTCTTCAGTTGCTTTTCATCCCATTCGAAGTTCATAGGAAGACATCGTATCTCCTCTTTCGTATTTTGAGTGATTTCTAAGAAAAATATAATACTGCATGACCTACCTCAACTTTTCGTCAAAGGGCCCCAAACAAAACTGATTGTCGCAAGACCGATATCGTAATTTATTACAATCTATATTATTTTTTTACACTGTATAACTTATTCCTACTTACTTCTAGAACCTTATCTCCCCCTCGTCTTCGAGATTTTCCTAGAAAACGGGGACTCTCGAATATAAGCCACATGTGCGTTCCAACGACGGCGTAAGAAATTTCAGTTTCGTTTTTCGACCTGCAAGTGGAGTGACACATACGCCACATGTATACATATAAAGGTCAGTGGAGTGTTGTGTAGGTAAATATTAATACACAATACGGAGGAAGTGGGATGTCGGCTCTACCGTTTATTCATCATAACAAAAAACGAAAACTAATACATAGACGTTGAAAGGTCGTTGAACCGTGATCTAGCTCAACTTTTCGCCAAAGGGACCCACGTACCTATATGTTTATCGCAAGGTCATTATCGTGATTTATTACCGTCTTTATTATTTGTTTATACGCAAACTATCAATTAATCATCATTATCGACACTCATCTGACTTTAATTACCCAATTATCGATATTTATTATCGTCTTTATTATTTGTTTATATAACAATTAACCACGAAGCACTCGTGTATCAGGTCGCTGAACCATGACCTACCTCACCGTCGTGCCAAAGGTTGTCCGTACGTTTTTGTTTACGTCAGACGACTGGCCTACCGCACATGGCGGCCATGGTGTTATTTACGGTCATGAATTAATATTTATTTGACATTAATTACCCTATTAACATTATTTATTGACATTTTTATTGCTCGTTTTGACATTAATTACCCATTAATAACCATTATCATCTATTTATGAGGTCATTAACCCCTGACCTATCTCAAGGCGCGCGTGCCGTCTGGCGCCAGACCTACCTCAAGGTGGAGGTGGGGGGTGTTTATGTCTGGCTATCGTGGGCCCTATACTACTTAGGATGGTTTCACAAATGATTAGCCAGAGTAAATTGGGAATTATTAGATTTAATTTAATTTAACAAATTTTGGCTTTTCATGGCGATACCATAAGGAAAATTGTCCGAATTCGATGGTACTTACATGTAGCTCAACATATTTACTTTACTTAGGAAAATCCAAGGGATATTCGGCTCAATATTCACAGCCATGTAGGTACTTGCGGGGTACGCCAAATTTCGCACAAAATTTTAACAATAATCACAGTTATCAATTATTCCGAAATTCGTTATTTGCACATAACAATTTAAAACGTTTCGGTTGCGGTGGTCACAACGAATCTGCCTAATTTTTCATGTGTTTTGCCGTTCTGTGACACGTGCTGCCCCCCTCGTACCTCCCAGTTCCTCCTCGCTGGTAAGGATTGGAAGTCTAGCGCGAATTTAACCATTTAAATAGACTAAAATCAACGATTCGCGCTACAATTTTAAAAATAAATATTTATTTTCTTATATATTTGTATAATATAATCTATGCTAAATGGTCGATTTTTTTTTATTGGAAAACATAAATGAGTTTCTTGAATTATTTTAATAGTGGCAACGCACGTTCAAACTATTGCATCTTGAAATTCGTTCGTTTTTCTTAAAGCTTGTTTTTTCATAGTTTTTTTTTGTTTCATCCCAAAATATTAAGAAATTGAAAAAACCATAACAATATTAAAAATGTTTGTGTCCAGGGAAGGCGATCAAGACCCTGATTAAGGGCACACTTGATCGTCCATGCGCAACGCATTTTTTAACAGTGTAACCACACATAAAACGGATGTTTTTCTACATTCGCAATAGTAAATAGTAGTTTTCGATACAAGGGCGTAAAAGTTGTTGCTACAAATATGAGGGTTGTAGAAGTTTTCGCGCATGCGTCAAACAATATTTTTTTTTTGCAAGTGTGCGTAAAAAGCACCGAAAAAGTGTAAAACCTGCGTAAAGCCGCACTTTATGCACGCGCTATCAATAATTGCAACATAAATTAAAATAATAGTTACGAGGGTCGCGTGAACTCATATCACAGTACGCAATTATTAGCAATGTTATTGTTTACATCATTTATTATTATCCACTTAATTATAATTACCGAAAAATACCAAGATCTTCTTTATATATGATTTGTTTACCGTTAGTACATGTGAGAATATTTTGACATATTTAATTGTCTGTCCTCGTAATGTTTAATTTATATAAATACATAAATTTAACAACAAACCATTATAGTGTAACGTATGAGCCGTAACGTAAGTATTTTTTCATTAAGAGAATATTTTGAAGCTTCTAGAAACTCCTAAACACTAACTGAAAACGTACAACATGCGTTTCCACTAATATCCACAATATCCACATGATATCATAAAATTTCCGATGAGCTGGCCCAAGTGTGAGAACAAGAGTTTTGGGGGCAGCCGACTACATTATCCTCTCACTCTTCAACATACGCGCCCCTTTTCATGTATTACGGCATATACTCTCGCGTCGCTAAGACGGAAAACCGTCATAAAAATTATCTGTTTGATCTACGCCAAATTAAAACTCTCGAACTTTTTCCCAGCTTCTAGAAGTTTCTCCTTCAGAATATTCGAAAATATTATATTTTATTAAATCACAAAGAAAATCATCCTATACTTATTTGATGGAAATTATTAAAATAACAATTCATATCAAAACATATTAAAAACGGATGATTCTTTCGTAATTTATTTATCATAGCCCGTAACTATCGATATATCTCCTTTTCATTAATATTAATGATTTATTTGTAAGACGCTTAATAATAATTCTTCATTTTATGCCATATACAGTTAAACTAGTAACAATTATTCAATTTAATCGTCAATCTTTTAATCGTGGATCTCATTTCTTAATTATTAATATAAATGGATTAACGTTTAAACTAGGAAATATTCATAATAATTGTATAATTCGTCTTGTCAAAAATTATTGTATGTCTTTTTTTTATCATCGTTCAAAATGTATTATTTATAAGAAATATTAATATTTGTATAATCATTATCTTGTATTAATCATTATGTGACGAAATTCGTCACTGATCTCAACCCCGCCCGATTTAAATTATAATCCTATAAGCTAATGCTAAAGGGTGATTAAGCAAGATGTCAACGTGAAGATACCTGCTTGCCCGTGAGCGGACAACAGAAAATCTCGACAAAGCCGCGCAGTGACAAGTTAGCAGGATTCGTACATCATCCTGAACCGCCACATATCGTAGTGCGTCATTACCCTAATTATTTCCCCTGTCTAAACATGGACATCCTCTCCTCTCACCTCCCACCACACGTCCGTTAACTGCAATTGTAGCGGTTGAACGGAAAGTATCCATTTCTCGAAGAAGCATCTGCTCGTGTGAGAACTCTTCTCTCACGTCTCGACGCGTGAGAGCCCGTTTCCATTTCTCATCCACACCATGACGACTGCTGCATGCATCCATCGCACGTTCTCAACGCACGAACCCTCTCCCCCGCTGGATTCTTTCATGCAGCGACCTCGCCTCGACGTTCGTCGCAGCCGCGACTCGCAAGGATCCAATGCACGTTTCCTTTTCCCCACCATGGCTTCGCACTCGCCAGCCGTCTCAAGTCTTTCGATCGCCTGTAAGCCGTGCAGCGTCCTACGCATTCTCTTCCCCTCTTCTAATGTTTGCTTCTTTGTACGTACGGCAACTTTCATTGCCTCCACCGTTTGATGCCCGAGATTGATAGTCGTTCCCCGGCAAAACTCAACGGTAGTTGAGGGGAACTCAATACAAGTTTTCATAAAAAAGAGAGACGATCTCCCGTCCGACTTCTCCCCTCCCAGTACATGGGAACTGCTGGACTTACACCTTCCAATCCACGGTATATCTCGTCTTACCCATTAATTTTATTTTTTTTAGTGAAAGCATCCAAGGATCGAATCCTCTTAAAACTCACGCCGAAGCGTAGAGTCGTCGCGAAATTAAAGAAGGTTTTTAAGGAAAATCCACAATCGCCGATCTTAAAAACTTTTAAAAGGGCTAAAAAATCCCTGGCCCTCACGGAATACAGATTAGCTGAAATTAACTCAAATTCTATGGAATTTGCCTTTATGGCAGTATAGTTGCAATTATGGTTATAGATCAGCTAACAATTAAAAAATCTGAAAAATTGTAAATAAATGGGAGTGTCTTGATTAGCATGTAAAGTGCATGATATAGGGGCCTACTTTTTTCAAATTCAATTCATACCACAGAGGTGCGGAATAATTATGGCTACGATTATCCGTAATAACGCTAGCCGACTAGTCCCACTTGTTCAACGAGATTTAACAAGTACATACAAAAGTCTGAAAAAGATGGGTCTCGCGTCGTTTCATGAATAAACAAATTAAAGGGCTTCAATACTCGTATATGGTTCACAAGTTTATTCGCGCCATCTGTCGACCAAGTTGTTTTACGGCGCACTACTGAATTGCACGAGGGGAAAGAATAAGTCGGCGAATTTATCCATGATAATGCTAGTTCAACAGCAGCAGGGAGATGATCTGAGCCCCCGTTTCCTGGCCCAATAAAAAATCTTACAATAGATTTACAAACTCTAAGTAATTTGTAGAGACCCAGATCATATCCACTATGCTACGGCCTTTAACATCCAAATAAGTGTATTGAGCAGGAGTGTCACCTGGCGAACGACCATTTAGTAACCCAAAATTATTCGCAAACATAAAGTCGTACAAAGTATTACGCCGACAATTATGTCTTGGATCACAAGATCGCCTGACCGAGTTAAGATGAGTATTGGCAAAGAGATGTTCGCAGTCGCTTTCTAAATTTAAGGTTCCCGTCCATGAATTGAAGTCTCCCCCAAGATAATTATACTATCTGTAAATTTGACAGAAAGCGAATCTAGTATTATATATTGCAGGTTTTGTAGTTGGAAAAATCAGTTAATAGTAAGCGAAAAGTAAAACGAGCCTTGAATCATGGAAATTGGGAGAGTTTTAACGAGTATAAAGACCCAGGGGAGGAGATCTAAATTACTTCAGGGAACCCAGCCGATGGTAGACGCGTGAGTAGACCACCGCAATATCTGCCTATGGAGCCCTCTCTTGCAGCTGGAACAATGAAAGTTGAGTCGTCGCGAAATTAAAGAAGGTTTTTAAGGAAAATCCACAATCGCCGATCTTAAAATCTATTAAAAGGGCTAAAAAATCCCTGGCCCTCACGGAATACAGATTAGCTGAAATTAACTCAAATTCTATGGAATTGGCCTTTATGGCAGTATAGTTGCAATTATGGTTATAGATCGGCTAACAATTAAAAAATCTGAAAAATTATGAATAAATGGGAGTGTCTTGATTAGCATGTAAAGTGCATGATATAGGGGCCTACTTTTTTCAAATTCAACCCCGATTATGTTTTTTTTTTTTCATTTTAGAAGTAGTTTAATGGTCTACGAGAAGCTATCGAAGTGTTATTATTATTACTCGATCAGATAAAGTATATCAATGTTCTTATTTTTAAGATTTCGGTAACAATAATGTTTCCCCTAGTAGTAAACTTTCTTTGTAAAATAAGTAGACAGAAATCACGGAGGAATAAAATCAATTTCGCAGTAATTTATGAATCGCCAAAAATCATACAAAATATAGATATCCAAACCCTGTGTGAGCAATGGACGAGTACATCAAAATTACTATAACATCTGAGAAGGCTGAAACACTGCATTTTGTATCCGTAGTAATTTTATAAATAAAGATATTATAAAAATACATATTTAATTTCTGATATATTTATAGAATATAATCTTTGGAGAAAATCCCACACTTTCGAATTTTACTGAGTTATTGTTTCTTCATGCTTGGTTCGATAGATATTACATGGACAAGCCGATCAATAACCATAATTTCGACTATACCGCCATAAAGGGAATATGTTGAACATTTTTTATGAAATTTCGAAAGGGTCCTTCCATTGAAAAATGTACATTAAACAATTTAAAACGACTTTCTAAACGCATCCGGTAATAATACGGCAAAGCGGTTATTCTCACAAGAAAGAGTACAAAAAGCAACAAAACACATGTGTTACAATAACGGGTTGTCATTACATTTGTATGTTTAAATAAATTAAACATTGCGGGCACAGAAAACAAAATTCTAAATATACTCAGAACTTTCACTGTACTCCAAACAAAAATGTTGTAAAAGATCACGAATACATCTTTTGCATGTACCAGCGGTAAACAAATGATATAACTAAAATTAAAAATTGTGAAAAAAAAAGTTTGTTAAAATGATAATAGTAGATCTTTATTTATAATGATTATTATAACAAAAATTAAAAAATGTCCATATTAATTATTTTAGTAACATTATTTGGTATTTTTGAATATTTTTTCTGTTTACTTATCGTGCAGACTATGCAATTTCTTATAATTTTCGTTTTTATTAACCTGTTAACCCATTAGGGACCAAATGGACAATTTTTCGTGGTCGACTTCAAGGGCGGTACTTTACATGAAACCGGATTTTAAAAAAATCGGAACCAATTATATCTTACATAGAATTGATTGATCGTTCCGAATCTACCGTTAAAAAATTAATCGAGCCTATTCCGAAAAAGTTATGCTTAGTTTTTCACAAAAAAATCAGATTTTTTCACTGACAAGTATTATTTAATCCGCATTCTCATATCGGAAACAGTTAAGGAGATCATTGATCGGAGAAAATGGGGGCCCTGGACTCTTAGCAACCTTGCCAGAGATTGGGTAACCAACCCCAGTGGATGGCGAGGTAAGAGACAAACGAGAGAGGCATAACAACGGGGGGTAGGGCCAACCACCCTACTCCCTGTATTTGCGGTTAGAAGAAATACAACGCGCAGGGCTCCTGACCATCGGGCTGCTTCGGATGCAGCCCAGTCCCAAGGTGGAGGAGCCCGGTGTCCCGGGACAACAACGTACGAATGCCCATGGACGATTTCAGTGGACGGAGAATCTCAGGCAAGATCTAATGCGCTGCTACTAGGAGAGCTGTCCGCAACAGAGAGGCTACATGGCGCGAATGCATAGTCGGTTTGCAGTAATGCATCCCGAACTGGCAGATCGCTTTTCTCAACAACAACTGAGAGATTATGTGGCCTATCTGAGGCGGATAGGTTTCGTTGTTCCCAGCTGTCAACCGGTACCGGATGTGCGGGCAATAACAACTGAGCCCGTACGCGGTGCTGGGAGAGATGCTCCACATTATGAAAGCACGACACTCGTGTTTAGGCAAAATTTGACAACAAAAATTTTGCCTAAACACCGAGAATTAGACAGAGCAAATAGCCTACTTCTGGATGCTCTTCCCGATGACTGCGACCTGTGGCAGGTCAATTGTGCCGTTTACGAGGCTGCAAGTGATCTGGTGACTCCGCGAAATCTGACACAAATATCGGGGAGTCGGCAGATTACAAAACGCATGTCTCAATTGAACGGCAAGATTCGACTGACACGGAGACTCGCTTCCCGAGTTCAGTGTGTGATCGACTATTTAACATCTGGCCGTTCATTTACGGCAAAAGTCAAGAAGTTCACACAACAACTGCGGACATACTATCACACACTGAACAAGCTGAAGTTGCTCAACATCAAGCAACGTTTGGCGGATAAAATTCGGGTTTTGGCGGATGCCAAAAAGAGGCTGCAAAGACGGGAGGATGGAATTCGACAAAATGCAATATTTTGGACGAATCCTTCCAACCTTTTCAAACATCGTATCGCAGCCTTAAGCGAGTTTCCATCGATGGCCGCAGTTGAGGAATTCTGGGGGAGCATCTACGAGAAAACATCTAGACTTAATGCAGGCACTCCAGGTATTGAAATCTTCACCGAGTTGTGCGACGAAGTCACACAACAAAGTGAAGATTGCCCACCCGTCAGTGCATTAGAGGTGAAAAATGCCATCACAGCAGCGGGGAATTTCTCCTCGCCGGGCTGGAATGGAATTAACAATTATTGGTGGAAGAAGTTCACTTCTGTCCATCAACACCTAGCCCGGATATTCACCTCTTATATAAATGTAGACCAACCCATTCCGCACTGGCTGGTGGAGGGCCGAACGACACTAATCCCAAAATCGGGAGACTTGTCCGATCCGAGAAACCGATAGACCGAGCACGTGTCTCAATACGTTATACAAATTGTTCACTAATTACCGGAATCAGGAAAGAGCTATTACGAAAAATGCGTAAGAGAGAGATGGAATACAGGAGAGAAAGGTAGTGATAGGTGAAGAAAAATGGAGGATAGTGTTTGTGTATAATAGAGAGGAGAAAAGCGAGGGGCTGGTACATTTGGAGAGGTGGTAAGGGAGGATAAAGAAGAGAATTTGTTGATAATGGGAGATTTTAACGGTAGAGGAGAGAGAGAGAGAGAGAGAGAGAGAGAGAGAGAGAGAGAGAGAGAGAGAGAGAGAGAGAGAGAGAGAGAGAGAGAGAGAGAGAGAGAGAGAGAGAGAGAGAGAGAGAGAAGAGAGAGAGAGAGAGAGAGAGAGAGAGAGAGAGAGAGAGAGAGAGAGAGAGAGAGAGAGAGAGAGAGAGAGAGAGAGAGAGAGAGAGAGAGAGAGAGAGAGAGAGAGAGAGAGAGAGAGAGAGAGAGAGAGAGAGAGAGAGAGAGAGAGAGAGAGAGAGAGAGAGAGAGAGAGAGAGAGAGAGAGAGAGAGAGAGAGAGAGAAGAGAGAGAGAGAGAGAGAGAGAGAGAGAGAGAGAGAGAGAGAGAGAGAGAGAGAGAGAGAGAGAGAGAGAGAGAGAGAGAGAGAGAGAGAGAGAGAGAGAGGTTGGAATACAGTCTCTGCATCACGGTGCTCGGTCGCACACGTACATTTCTTGCAAACTAAGAACTAACAATAATAAACTACGGAAAAATAAATAAGAAAAATATAATTAGATAACAAGCTAAAAAGTCGTAGACAAACCTTGGGCTTTAGTTTAGTTCCGCCTTGAACAAATGGTAAAAGAGATTCGTGCGGAATGATGATAAAGAGGCGAGTGCATGGAAATGTCGTGGGAGTGAATTCCAAAAATGACTTGCAGTGATCAAGAATGAGTCAGCATAAATGTTTGGTACGTGGAATAGCAAGTAAGAAACTAGATGTTTGATGGCGTGTTGATCGGCGTATGGAATCACTGATGGGGATGAATTTATCAGCCAGATATGAAAGCTGAGAAATGGTAATGATTTGATGCGTCAGGTTACCAAGAAAATACTGCCGTCTCGACACTACAGTAAGCCAGTTAGCTTTCTGTCGATAAGGCGTCAATCTCTCATCGTGCCGCAGGCGAAAAACATATCTCAGAGCTGCGTTCTGAAGGCGTTGCAATTTTGTATTGAGATATGCAGAGAGATCATTGGTGACGAGGAAATGCATAATCGAGGTGTGGGATGACTAGTGAGTTAACAAGGGATAATTTGATGGATGACGGAAGGAAAGCCCCAAGATATTTTAACCTTTATAAAACATTGTGAACCTTAGATGAGGTCGTGTTGACATAGCGATTCCATTATAGATCAGATGTAATTATCACGCCCAGGTCTTTTACTTGGTTGGAATAAGGTACTACATCAGACCCTACAATAATCGGTGGTACAGTGTGGTCACTGATGGTAGTGAGATTTTGCGGTGAGCCGAGTGTGATAGCCTGAGTTTTGTGTGTATTTAAGGTAAGGCCATATTCGTGGGACCACCTCAGAAGCTCGGCAATGTCATGGTTTATATTGTGTGTCGTATCATTTAGACTACATATTGGAGTCGATAAGTAAAATGGGGTGTCGTCGGGAAAGATGACAGTTGTATCGCGGCAATATTTGAGCCTAGAGAATAGAGTACTTATAACAATAATGAATAATAACGGTTCCAAGCTGGAGCCTTGGGGCACACCAGTTGTAGTATACTCTAGGTCGGATGCTGAGCCATAAAGGCCAATTATTGCATGCGATTTGTCAGAAAGGAGTGTAGCCGTCTCAATGTTGATATCTCGAAGCCCATGTCTCGGAGATAGGTTAAAATTACTGAATGATTCAGAAAGACGAAGGCTTTCGAGAAATTAAATAAGACTAATATAGTGATCGCTCCACGGTCTATACCCAAACGTACTTCATCCATAAGTTGTAGCAAAGCTTAGGTACTGTGAAATCTATGAAATCCACATTGTCTGGGGCGTAATAGTCGGTTTGTTTCGAGGTATTTGGTGATTTGCTGAGTGACAAGAGAATCGATGACTCTGGAGAGGTGAGAGGGTTTGGTGATTGGACGAGTGTCTGATGGACTTAGAGGATTTGAGGTTTTCTTAAGTGGTATGATATACGATGATTTCCAAATGGGCGGGAAAATCCAGAAATATGTGAGATATTGAAGATAGCTGTTAAATATGGAGCAATGGATAAAAACGTGGATTTGATATGCGCTAAAGGAAGATGATCTGAACTAAGCCCATGCAATTTTTGTGCAACTAGATTAAGACTATGTAAGACTTCATAGCGATTAATTAAGAAAAATGTAAATGTTGGGTGAGATGTAGATAATAGCCGCCGAATGATGTTATTGGGTGTCGCTAAATCACAAGATGGATGAGAGGATGATATATGCGCAAAATGGCGATTTAATACGGTGGGTGAAAAATGATGGAGATTGCGATGTCTGGTTCGAAAAACCTAATCTTCGAAGGCAGGACCAAAGTTTGCTTGGACTAGTTTGCTGAAGCACAAGATCAGCTAAGTACCGATTTTTAGCAGCTTTTAATACATTTTTAATTTCTCGACACATAATTCGATATTGCTGAAGAAGACGCAAGACTTCGAAATCGTTTCGCACGAAGGTACAATTTGTCGCGTTCCTTAATTCTACTACGCAGTTCAGGCGTGAGCCATGGAATAGCGCGATGCATAATAAGCTTCGTAACATAGGGCGCGTGTACTTCGGTAGTACAATCATACATAGTATTAAGATTTTCCGAAAGATTTTCAGGTTTCAAATTTGCTACACGAGTATTACTCTGGAGAGCAAGGAGGTTAGGAAGCTTGCGCTGAAGTAATGCTACGAGATCTGTATTTAAGACGGAATAGTCGCAGTGAGAAAAGTTACGATATGTAAGGACCTGAGGGATACAATTTAAATTTGCGAATTCGTACTGAATACTAATGAGGCAATGACCAGCAGCAATTGGAGTCGAAAGGTATAAAATAAGATATTCTGGGGTGTTAATACTGTCATTTAATGAGCATTCTAGTATAGTATACGATAAGGATTGGTGAAGGTAACATGCGACGCCTCCACCTTGAATAAAGCGAGTCTGCCCATCCACACGAATTGTACGATCATTTCGCACTAGTCATTAACGAGCAATTTTACATCACTCAACTCTCATCTCATGACCGGGCCCAAATTACAGCCATAACACTTCACTATTTTATCTCAATGGCGTGCTTATAAATTTGTAAACTGCGCGGATATCCCGCGCATGTACCGGCGAATATTAGTACATCCGGCAGATAGCAATTACCAGCGCATTATATGGAAGCCTGATCCCAAAGCCCCTCTAGAAGAATACAAGTTGATGACCCTCACCTATGGCACGGCATGTGCCCTATATATTGCTTTGAGAGTTTCCAGCAATTAGCTATTAGACGAAAATACTTTTTTCATTTTTTCATTGTCACTTGTCTTGATGTATTCCACTTTTACGATATCGATAGTGGCCCTCATTTGTTTTCCAACTTTATTGGCATTTGGCGTCACTTTAAACGTATCTGTTACTTCATTATGTTTTGCCAAGGTAGTCACCGCTTTGGCAAAATCATCGTATTTACTTGGATCGAGAATGGACGCAAAATCCGTAATGTCGGGATTGAATTTTTTTCACTTCAATCAATAGTCTTGACAGTCGTCTCGATCCCGAAATAACTAAATGTTCGCACTGTTTTTGCTGACGGTATTTGATGCTTTCTGCATTTGCGTATACAATAAGAACCAATCGAGTGCTATAATTTCTTCATCTTTACGCAATCGTGAAACTATATATTTAGTGCGATCACTCGCTACTGAATGGATGTTCCCTATAATTTGTGTTGATGAGACTTGGATGCCATGAGTATGTTTGTGTTATGTTTCTGTACATCATCTTACGTGTTTGTGCAGAGTAGTTGCCTTAACCCTTTCAGGGGCACATTATTTTACTGAACCGATTATTTCAATATCAGTCATTCTTATTGTTTTCGAGGTAGCTGATTACGAATCTGAACTCAGAATTTGAAAATTCAAAATGGCAGGTCCAATATGGCGGACGAAAATCTAAAAAGTCATTCGAATCGCATGAAAGTCGTCCCTCGGTGGTTTTCAGGCTCGCTGATTTCGAATCTGAACTCAGAATTTGAAAATTCAAAATATGGGATTCAACGTGGCCGACAAACTATTTGATAATTAGTAGATAAATGCTAATTTTTTATAAGGATGTTAAAAGTCGCTAATTATGATTTCAGCGTCACAAAGTGTTTACTAGTGCATCAGATTCTCCCTCTCAGCATGACCCGGAACTAACGACGAGGACGTGGGAAAGTACTAGTTCCATATTTTTTTTTTATTTTTTTTTTTTTTTTTTTTTTTTTGATTTTTTTTTTTTTTTTTTTTTTTTTTTTTTTTTTTTTTTTTTTTTTTATTTTTTTTTTTTTTTTACTTCTAATTTTTGTTATTCTTTTTATATTTTCATTTTTTATTTATTCAAATTCAATTGCATATAAATATATATAATTGTACATAGTTCTCGTATAGTTTCATATGTGCATATATATGTTCATAATTGTATATCTATGTATCAATGCATCAACATATTATATGTATATATATTTATATCCTTGTATAATATAATCCTAATCTAATATATTAATATCATTGCATCAGGTCAAAATTCATATATATTTTATATCATAATACAGGGTGATCCAAAAGTCCCGGAACAGCAAAATATCTCAGCGGGAGTGCATTTTCGGGAAAATGTTTTAGACAAAAGTTTAAGGATTTATCCCTGGCTATTTAATGGCGATATTGAATTTGACCTTGAAGGTTATTTCAAGGTCAAGTTAATTTTTTTAAATGGGAACCCCTATTTATTTTCACGGATTCGGAAAGAGCACAAAATTTTACGTCCGAATATGCTATGGCCATTTTTTCGGCAAGGTCATTTCAAGGTGAAACTTAAAACTCCCGTGACGGCGAAATATCTCAGAGGGTGTGCATTTCTTTGGAAATTGTTTGAGACAAAAGTTTAAGGATTTTTCCCGGGCTATTTAATGGTAGCACAGAATTTGAAGGTTATTTCAAGGTCAAGTTTGTTTTTTTTTAATGGAAACTGCTATTTTTTTCACGGATTCGGAAAGAGCACAAAATTTTACGTCCGAATATACTATGGCCGTTTTTTTCGGCAAGGTCATTTCAAGGCCAAACTTAAAACTCCCGGAACAGCGAATTAACTCAGCAAGAGGTCATTTTCGGGTAAAATGTTTCAGACAAAAGTTTCAGGATTTTTTCCGGGATATTTAATGCTAGCATAAAATTTGACCTTGAAAATTACCTTGAAAATTATTCTCAGGTCAAGATTATTTTTTTTTTTTAATTGGAACCCCGTTTCATTTTCTTAACGAAGTTATGAGGATCTTCCGGTATTGAGAGTGGTTAAATTCATTTTGTTCAGTCGATGCTATTACTGGACGATCTGCTCTAGGGAGATCCTTTACAGTGCCGTAAACTTCGAAACAATTTATTGTTCTGCCAAAAGTCGATTTAGGAATCAGTTCCTGTCCCTCGCTTGTCCTCTAATTTTGTAAATAGAATAATAAATTGTTTAAAAAAAGTGTATACATACATCTTACGCAACACTTGTGCAAAGTGAACTTGGGCGCGCGAACAGCGACAGAGAGCACGAGTTACCAGCGAAGTAAATAAACAACATACATTCACATTGAATTTATACATACGTGTACAGTCTTATAAGGTTACATTTTGGTCTTAACTTTATCGTTTTGTGAGATACATGGATTTCCTATCTAAACGCCTTTCCTATCTAAACGTATTAAGCATCATTTCAGTAACAAAATACATACGTATATTTCGTACAAAGAGCAATGGCTGCGCTAAGTGAACGAGAAAGAATAACCATTCTCATGATGAGAGGCTGGGGTGATAACCAGCGATCTTTAGAGAATGTGCGAACCTTATTTAACACATCATTTAGAGAGGGACGAGAACCGATTTCTCAATCTACTGTTAGCAGAACAATAAATCGTTTTGAAGTTCACGGTACTGTGAAGGATCTCCCAAGAGCAGGTCGTCCAGTAACAGCATCAACTGAAGAAAATGAGTTGAATGTCGCGCTGTCAATAACGGAAGATCCTCATACTTCCATCAGGAAAGTTAAACAGCAGCACGACTTATGTTACGGTACAGTACAACGGATCTTAACTAAAAACTTAAAATTTCACCCATACAAAGTTAGACTCGTATAACAATTGAATGAAGACGATCCTGATAGACGCCTACAGTTTGCGGAATTAATGATGAATCGAATAGATGCTGATGCCGGTTTCTTGAATCGCATCGTATTTTCTGATGAAGCTACATTCTTCTTAAATGGGGCAATCAATAGACATAACATGTCTTATTGGAGTGAAACCAATCCTAATTGGATGGTCGATAGTCGTTCTACTCAATATCCTGAAAAAGTAAACGTATGGGCAGGTATTATAAACAATGCGGTAGTTGGGCCCTTCTTCATCGAGGGTACCCTTACTGGTCAAAAATACCACGATATGTTGAGGGACGACATCATCCCTGCTATTCAGGTTATTGTAGGCGAGGATTTCGATCAGACTTGGTTTCAGCAAGATGGTGCAGCACCCCATTATGCAACAGATGTTCGCAATTATTTGAGTGATGTATTCGCAGAACGGTGGATAGGTCGAAGGGGTGTAATAGAATGGCCACCAAGATCTCCGGATCTTACGCCCCTTGACTATTTTCTATGGGGTTATCTCAAAGATAGAGTGTATCGAACGAAACCGGTGAATATTGAGGAAGTAAAACAACGAATACGGGATGAGATCGCGGCTATAGAACCAGATATGATTAAAAAAGTCGTATCGACTTTTTATAATCGCTTGGGATATTGCCAAGAAGTTCATGGCAATCACTTTGAGCATAAGCTTTAGTAAGATACATAATTTCATCAAAATCTTAGTATACCCATCTTGCCTTAACTGTCTGGGGACACCCACACACACGCACACGCACACGCACACGCACACGCACACGCACACACACAGGTGACGGCGAGGGGAACCACCTGAACAAAGCACCCCGAAGAGGTGTAAACCCGACCGTGCTACCTCCACGTGGTACATCTTGGTTAATGCTAAAGCCGGCGGTAGCATTGGAAACAATGTAAAAATGTTACCCATACATACGGTATTTATAAACGTATCGGATGTAAAAAAAAATGTATATTTTTATCCGGGAACAATGATAATGCATTGCACTCTGGAAACTCTGGAAACATTACGAAAATGAAACGGGGTTCCAATTTAAAAAAAAATAGTCTTGAGCTTAGAATAAGCCTCAAGGTAATTTTCAAGGTTAAATTCAATGGTGCCTCTTGCTGAGTTAATTCGCTGTTCCGGGAGTTTTAAGTTTGGCCTTGAAATGACATTGCCGAAAAAAATGGCCATAGCATATTTGGACGTAAAATTTTGTGCTCTCTCCGAATCCGTGAAAAAAATAGCAGTTTTCATTAAAAAAAAACAAACTTGACCTAGAAATAACCTTCAAGGGCATGTTCAAGGTCAAATTCTGTGCTACCATTAAATATCCCAGGAAAAATCCTTAAACTTTTGTCTGAAACAATTTCCAAAGAAATGCACACCCTCTGAGATATTTCGCCGTTACGGGAGTTTTAAGTTTCACCTTGAAATGACCTTGCCGGAAAAATCGATCATATCATACTCGGACGTAGAATTTCCCGCTCTTTCAGAATCCATGAAAAAAAATAGGGGTTCCCATTTAAAAAAATTAACTTGACCTTGAAATAACCTTCAAGGTCATGTTCAAGGTCAAATTCAATATCGCCATTAAATAGCCAGGGAAAAATCCTGAAACTTTTGTCTGAAACATTTTCCTCGAAAATGCACTCCCGCTGAGATATTTTGCTGTTCCGGGACTTTTGGATCACCCTGTATACAATTATATCTCAATTTTATTTTGTCATATCTGAACCGTATATGATCCTGACATAAACATATACGATTCAGATATAATCATATAACGCTCATTTTCTACCATTTTCAGTATTATTGAGGGTTCATGATTCAATTCGATATGTGGCCAAAAGGGAACCCGGGAAAATAGGATTTCATTATAAACAATTTCAGACAAGATTTTATAATAATATACGATTATACATACTTACATCCGGCAAAATATAAGGTGTTTCCTGGAAAAGAGAATGAATAAATTTCATTTATCCTGGGAATACAAAAAAAAATGTTTAAAACTTGAGAAATGTTTACTACCCTCCCCATATTTGATCCGCCATTTTGAATTTTCAAAATCTGATACTGGATTCGTAATCAGCGACCCCAAAAACCCCCATACAGATAATGAAAGACGGAATCATTGAATTTTGTAAATTTTTGTATCGTCAGGTCGCCATATTGGATCCGCCATTTTGAATTTTTAAAATCTGAGACTGGATTCGTAATCAGCGACCTAGAGAACCCCTCTGTACCAAACATCAGTTAATTTGTGTGTAAAATGAGCTCACAGCCGAATTAATTTTAAAAATTCTACATTTTTTCGTTATTAATTGTTTATAACTAATTATATATAGTGCTGCTTGAAATTTTGGACTGAGAAAGTTGTTCGGCAAACATCCAGTGCCCATTAAAAAAAAATGAACGATTTAGAGCCTAAAAAGATCATGCTGTACAGAAAAAACTGAAGACAATTAGGGCGCCATTATAGTGGCGTCTGCCCCGCAAAGGGTTAAGCCATTGCCCACATTCCGAGCATGGTTTATAACCAATGATGGCATTCCGTTCTGTGTCGGTTGTCTAGCAACTTCAAAATCGACGCGTTTTCAGCTTTTAAATTACATTAAGAGCTATCAGCGGCCCGAATATTACTTATACGATAGAATATAATTAAACGAGTCCGTTCGTCCGTTGATATGCTCTAGTTTTATTAAATCTGCCACTTCTTTTTCATTCCCATGCTTGGCATAAAGATGTCGGGGCAACTTTTGCACCTTCTTCTCGCAGTATTTACAAGTGTACAACTTGCTTTTTTACCTCTACTTCTGTAGTCTTTCCGTTTCTTATTACAGGTCCTACACCTTGACGATTAATTGAAAACTTGTCGACAATTTGTTTGTTATTGGGAATAGTTTCGTCACCGCGGTCAGTACTTGGGACATCGGTCATATTTTCTTCGATATTTGAGAGCTCATTAGCACATTTGGTCATATCACCAGTGAGATCGGTGAGTTCAGTGATATCGGCCACAGGCGCATTGACATTTTTGTTGTCCGTATAGCAGTTCTATTCAGAGGCGTAAAAAAATGCAAGTTGTACACTTATAAATACTGCGAGAAGCAGGTGCAAAAGTTTGGGCGTTCGGTGGTCGGCGCGACGCACAGTCGCTCTCTCAGGTAAAGCATCCTGATTGGGAATGCATACTTGGAAAGGTGACTATTAAAATTTAAAAAACGAGCGTTGCGCCCGTTACGGCAAAGATAACAGGCCGATTGCTGAGTGGGAGACATAGCTGCTGTACCATCAGAGGGTAACCCCTGATGATAAAGTAGTTCGTCGACTGTTTCTGGGTTTTCCGTAGTTTTCCCAGACCCCGTGCAAATGCGATACACAGGGGTCATGACACTCTGCAGGGCGCAGTAATGGGGGACTCTGGGTGGGTGTTGCCATGTATTGTCTCATGTATTGTCTTGTAAATGTCTTCGATTGTCTGTCCGACCTATCCACCGAGAGCCTACCCGCGAATAGGCAAATGCCATTAAAGCGGGGGATAATTCCTTTCCTTTATCCACTTATAAATGCTGCGAGAAGCAGGTGCAAAAGTTTCCTCGACATATTTTTTCCAAGCGTATGAGCTAATTCCCCTTTGGCTTCCAGCATCTTCATCTTCGTCTTCATCTTCGTCTTCATCTTCGTCCTCCTCTTCGTATTCGTACTCATCTTCGCTTTTGTCTTCCTCTTCGATTTGGTCTTCGTCTTCGTTTTTTCTTCATCTTTGATTTTATCTTTGTCTCCCCTTTTTCTTTGTCTTCGTCTTTGTCTTCGTAACTGCAATGCATGGTCAACCCATGACAGGAGTGGAGCAAGCCCCAACCATCCTGTCTATTTCCAAAAATCAGTTCGATATTCTGGCTTCCCAATGGGAAGCGTACCAGATATCAAGCTGATAAGAACAGATTACCGTTTATTTTTCCACCCGCCCACCACTAGTGTTGGGCGCGGACGGGTAACAAATGTTTGCCCAGGAGGAGAAACCTACCTGGGCAATTGAAAAACAGGTAGCTAGAGACCCCCCTGTCCGCGCTGTTAAGGTAATCTGTCCGCCGATGGAGCGTCGAAGGGGTATTATCCTTCGGCGCCCCATCAGCTAGACGGGACGGTTTTTGGGCAAGCCCACCTCCGTCCAACATTTAATAATAAATAATATAGTTTGTCGGCCGCGGTTGTTTGGAAATAGAAAATCCCTCGCTTCCGCGGCCGACACGTCATGGTATTAAAAATTTTTCGCAGGGGTTAATTACCCCTGCACGTTGCTCTATCATAAAATAGTATTAGGGTCACTGGGCGGTTTTTTGCTACATAGCGCAAAACCTACCAGCAACCCTCGTCAGCCGGGAGAGGTTGACATTTCCGCCCATCCCCCGGTTCAAGATTAAAATATTTCGCCGGCACAGGAGTTTTGCTATATTTTAACCTGTGCCGGCTTGTCCAAGTGCTTCTCGGCCGTAAAAATAATAGGGGACGGAACAAAAACAAAACAGAGGGACAACAAAAGAAAGAAAAAAGAAAAAAAAAAAAAAAAGGCTCATTCTCCTCGTCGTGTTGGGGGCGGGTGCATATCCCCGCCAACTGTAGACGGTGACCGTGCGCCAGTGCTTGTGGTGTTATACTGGCGCACGCCCGAGACATGCTCGACATAGATGTCCCGGGACCATCGAATGGTGTCACTAATCATCAGTCGCCTCATCATCGCTGCGTATCTCGCATTGATTTTGAGGCGACCGATCACTCTTTCGTTGGCGGGGTCCCAAGAGCCGAGGGCACCGACGACGAAGGCGTCCACCGTGACTTCATAACCGCTCCGCCGAAGGTTCTCTGCAAGGGGCTCGTACTTGGCCAGTTTCCGAGCCCTTGCTTCATCGAACGCGATGTTACGGTTCTCGAACGGAACGGTCACGTCGATCACGGTGATCCTCCTTCCTATCTCGTCACGGATGACGAGGTCGGGACGGAGGTTCGCCAATTCACCCTCAGCGGCCCCGACGGGCCTATTTTTGCGCATGTCCCCGGGAAGATGGCGCGGCGGCTAGGCGATCCACGATGTTGTTGTGGCGCCTTTGGATCGCGTCCGCATGGGGGCCGCAGTGGCCGATCACGTGCGGGAGAGTTTCGAGGTCTGCCCCGCATCGCCTGCAGCGCTTGTCACCCTCGCCCCAACGCCTGGCTCCATTCAGGGGCAGGACATCGAGACGAGCGCGATGTAAGAAGCGCCATTCGGCGAAACGGGTATTTCTGCCGTCGCGCATGAAGTGGTTGGAAACCACACATCGCGACGACACCTCGAAAACCTTGCCTTGGTCTTTTTTGGCTAGAAGGCTCTCCCGGTATCGACCAGCCACTGCCGCCCTCAGGCGGCCGATAACTTGCCACCGCGCGGCGGGCGGGATGATAACTCTACCACCTCGCAACCCACGGCACTCCAGGGCGAACTCTGCCCGATGCTCGCTCCACCGCCAGCAGAGGTCAAGATGTTTAGTTTGTCTCCTGGCAGCGGAACTGGCATCGCTCCACGTCGAGGCGAGACCACTGGACGGTCGCCTCAGCACACCATCGGAAGAACCCGAGAGGTACTGGGCGACGATGTTATTGTCCGGCTCACGGCCGATCTTCCGCCGTACCTCGTCCAGCAGCGAGTCCATGGCGAGGCCCCTAACCATCGGATCCGACGCCGACAGTAGTTTGAGGGCGTGTGCGATGGTCAGAGCATCCGCCATGTCCGCGAGCGGGAGTAGTCCCGCACCCCCTTGGTTGGGGGGCAGGAAAACCACCTCCGCACTCGCTCGCTGCGGGAGGTTGAGCCAACCCTTGGCCGCCTGCTTTATAAGCCGGTCGGCCTCGGTCAGTGGTCCCTTCTCGACGCTGGCTCCCCTTAGCAGGAAGTCCAGCCGCGGCAGCAGAAACGTCGCCACGGCGTCCATCTTCTGCCAGGGGGCCAGTGCAGACCCATCCACCGCCCGGAGGTCTCTAACAAGATCTCCGATCGATGAGATGGGTGTTTGTCGCACCTGGAACCCCGTGGGTATGTCGAGGTGGTCGTACGCCTCGCCAACCCCTAGGGACTTGACTACGCCGTTTTGGAGGCTAAACGTCGTCGGCCGGACCCCAGCATTGCGGCCACCACCAATATGTAGTGTGGCACACTTTGCCGGGTTAAACGATAATCCGACCGACTCTGCCGCCTCCTGCACGATGCGTAGCTGCGCCTCCATCTCCTCCTGGGTGCTAGCCAATAGCACGGTGTCGTCCGCGTAGGTCAGGTTGTTGATAGACCTACCCCACAGCATGTAACCGCTCCCCAGAGTGTCCAAAGACCGTAAAACGGGCTCAAGGGTCAGGTTAAACACTATGGGGCTCAGCGGACAACCCTGTCGCACCCCGGAGGAGATTCTGATGGGGCCCGTTTCGCCTTGGGCGGTGCGGACACGGGTCGTAGCTCCCTGGCCGGACGCGAGGATAATATTTCGCGTCCGGTCAGGGACCCCGTGCTGTCTCAGGGCCTCGGCTATCGCCGCGTGGGGGACGGAACCAAAGGCATTGGTCAAGTCCAACCACGCGACGACCAGATCTTTTCTGCGGCGGCGCGCGTCCCGAATGGCCTCCTGCAGCACGAAGTTATGTTCGTAACAACCCTCGTACTGCAGGAAGCCCTTCTGAGACGCACTAAGACGGCTGTTGACTACAGCCCACCGGGTTAGCCGGTCCGCCAGGAGGGCAGCGAAGAGCTTAGCGATGGTGTTGCCCATCGCTATCGGCCGCCAGTTGGAGAGGTCGTCCACGCAGCCCTTTTTGTATAGGAGTACGGTGGTCGACTCCTTCCACGGCTCCGGCACGATCCCCAATCGCACGCAGGTGTTATAATATGCGGCCAGCAAACGACCTCCTCCGTCGGCCCCCCTCAGGTCTCGGTAGGATAGGCCGTCCGGCCCCGGAGATGAATTGGTCATCTTCCGGAGCTTTTTGGCCACCTCACCGGCCCCAAAGGGCGCCTCCAGAGCGCCGCAGCTGGCTTGCGATGGGGGTTCGAACCGTGGCAGCTGCAACCCGCATCCATCATCTCTAGGGCGATGCACTGTCGAGAAGTGCTCCTGGACCCTTGCCAGATCAATCTGGCAACGGGTCCGATCTTCTTGGAGCACTTGCTGCATCGCCCTACGTCTGTTCTTTCGATACAGACTTTGGATGCGCGTCGCCTCCACCACTGCACTCTCCGAGCCGTGGACTCGGGCGCGGGAGCCACCCTCTCCCCGGCGGCCTCCTCCGCCTGCTCTCCCCGCGGTCCCGCCATTACCCCTCCGCGGCTCCTTAGACCCGTTGAAGAAGGCCGATACTAACGCGGCCGTCCTCGCCAGGTCCTCGGCAGATTCGACCCTCTCGCAGGTACGCACAAGCTCGTCTATCGGCGTCGTGCGAGAGTCTCTTCTGGTTACCACGGAGGGGCCCCGGCGTGGCCGCGTTGTTGCGCCGCCGCGGCCGATGTTCCCCGGGACACGGGTCGACGCCCCGTGTCGCACCCTGTATTTACCCCAGGGCATTCGGCGTCCTCTTCGGGCATATTACCGAGGACGCCATATTGCCCCAGGGTTACATCCGCCCCCAACACAGCCCCTCCCAAATCCACCCCACTCCCCTCAACCCCCAAACCCCTTGCGTTAGCTTCCGCCAGTGGCGGGGGGAGGCGCCCGGTCGTAGTGCGCCCCCGCCCGCCCCGCCTCTCCCGAGTCGGCAGCCAGTCGTCATCCGACCCTCCGTCGCTCGACGACTCCCTTATTGTCGGGAGGACAGCCGTCGATGTTGGGATTGGGCTGTCCTCCGTGGTCCGACACTCTACCCCACCCATTGCTGTGGCGATGGTGCTGCCCTGGGCCCTGCTTGGACGGCGGGCCCTCAGCGTGGGTCTACTCCCGGGTGGTAGTGATGCCGCCCGGGTGTTTCTTGCCGGGGTAGACTTGTCCATGACCTCATCCCTGTCGGCCGGGACCTGTTCCGGAGGCTGGCTGGAGGCCCTCAGCGACCGCGCCGTGCCGGTGGCACTCCGGGCCGTCTTGCGTGTTAAAACAGCCGGAGAGCCCGTTATGCACCTTTTCCTTGGCGCGGTCGCCAGCACCGATCCAGTGCCTCCGGACATAGCTGTTAACGTACCGGCCGTGGTACAGATGGCAGCAGGGATGGGTCTGCCACATGTCGTGGTAGTCGTCGTTGCGGTCGTGAGGGTGGTCGGGGCGCAGGATAATACCAACGTGGGCGGCCTCAGGATTGTAGGGGGCCTCCCACGTGACGCGGGGGCGATACTGGCAGTCTCTCCCCGCACCGTCCCCGCGCCCCGCCCCGTTGACTGGCTGCGCGTGACCCGCAACTCCCCCCTGGTGACCTCCGCAAAGGTGGTAGTTGGAGTCACCAGTCCTAGCCTCCGGGGTGGATCGCTCGAGGGGGGCACGCTGCCTGCCCTCCTAGCCTGCAAACGGGTGACTGGGTTGTCACCGGTTGAGTTGGAGGGACTTATATGCAGCGTGGTCGACGTGCGTCTTGTTGTCGACCCAGAACAGCGCGATGGTATTGCGCCGTCTGACCCCCCCTCGCGTACCAGCCCTCTGCCGGATGCCAGGTTGGAGGAACCCTGGCCGGCGCTTCTTCGCTGCCGACTCAGGAACGCCTCAATACTGGCCTATTGCCTAGTACCAGGCGTGCTGACGGGGCGGGCTGGGGTCGCAATAATTTGCTGGGGCACACTGTCACCGCCCGGCACGAGGTTGCTTATTCCGGTGTTATCGTGCAGGTCCGTGAAGTGCCTCCTCATCCTCTTTAAGTCACCGAGGGTGAGGCTGCACTCCACGCACCTAAACACTTTAACATACCCCGGATGCCTGATCCGGAGATGTTTACTCAGGTCCTCGTGCCTGATGTATATGCCACGACCCTTGACACCGTGCGTATACGGTGTCCGGCCGTCGTGGCAAAATGGGCATGTGACATGGGGGGGAAGGGGGAAGTGCACTATCACCTCCCTACTGTGCTCCCCCATAGCGTGCCGCAGATACCGGAGAAGGGGCAGATAATAGATGGGAGGAGAATAATCGGGGGGAAATAGTTAAAAAACAAATAATAAATAAAAAAGGGGATGGGAGGCAAGGGCACAAAAAATAAATAAATAGGGTAAAAAATAGGGGCAAATAAATAGGGGCAAATAAATAAATACTAATAAGGAGGGACAGCCGAAAAATAAATGGATAGGGGACAGAGAAATAAGTAGACAAAACAAAATAAATAAGTAGACAAAACAAAATAAATAAGTAGACAAAACAAAATAAATAAGTAGACAAAACAAAATAAATATATGGACAGGATAAAAACAAAATAAAATATGTTCAAAGTGCAGACATAAGAACAGAAAAAGATCGCTTGTCTACACTTTGATCTTAGCCATGAGGCCGAGAAGCGCCGACCCGCAAACAGACACGTCTTTGTCTTCGTAAGTGGAAGACAATTCAGAAAAGTCTCATTTCCTGGAGACTGGAAATTTTCTAGCATCTGTAATGAAATTGAGTGTCAGGTAGCTGCATAAATCCGAGAAGAAACGGACGCTCAAGGAGTTTTTGCGAATTGAGGGTTTTCGTGCAGTTTTTAAGAAAATAAATAGGTTGTTATGTTTTTTGATACATATATAGCGGGTGAGTATGAAAGAACGGCCCATAGGGAAACCCATGTTAAATTAACACAATTTGTGATTGGTCGATTCCCATATGACGCGGTTTGCTTACTTTGCTATTGATTATGAATGTGAAAAATATTTATATAGACTTTAATAATACAATAGAGCTCGCTGAAATTTATTTGTTTCCTTGTATTTCGTTTAAGTTTCGGAAGACCGCATCTGGACAAAAAATGTTGTCCAGAGCAGCGATCTAACTTGCTCTATTACTTCGACCCAGACTAAGTCTGGACGAAGTATTGAATTTGGTCACTTCGGGCAAAAAAATTACCATATAGTTTTTCATCAAATGTCGACGTTTCAGGCCCTAAGGAACCCAAATCAACAATAAAAAAATTTGTGTCGGTGATCTTGTACGTACGTCCGTACGTCCGTACTATTACTTAAGTATTGACATAAATTTTTTTTTAAAATACGCGTCTTGTCATAACTTAGATCTGATTAGATTTTGAGGCAGATCCACCCGTCCATTACTAAAAAAAATTAGCCCCAATTAAGTTTCTTTGTAGTTTTTTGCATTTAGTTTGAAAAATACAAATTTTATTAAAAAATGTTTCAAACAAAAAAGATAGAGCATGAAATTCTCTACAAAAAAAGTTGTATGCATTTTCTTCCTAAAGTCAACGATAATGCCATAAAAACTGGTTTAAAATGTTTATGACTATTGTCTGAAAAAGTATTGAATTTGGTCATCGCGGCAAAAAAGTTACCCTATTGTTTTTCATCAAATTTCGACGATTCGACCCCCTACCCCGCAGGGGTAGTCTTTGCCAGCTCCTCGGGGGCGGTGACCACCTACGGGCGCAAAGTTCATTTACGCCCTTGATACGAAAATAACTATTTCGATATATCTAAAAGATGTCTTATAGATATCTATAAGATATCCGTCATAGATCTTTTCGACACTTTCAAGATATCTTTGACAAATTATATGTATATATATTGTATATATAATATCATAATAATACAGACAATATTTAGTAAAACACAGTAAACATGTAATATGCTTCGAATAGTCTATTAGAATACAAGTGCATGAAGTAAGTGTTTTGCAACTTTTATTTATTAATACTTCGGCTGGCCTGTTGTCGGGGTCGAAGTTTTGAAAATGCTCATTTTCAATTTTCATACATATAAGAAACACTATATTGTTGTAATACATCTATCGAAGCCACTTGGACCTAAATATGATTGGACCCCCAAATATCAATATAATTTTATAATATTATTGAAAGCTGTTAGTAAACAAACGAGTCTTAAGGAATAGCCGACTCTCCACTGGGTCGAAGTTTCTGAGCGAGCGAAGCGAGCGAGGCACCACGCCAACACTAGTTTTTCTTTAAATTCGTAATGTTATTTAAATTGCATGCTACTATAGTAATTGCCAGTAAACAGCACTATATTGAAATCATCCAATCGGAAGCTATGCATGTACTGTACAAGCAAAAGTGTAGATTTAACATGTGTTTCCTATGGGCTGTTCTCCTGCACTCACCCGGTATATAGGGTTCCCACTTACCAGTGCAGATAAAAATGGAAAATTAACAATATGTGTTTGCGATGAGATCAATTAAGTTTGAAATCCGCGTGATCCAGCGGAAGTGAAAAACATGACTCATAATAGGTGACGGAAAAAATATCGGTTGATTACAATGAAAACCGTGTACATATGTTAAAATCACGAATAATCCATCGAATTAAATCCATTGAATAACATTTCAGGAGATTCGCTACTTAAAAAGGTTGCAAGTAGCTGAAAATTGTATATCTTATTGTTATACTAGAAATATATGTCATATCAAAATTGCAATATATTTGGGCGAATTTCATCGAAGATATTAAATATCAAGTTGACCTTTTATACACAGCCTTGAATGGGTAGTTTAATATATGTTAAAGGTTACATGATTATGTTGAATTAAAAACGGTTTTGAAAACGAAGCATGCTGTTTATATATCATAAATGATTATAAAAGAAACCTACAAACCTGTGTTCAGAACAGATACTTTTGGAGTTTTCTTGTTGACGTTATTAGCGACAGACTCAAATGCTAGATGATCATCTGAAAGGGAGAGTTTTGAATATGAATATTATAAAAAGTTGGAATGAATTCGTAATATGGTTATTTAAGATTTAGTTTAATGTGTGATGTAAGTATATTATGCGCCGGAAGTTCAATGAACGGTTTTGTAATGGTCTACGTATGAGTTACTAATGATAAGTAACTGGGAGACCTTGGATGTTTGGAATATAGATAAATACTAATTTTATACCTTATGCAGTCATGAACAAGAAATATACTATTTTCTTTACACAAGCATGTAAAATCCTCGTTTGCGCACCGTTCGCAGGCATCCAAAAATGCTGTTTCCCGTACGGTGCGCAAAATCGGTGCGCAAAGTGCGAACGGTGTGCAAAATATTTTGCGCACCGCTTTTTCACACCAGCGAGATTCAGTTGTTTCGGATGCAAACGAACGGTTAGCAAACTCAGGTTATGCATACTTTTGTAAAGAAAAGTAATATTCGGCACACGAGTTCAGACAGGCGACTTGCGTCTGCTCTTGTCATGGCGCCACTCGAACCTAAGACTCGATGTCGACTCACTCGCCTCGCCTTTTCATCTCGGCTTTGTTCGTCACAACCTCGTCTCGGGCTCTCGCGACGCAATGACACTCGCAGGGCACAAAATTCTCGTTTGCCCTCTTTTATCAAAAATATCCATTTTTTCTCTACTTCACCGGAATACCACATTCCGCGCTAGCAACGCGGGACGAAAGTAGCCGATTCCGCCGAGGCATCTCCGCGCATGCGCACTTCGGTTCCATTACTCCCTTGGGAAGGAAAGTGGGACGTCAAAGGGAGTAATGAGCGTGGAAATGGGGTCATTCCAGTGAAGTCGGGGAAAAAATATCGTGCGCCTCTCGGGAGGAAAGCGCACTACCCTCGTGGAGGGGCTGCCCTCTCTACGCTTGGGCAGCAAACCCCCCACTCGAAATCGGATGCTTTCCTCCCTTGAAGCGTAATGTATTATTTTTAAAGCGTCAAACGATAAGTCTACGCGTAGTATATTAAATGCAACGTTTCGAGAAACAGTAACTTGCAATATATTCAGATTTCGCAGAATATGATCGGCATGAACTTACGCAAGAGTTTACAATACATAATTAATCTAAGCGTTGAAATAATTATAAATTCCACATAATTCCGTATTTTAAAAGATGCAGATAGCATACTTGAAATTTTATTAACTTACCGCTGCGACAGATGATGCTGCATGGCTGCTCTTGTCCCCGATATCGCACTCGATCCCCGTTCACTTGATGTGACAGTATAACTGCGAATTCTTTTGACTTGCTGAATTGTACCAGTGTAAAAAGTTTTCTATATGAAAAAATGTAATCGCATATGCATATGAATCTGTGGCCGATATTTCTTTTCGCTTTTTTTTTTGAGGGGGGGGGGGTAATATTTGTAAACGAACGTTTGTTTTGAAGAATATTACAGGCAATTCCCCAATGAGGAGAGGAACGTTAAAAAGAGATTTAAATAATGGAAACGCCTAAATAGAAAGATGGAGATTGAAAAATGTCGAAGGTGATCTAAAAGATGGAAAGGTCGTGAAAGATGGAAAAATATTGAGAAAGGTCAGAAAAGATCGAAAAATATTGAGAAAGGTCAGAAAAGATCGAAAAAGATCAAATCAATCAAAGGTCAAATCGCAGATCATGATTGAATACCCAAGAAGAAAACCTACAACATTTGTGCGGAACATTTTTCCCTAAAGTGCAATCCTCCAAAGTTATTTGGCCGATTCTATGTATACTTTTGGTGTCTATTTAAACAAATAAACTTGATCTTGGAATAAACTTCATGCTCAATGTCAAATTCAATTGTACCGTTGAATAGCTAGAGAAAAATGCTTCAACTTTTGTATTTTAGATTTTCCCCTAAAATGCACCCCCGCTGAGTTAATTGGCAGTTCCGGAAGTTTTAGGTTTGTCCTTCAAATGACATTTCGGAAAAATCGACCATATCGCATTCAGACGTAAAATTTTGTTTCCGAGTCCATAAAAAAAAATAGGGGTTCCCATTTGAAAAAATAAACTTGACCATGGAATATCCTTCAAGATCAAATTCAATGGTACCGTTAAATAGCAGAGAAAAATCCTTCAACTTTTGTATTTAAGATTTTCCCCAAAAATGCACTCCCGCAGAGTTAATTCAAAGTTGCGGGAGTTTTAAGTTTGACCTTCATGTGACCTCGCCGGAAAAATCGACCATATCATATTCGGACGTAGAATTTTGTGCTCTTTCCGAATGCATGAACAAAATAGGGGTTTCTATTTAAAAAAATAAATTTGACCTTGGAATAACCTTCAAGGTCATGCTCAAGATCAAATTCAATGGTTCCGTTAAATGGGCAGGGAAAAATCCCTAACCTCTTATCTGAAACATTTTTCCCGAAAATGCACTCCCGCTGAGATATTTAGGCATTTCGATACTTTTGGATCTCCCTGTATGTATATATAAATGCACAGAAAACGCAATTTATAGTGCCTGATTTTAATGCGAAAAGTAAGTCTATTTTCACAAGTTCGATGCCACATGTACACTTACCAGTTACACTTTACAGTGTAAAACTTACCAGTTTTCGCACGGAAGCGGAAAATACAAAATTTCGCATGGAAAACAGGCACAATAAAGTGTGTTTTTTGTGCACGAATTAACAAAAAATAAAAACATTTATGTTAATGTGAAAAATTATTCAACTACATGGGAAAAAAGTAATCCAGGGAAAATCCCTGAACTCGTTCGGATGTTAACAATACTAAAGAAAGCCTACGGCTAATCTATCCTACATGATACACCACTATGGACCAGCGACTTGGTTCTTTACATTGAGTCCCGCCGAGTTACACTAGGATGATTTAGTGCAGTACATTCCAGATATTAATGGACCAGTTTTTGAAATAAGTCTCCAAGTCAAGTTATAATTAATGACCCAGTATATGTCAGTGCCGTCACTCTGAACTTTCGGCCCCCCGTAGGAAATAAAAGAAGGCCCCCTCTTCTTACATTTTGTGTCTGTTTTATTTTTTTACATACATACGTACATTGGTCAGATTTACTTGCCAACTTTATGCCATCTATGGCTAATCGGGCAAGGCTTAGTCATCATCCCACACAGGACGATACAATCAAGTAAACAATCACAAATACTACACATAATCGACACCGTCAACAGTTAGTCGGTGGCCTGTGCCGTAGCAGGCGCATCACAAACATTGTCTTATTATCATTCAAGACAATATTGACGAAGTGTCGACCACGGAAAAACCATTCACGGTGTCGATAACTACCGACTGATGTCGGTAGCAGTCCCAAATTCGTACCTTCGCCCAGCGAGGTTTCCTGAATTATCCGCAATGGAAATAATCAGAAAAAGTTGCCGGACGGGGATTCGAACTTACGACCTAAGAAACGTTCAGTTTACGAGGCGAGCATGCTAACCACTTAACCATCGCGTTCCCCTATTTTATTTTTTTAGTTTTAATTAAATTGGATAAGTTTATTTGGATATCTGTTCAAAAAAAGAGATGAATTCGAACCAGTAAAAAATATTCCAATTTTTGTATAATCATTGTTCAAATCGTCATTTTGATCATATAAACGTGAGATACTTGTCCTTTCTTAAAAGAGATCTCGAAATTATAGTTATAACCGCGTAGGACGGGTATAAATAAAATATTTGTAGGCGAGCGATTATCTTTATGGTAATTTTATTTATACAGAAAACAAGTAATCGGCGTGGTTTCTACGCACGCACGCGATCGCCAAAACGATGCTCGACACAGACGTACTTCTTTACGCAAAGAAAAGTTCCAAGGTACGCGATAATCCAAAAGAAATGGGGTGGAATTTACACTCTAGAGGGACGCGGGTTACAAGTCCGTAAGACGGGAGCTTCTTGCGACAATGACTGGGATCCGAAATCAAACCGGCGGCATCGCGGAACTTGCCCTTGCACAGGGCTGAATCGGCAAGACGGGGGGAGGGCAAAGCTCGCAGATACTGCAGAGAAAAAAAGGGCGGCTGGTACTCACGGTTTCTCTTCTTTCTTTTTCGATGGGAGGGGGGGGGGGTGTTGATGGTTGATGGTAGGTAACCGGTGCGTCGGCACTCCACGATGGCGGCGTCACGGCGGCTTCTCACACTCGGACTCCCGGGGCACGTTCTCGTCCGTTGGCGAGGTCGGTGTCTGGCACGCTGGATCACACGCGCACGTACCGAGCCTTCGTTTTCCTTCACGGGACACGGCTCCACTCCGGACCGGGAAGTATTAGCCAGGACGGAAAACTCGTGGCTAGAGTTGACACACGCTTTTCCCTCTACTAGCACGCGGACACGGCGAAAGAAAAAGAACTGCGAAAACAACGGAGGTGCGTCCGAATTGCTTGAGCTCTTCAAGCGGAATGCCGAGGGGGCTTCGTCACCACGAAGTCACAGCGCGGGCCGGCAGGTGGCATCGGACGCGCATGCGCCGTAGCGCTTGAGTCGGCTCGACCGAGTGCGACTCATTGGGAGCACGGGGGAGGGAATGAGAGAGACAGTGCCACTGGGGCAACTTACGTGGGAGAAGGGGGGAGGGGGGGAAACTATGAGCATTAGATGGACGGGAGTAGATGGACGGGAGTAGATATACTCGTCATGCCGTCTTCGTCTCGAGGCATACTTTGCTGCGGCCCGTACGTTGGGTGGAAAATTCCCAATGACACTGGCGGCAGCTCTAGAAGGGGCATAAGTGGAGGCGCAGATGGCTGCGACCAAAAAAAAAGAAAGTAAGCCGATAAAAGCGCAGGCGCGCCATGGCGGGAATCGTAGCATTGAAAGGCCCATAGGAGTTTTAGCGCGCTCACGCACAGATGGCGCAAGAATGCAGATTCGCGGTGCTTGATTACCGACTTGGTCATCAGCGAAGGCGATACAGCATGCCTTGACGCATTGAAAGAAAAAGATACTTTTGTAGGGGCATGCCAAGGTTGAGTCAGTGACAATCGTGTCATAAACCCCCGGGCCCGACTTTAGTACCCCTTTGATACTAACACGTCGTACAACCCCTATAGACGGGATGGTCTTGATGTCATACCGGTCACGAAGCTCACTTGAATGTTCCGAAAACGTCATTTGTTATAGGGATGAAGTTACACTGCGTCTTGCCGTTCGGGGGGATGCTTACTCGAGAATACTACCGTAAAGGGGGGGGGGGGGAGGACGCAAAGTACAGAATCTTCAGGAACGCTTCCTACGTCCCTATATAGAAATGCCCGAAGGCCTATACATTTCATTAGCTAACCTAACACACCTTAGTGTGGAACGCAACCGCAAAATAAAGGAAACGGAAAGTCCGTTGTTCACAAAAACATTCGCCATTCAAATCGGAGTTCGCGGGAATCAGCACAACCTTAACGCAAATCAGACTTCCGTAACATATGCTAGGTGAAACCTAGAATCGTAAACATATGTCCAACGGGGCTCATACTTACGCTATGACTAGAAAGAAACGCAATGTCAATGTCGACGTCACTTCAGACGGTATTGTTCACATCGACGTCACTTTTGATCACATACTGGAACACCTCATAGTCGGTGATGGTTCATCTTTGCGCGGACTCTGGCGTCGACGATGACTAGCTTGGCGACTACGATAGGATAGCGTATCAGGATCTGCATGTGGACTAGGAAAGATCGGGGAGACGTAAATGTCAATGGGAGGGGTTTATGCGGGGGAGGGAAAGTTTTGGGGGGCAACATACAGGGGCGACTGATGGGGAGGCGATAATCGATCGACGCTCGGAGGGGGGGGGGGGGTATGCAACGGTGTCTTATTCGGCACTGAAAATTCCCCGGTCTAGGCACCGGATCGCGGCTGACCCCGCTTCCCGCAATTCCAGCAGCGCCGTTCTGCCAAAGTCGCGCGCATGTGGTGGTGCTGTAGCTGGCACGTTCACGCGGCTTCCGTGTCGCGGCCACGGTTCCTAGGCACAGACGGTCCCAGTTGTCGTTGCCGTCCAATGGCGAGTCAGGAACGGCGGCGCGGGAGCGACGGGGGACGTCACGACATCCGGTCGTCGCAGATCCGCTGGGGGTTCAGGGTGCGGCCGTTGTAAGGGCGGCCGGGACGGTGGCGAGGCGGCACGAGTCGTGGTCGTGCGGAGGGGCTGTAACCCTCGATGCATCGGCGGTACTGGGCGTTCTACGTCGGTTGGGCATACCAAGGGGGAACGACCCTGGGTGTCAGTCCCAACCAATCCGTATATTCTGCCGGGTGTGAACGCGCGCGTGCACGCGAAGGCGGCCTGTCTAGCCTCGGTGAGACCGTCGGTGTCGGGTAAGACGCGGACGCGACTGCCTTTCCGGGCTTCGGGTCACGTTTAGGCGCGGTTTCCGCCTACGCCGTCCTGGTGGGGGCAGCGGGGGGAACTCAACCTAAGGGGCGTGAAGGAGAGGGGACATCTGGGGAGAGGAGGGGAGCGTCGTCACCAGGGGCCCATTCCCCCACACGCAACCACGGTGTGGGGAAAGGCAAACACCTGGAGCGGCCGGAACGCCGCACACTAGGAAACGATTTGGATAGTTAGATTCAAAATATGAAACCGTCATAACTATTCGACCTATTTCAATGATTTTTTTTTAAATGAAGCTAATAAAATTTGGAAGAAGATTGTCAAGGTCGATTTCCAAAAAACGATCCGTATCGCCCTAGGTAAACAACAAATATTAACAACATACAACATTTTGGATATAGTTCGGTATAGATCAAGTCTCCGACTCAGTTGTAACCTCGTATCTTTATGTATTTTGTTGCGCTGATTACGAATATGACCATGAAAATTGCCGGCAAGGTCATTTTCAATATCAATACTGAAAAAAACGCGTTTGTTTGCGGTTTTTTTGCATTTATTTCCAAAAATACAAATCGCACAAAAAATGTTTGAAAGGAAATAGGTAGAGCATCAAATTCTTTTTAAAAAAAGATTATGTATATGCATTTTTGTTTGTGATTTGTATTTTTCGAAATAAATGCAAAAAACGCAAAAATTAATTGTGTACAAAATCGATTTGTTGGTGATAACAATGGATTCCCTTTATGTTATTGCGGTTTTCAATTCCCGTAATAGTTAATCGGTTCATTTTATGTTGAAAAGTTATTTTAGGAATTTGTCTGTTTTCCCAATTTCCCCCTACACTTTTTTCACGTATATGACGTGAATGTGGAAACTGTTCGCGTGCAACATAAGGCCTTAAGTGCATGTTTGCAGATAAGGTCGGAGATTTGATCTATACCGAAATATATCCAAAATTTTGTATATTGTTAATATTTGTTGTTTAGCTAGGGCGATGCGCATCGTTTTTTGAAAATCGTCCTAGACAATCTTCTTCCAAATTTTATTAGCTTCATTTAAAAAAGAAATCGTTGAAATAGGTCGAGTAGTTTCGACGGAATCCTATTTTGAATCTAACTATCCAGATCGTTTCCTAGTGTGCGCCGTGGCATACTCTCCTTATCCTGGAACATAGAAAAGAGTGGACGGCCCAGGAACTCTTCCGAGCACGTTACGCTCATTACGGCGACGCGGCGCGAGCCACTGCGGCTGCGGGCACCCGGAAGCCGGTCTCCCGAATCGACCGGGCAACACTACTTAGACCGATTCGCTGATCGATGTCTAATTTTCAATTGTGAAAGAGACAAAATGGAGGACGCTAACGGATCGACAGAGCGTTAGCCTGCCGTCCGTGGTAGGCATCGTTGCAGCAGACGCGTAAGCTCGGCGCGGGCGTAAGCCTGGTCGGCGCTCGTACGTCGTCGTAGACGGCGGGCGCGGCGGTTCACCGGTTTTACGCGGACGTCCGCGACGCTTACGCTCTTTCAGCGGTTCGACGTTTTGCGGCGGAACCATGCGGGGTCTCTGGTCGCCTGGACCCTGCACGAAGCCTTCGATACCCGGTCGAGAAGGGCTCGGTTGCGCAAGTTTCGGCGGTCGGCCCCTGCGATGGGGTGATGCGTCCTTATTTGTTTTCGGTACTCCGGACGTCAGTCCGGGAGGAGGTCGCGGTCTGCAGGGGCGGCTCTATGTGGGGTTCTGGGGGGGGGGGGGGGGGGCTTGAGGGAGAGACATCGTTGAGGGCGCGGTACGGCTTGAGGTCCTTGATGTGCGCTTTTGGACTACGGCGACTATGTGGGTCATCTAATTCGTAGACGAATGCTGAGATGACGCGCGCAATGCGGTGCGGTCCGCTAAACTTTGGCGCGAGTTTGGCCGCGAATTTCTGAGCTCCTGACGAAAGCACACGGACTCTGCGCATCACTAAATCGCCTACCTTATACGTGACGTCCCGACGATCAAACAAATATAAATTTTGGATTTATTTCCAGTCCTGCCTTTTTCAAGCTGGTCAGGACTAGTTCTAGATAGCGAAAATGATCTGCCTCATTGTCCGTCGCGACGATTATATCGTCGAGGTACGCGAACACGCGGGGTTCCCACGGCGCACATTTGGATTTGGCCAATTTCTATGATCGAAACCGTTTCTCTGGCACAGTTTTCAACCGATTTTAATGAATTTTTTTTAGTCACGCAGAAAACCTTCCCACATCACGTCAATGTGCGCTTTCTTTGATTCCATTAGTTTTAAGCCCGTAAATTCCGGAAAAAGTAAAATAAAAATATCTAACGTATTATTATGATCACCTAGACGTTTATATCACAAAGGGGAAAACGAAATACGTATTTATTATGTGTTAATTCTTACAAAATATACATCACATAGATAACAAAAAGCATAGATTAATGTTCATTGACGTCCATGTGGAGATTTAACGATATAAGCCTTGTATTTTGATAATCGGATTTTTGATGTGTAAAATCAGGTAAAAATCAATGCCTGCATGGAAAGAAATGAGCTGTGACATTCACACCCTGGTATGTGATGATATATCGAAATATCACTCCGTGATACATACATATATAAATATGTATAGTGATATTGTGATATGGTGAAGTTCAAAAAGTCGGCTGATTATGTTCTCTGTGAAAAATTTCACATAAAGTAACATGTAACACGACTGAAACAATTTTTCCTAGTCACGATATATCTAATATTATTAATTGAGGGCCCTATTCACCCACTAAATTAAAAAAATCTTAGTTTTTATTCGCGAAGAGTAAATCGTAATCAATGATTTCTTAAGATAATGATGCTCTATTACTTCTCTGATCGTTATTCTCTAACTTTACTTTCTCACATTTTATTCTTATAGATTCACATTCACAAAAACAGTATTTTTAAAAGTAAAGCAACAAATAATTGTAGAAGTAAATCATCATTGCTTGAAATCCATTAATTATATTAAAAAAATGTTATGCATATTTTATGAAAAAATTTCAACGATAAATCAGTTATTAAATAAATGTATTTTGCCAATTTCTGATATTCTTTTCTCAGAAACAGGAACCTTTATATATTTCTTAAATCATAACATCATTAACAAATGTTTAAACCTTAACAAAACAATGCATCATATTTGTTTATGACATAATTTCAAGGTATCGGAAATTCTCAAGTATCCATTAGTATTATTAACAAGTTTAATTTCAATTAGATAAAGAACGGTGTTTTTATTTGAATTAACTTGCTTTTAAAAATATGCCAACCATTTTTTAAAGAGACTGTTGACATAAAAAAATTATTACAAGGAAGCTCAATATTACATAAAACTTTATTCATATTTTCTACCTGTAGCATAACTGTTACACACAAAAATGTACATCTACGTCAACAAAACGTTACATAAGAAACCAGCTGACAAACTTTACTTTCGAAAATCTCGACCAGAGTGTCTCGACATCGATTAATGTCTACCGAAAATCTGCGACATCACGCGGCTAGTATGAAAATCTCAATAAAAGTTAATCCCACCAATTCGAGATTCTCGAAAGTAGAATTCATCGTCCGTTCATTGATGTAGCGATTGATAGTAACGAAAATTAATTGGGAATTTTAAACCCACCTTTTGAATTTATCTTTCACATTTAATTTACATTGCGTCCCGCTAATCTCATTTCACAACAAACAAATTTTTGACATATTTTTCTTGTATAAAAATTATTATACGTACAATGTCGACTTTTGAAATTCAACATCAAAAGCTGTGTGAGTGGCTATGGAAAGATACACGCAAAAGAAAGGATAAATTACAGATTTTTATTGATAATATTCAGAGTGAAAATAACTTTGAGGATCCTTTCATCACGAAATAAAAAATAAATTAAAAAGTCATTTTTGACAAAATTTAATTGTTATTGGATATCAGCCCGAAAAAAGAGCCAGTTTATACGAAAACATGAGATTTTTTTTTAATAACACATTTAAAGTGACTGTTGATGAGCGCGTGAACACAGAAGAAGCAGGTCCTTCGAGTATTGTCCAAAATAATGGAGGAAGACGTAAAAAGTCGTTTAAAGATTCTTCTGAAATAACGAAACGGCGGAAAATAAACGAAATAAAATCTTGTTTAGAGGAAGAAGAGTTATTCCACCTTGCGAAACCGATTATTAAAAGTACTCTACAATACATACAAGAAAAGTCACAAACATCTATACATACTGGCCACCTCATTTTCAAAGCCGATAAATCGCTGGCCATGTATATGATTTTAGGGCTTTCCGAAAACGATTATGAAGAACTTCGTAATTACAATATGAGTATGGGTGAAGATAAAATATACCCACCATATTCCCATATTGTCGACGCTAAAAAGCGCCGTTACCCGGAGAACATATATGTTACGGAGCAAAAAGTCCATGTAGATCTTCAATCTTTATTGGATCACACAATGATGGAGCATCGCATCGGGTCAACACACAATAAAACAACGGTGGGCGCAGAATACAACTAACCAAGGTTATGATGATTCTATTTCTCAAGTTTCCAATGTTCATATTCAAATGAGGACAGAAGATAAAATTATGTGGAAAAATAATCGTTCTTCGTCTGTAAGATATTGCAGGCCTATCCAATTTGAATTTGTGAAAGAAACATAAAAAAACACGAAAGAAGTGTATGATTACTATTCGCAAAAGATTTCGGAATTACAACCTTACCTTACGAATGCTCTAGGATGCAACTGTACAATAGTATACAATATGAAGTGTACAATGATTGACGGTAAAACCTGTAATACCTTAACAGATTAGGCGTCTTCTAACTGCTGCAACATCTGCGATGTTCAGCCTACTTTGTGCAAGGACTTGAATTATGTTAGAAATCTTATAATTCATGAAGAGTATTTGCATTTCGGTCGTCAAAATGGCGAGAAAATACCTGATCTAACAGGAGATTAAGTCAACACTAGGGTTAAGCGTGGATGTTGTGCAACAAGGGTACGGTACAAGTAACGATGGTAATACCTCGAGAAGGTTTTTTAAAAATAGTGATATAGTTTTCCGGATTACGGGTATTGACCCGGAATTAATCAGGAAGTACAGGAATATATTAGATGTCCTAAATTCTAGCCATGAAATTGATGTTGAAAAATTTCAAACGTGTGCCAATAAAACGGCTGAATTGTACGTTGAGAAGTATGACTGGTATCCCATGCCTCCTTCAGTACACAAAGTACTGATTCACGGTTGGCAAATTATGCAATCCTTAGGACTGTGTACCGGACGTTTATCCGAAGAAGCTTTAGAAGCAAATAATAACATTTTTAAAAAAGCCCGTGCTAATAGCAGCCGAATGTGTAGTCGCGTAAAGAGCAACGAGGACGTAATTCATTATTTGCTTATATCATCAGACCCATATATAAGCAGTTTAAGAAATCGAAAAGAACAAAAATGGAGGATCTATCATCCAAAGCAAAAGATTTATTGTTGAACAATTTATAGTTTATTTGATGATATTGAAAAGTTGTCTTTCGGATGATAAATCTTCTTTTTTATTTCTATTCGGTCAATTATACTACTTGTGCAATGGCTTGACGAAATAAACACATAAAGAAACCAATCAACATTTGCACATTTTTCGATATCACATTTTTGTAGATGCGATTTAGAACATCTGTTATATTCCTTGATATATCATCCAAAGCACGTCTTTGTTTTTGAAAAATCTTCTTAATTTGTTTGTATATATTTCCTATTCTCGTTTTGCTAGTGCTACGCTTAACCCCAGAGATGATTTCGTCTTCTATTCGATCGAGTACTTCCCCGCAATTTTAATTTAACTACTCTTTACTCAATCAGTTCCTTAACAGCTACATAATATGCGCTCTAAAAATCGAATACGGTAAGGTAACGGAAATGCCTTTATTCATGAACAGTAAGATGTTGAATATAATTCAGGTCTATTACAATGAATTGGCAGAACATTACAAATGTTGCAACAAATAAGAGATAAAAGACTAATGAAAACATAACATATTGTATATAACTTTAAGAATGTATCCTAATGTATTAGTAGGGTATCGTTGTAACTCAACTATTTTCTGGAACAAATATTTCTATATTTTCAAGAGGTTTCTGGATGGTTATTTCGTTAACGTCAATTGGACAGACCTGCAATAAGTTACAGACGATGATTCCATTTGTCTAAAGGGTTTCTATACAGATAATTGAAAAACTTACTCAACTGTTATCTGATGTTAATTCACTATTTGTAATTCCATTTTTACGTTTGTTTATCTCATGCTACATTCGTGAGTCATTTAATATCGGAAATGAAGGAATATCTTTGAATGATTCTACCTTGTTGTAATTAAACAATGTGACTCTTGCAACCGTATTATGTTCCAATAACGATCAAAGATCATTATTTATAATTTTCTGCTGGGTCATGGTTATTTTTTTGTGTTATTTCGTTTGATACTTTGTTATATAGAAAATTTTTTAAATGATTTTTACCCGCATTTTGGTCTTATGCAAAGAACCTGCATCTTCTGTACTTTGAAGTCGTCAGCAACTACTGTAACAATGTTACTTAATGTTATTTCGAATAAGTATCAGAATGATTTCATGTCAACCGACTCTTCTTTCGTGGGGCTGAGGTTATAATATCTTTAAGTTTAGTTTTGTGTATTAGGTTGATGAAACTACCTCCAAAGTTGTTTTCTATATACCCGTTCGTTCTGATAGTGTACGACCTATGTTTGGCATTCCTCTTAATGATAATAAAGTTATTATTCCTAAATTCGCCGCTATTTTTATCACTTGGGGTGCCGATCCCCTTTACGAGGAAGATTTCAGAAACGATTCTCAGCTACCGAGAATCAATTTTATAACTCCTGATCCTTGTGAGAATTTAGTTACGAAAGCATAAAAATAGTAACATAAAAAATGGTGGCAGCGGTGGAATCCGTAAGTGACTAGTGAACTTCAAAAATAACTTTTTCAAGTACGAAGAAAATCAGAACGGGTGAACGGAGTCCAGTTCGCGTAAAATAACTTTTCGTACAGAAAGTTGTGAATGAACACGAGCTGTTTCGAGACTCAGCTATCCAGGATTCATGGCTCCAGAACGCAGAGAGGCCTTATCCAATTCAAGATTCACGAGGGCGCTTCAGTAACCTGAGGGACTGTCCAGTAACTTGAGGAAGCTCAACGCATCAGGTAGAGCAGAGAACACATCGAGGCTGCTGATTGCCTACATCATGAGTGCAGCTACGTAAATAAATATACATTTCTGTACAAATTTTCTCAAAAAAAAAAAAACTGGAATAATTTATCAATCTTCTGCTCAGAATCATTTTTAAATTTCACGAATAAAAAAGAGAGAAAATTTGTAAACTATTTAACGATTATTGTGAATTTTATGAACTTTGAACTATTGTTGATTTTTAAAAAACTATCACAATTCATTTTGAAACATTATTGTAATTCATTTTGAAATGCTTATTCAATTAATGTTGAAATACTGTCACAATTAACTTTGCAATATTGTTGTAATTAACACTGAAATATTATTTTAACTAACTTTGAATATTATCAAAATTGCAATTTGTTACATCCCGCGAACATTTTATAACAAAAAAAGGGAAATTTTGAATACGAAACAAACGCGAATCAGAAATTAATAATAGCGACTTTCGAAAAAAAATACAAAAAATGGGGGACTATAAAAGCGGAATAACGACAAGCGGTAGCCACCAAGTGGCCCCCGCAGGTCCGATATATGTGGTAGCACGAGCACCACCAATTGCGGAAGCGGTGAGCAGTGTGCTGGAATTTGACGGCACCCGCGAAAAATTCTCAGATTTCGAATGTGCGTGTCGCGACGGATTTAGATTATTATCGGCCGACGAAACCAGGATCTATCCACATATGATGAGGAAAAAGCTTACCGGGAAAGCGAAAATTTTCTGCGAAAAAATTTCGACATATGCGACAGTAGAAGCTTTTCTGGCCGATCTAAAATCTGCATAAGACATTTCTAGTGATTCCCTCAAGTTGCTAGCGGGATTAAAAAATACTTACCCTGGACCCCGCGAAAGTTTAGAAGATTTTGGCTACCGTCTATTACGCGATTATTGCACTCGCGAGAAAGCCATAAACTCGTCGACAGATTTTGACGCGATTGCCGGTCAGAGATTAACTTTGGCAAATCGTGACGGTAGGGACCGTTTCATTTACTGCGCGAAAGGCTCTATGGAAGTACGTCTCACGCAGCTGAATCTAGATACACTCGAGGCTGCCGTAGAACACACTAGAAAACTAACTGAAAAATACAGCGCGAAAGACGCAGGATCCGATTCTATGCTAGGAGGTCGCGGAGAAAGATATTATCAAGCGTCTGCTCATTTAGTTTCGAAATGTCCGCAATATCAGCGTGACTATTTGGACCGGCTACGACGTTATGAAATCGACCTGAATGGTGAAATTATAACGACATACAGTGTAGTTATTGTAAAAGAATAGGGCACTATCGGAAACAATGCCGAACTCTAATAAATAGGCATTTCGATACCCTGGACATAGAGAGACATTGCACTTGGAGTGATCGCATAGGTCACACCAGGGATAATTGTTCCGCGCAAAGATTCAATAAACAAAAATGCGAGTTTTGCCAGCGAATGGGTCACGTCAGTGAAACATGTTTTTTTTTAGAAACGGCGTGAAAAAAAATATTTCGGAAGGAAAATTTCAGGATAGGTCAAAAAATAGGTTTGTAGAACATAACCAAACCTCTTTTAATAACGATCGCCGGGAAGAATCCAAATTCCGGAATAGGGAAAACCTCCCAAGTTTTTCTGGAAATCGTTCGTTCTCGGAAATTATCATTCCTCTCATCGGAGTAATGATAGATGGCAGAGAAATAAATACGGGAATAATGAAGACACCGATAAACGAGAAAACAATTCATCCTATAGTCAAAATCACCATCATTTAAACTCCAAGGGCGCTCGACAACAACCAGCAACGTCGAGCGACGCCCGAGACAAAAACTCACCTCAGAAAATGAGCGCCGTAAAAGCGGAACGGCCAGAGTCCATTTCGGGCATGTTAGTTTTTCAGAATGTCCACGAATAGACATTTCTAGTCCCGATCTGCATTACGGAAACGGAATATTCTTGGTCGATTCCGGAGCAGAAATAAATCTTATAAAACTGAGTAAACTACGTCGAGATCTGTATCCCGATGAAGATATAATATTCGATTTAAGCGGAATCAGCAAAGGAATAATCGGTACGCTAGGTTGTGCGGAAGTACAATTTAATGAAGATATTATCGAGTTACAAATAGAGAAAGATGACTTCTCTATCCATGAAGATGGAATCATGGGATATCCTTTTTTCCGAACTCTGGGAGCAAAAATCGATTACGAATAAGATTGCGTACATATAAGAAATTATATAATCCCATTTATTAATGAAAAGTTCATACGGATTTCGCTAAGAAGTCGCAAGAGTAGTTCGCGTGGAAGTTCTAAACAACTTAGACTTCGGATTTGTACCAAAAGTCAACATCTGCAGTGGTTTATTTTTTGGTAATGCCCTAGTAAAAAATCGCGATGAATACGCATATCTTTATTTCATAAATACGAATGACTATGAAATAGAATTTACCGTCCCACAAATTGAGCTGGAAGAATGCGAAGTAGCAGAAAATATACAAAGAGAAAATTTTATGAAAACCATGAAGGATCTTAAGAATTACGAAGATAATCGGAAAAAACAAAATCACGCAAAAATACAAGTGGCTATGGGACATGATAAACAAAGAAATTATGATGTTTTAAAGCGGATAAATGTGGACGGATTGTCGGACGAGGAAAGAAAACATGTGAAGAATCTCGTTCACGACTATGCTGACATGTTTCACCTACCACGGGAACCATTAGGCGCGACCGCCGTATTCAAACACCGCATCCATACCACAAATGATGTGCCGATACGCGCTAAACGATTCCGGCACCCACCCGCTATAAAAACCGAAATGCAGCGAAAAGTGGACGAGCAGCTCAGTATTACTCTCCTGCTTGAGTTGTCCCTAAGAAACCAGGTCCTAACGGCGAAAAGCGATGGCGTTTAGTTATCGATTTTCGCGATCTCAATGAGAAAACAATTGGGGATGCTTATCTAATTCCGAATATTACTGACGTTTTGAACCAATTAGGTCAGTCCGTGTATTTTACAACTCTCGACCTTAAATCTGGATTCCATCATATATTTTGACCCCAAACGGTCACTATCAATATATAAGAATGCCGATGGGAATAAAAAACGGCCCCAGCGATTTTCAGCGACTTATGGATCTAGTATTAAGTGGCTTACAAGGTATAGAGCTGCTAGTATATCTCGATGACATAATTATTTACGCAAAAAAATTGTATGCAAAACTTACGTTAGAAACCGATAAATGTCAGTTCCTACGCAAGAAAGCTGCGTACTTGGGACACACTATTGGAAATAATACAGTCCAGCCGGATGCGAAAAAGATTGAAGTGGTAAGGAAATATCCTGTCCCCAAAAATCGAAAAAAACGTTAAACAATTTCTTGGACTAGCAGGATATTATAGACGATTTGTTGAGGGATTCTCAAAAATCGCTCATCCATTAATTACCTTATTGCGTCAGGATGTCAAGTTTAAATGGGGTGACGAGCAGATAGAAGTGTTTGAGAAACTAAAGGATCTGTTATGTAATACACCAATCTTACAGTTACCAAATTTCGACGAGCCGTTCGTTGTCACTACGGACGCCTCGGGAGTAGCACTTGGCGCTATTTTATCGCAAGGCAAGATTAATGAGGATCTACCAGTCGCCAACGCATCACGAAGTTTGAAAGGAGCAGAAACCCGATAAACTACATCGGAAAAGGAAATGCTAGCTGCAGTGTTCGCCGTAGAATAGTTCCGTCCACATTTGTATGGTCGAAAATTCACTCTCGTAACGGATCATCAACTGCTAAGATTCCTTAAAACTATGAAGGATATGAATTTGAGACTACACCGTTTTCGTTATTAATTAATAAAATTAGAAGATTACGAATACGATGTGATATATAAACAGGGGAAACGTAATGTCAACGCGGACGCATTATCGCGTAACCCAATCGATAGATCCGACCTCAAAAATGAAAATATAAATGACGATGAAATAGATTTGGGCGATAATAAAATAAATAAAGAGAAAAGAACGATTAAAAAATTAAGAAATGCACGAAAAACTAAAAAATCGTGTATGCCAATTAAAGGCGGTCAAAATGATAAAGGAAACAAAAAACGATCAAGAAACGCTAAGAGACTGCGTGTCTCAGATGCTGACGGGTCAGGAAATCCTGCTTCGAAAAAACGTGGTAAGGATTTCGATCAAGAAACCGATACGTATGGATATGTTGAAGACAACGTGACTGACTGCGACAAAGAGAGCCAGAGAGTTCCAATGTAGAAATGCTGGGAGTTGAAAAGACAGCTCGAAAGAAATACATAACCGAGGTCGAAAAACTCGAATTGCCAGCCTACATGAAAGTAGGATACCACAAAGGAAACACTCGGTCGAGACAGCAAGACGGATCAACTTCAATAAAAAAACTCCTACACCGGTAAAGAAAAAACAAAGAAAACAATATATAACGGAAGTAGAAAAACTGCAAGTGCCGGATTATTTGAAAATTGACGCTACAGTAAAGCGAACTCAGATAAAAGAAAAACCCAAAATAATAAAAAATAAACTGGTATCCGAAGCAGGAATAAATTTAAACTATAAGAAACGGTTAGCTGATGTTCGAAACCGTTGGAGTGAAATAGAAGGATTCCCTACTGAGGACGAACTTACGTTACCACCGGATATAGAAACCACGTATTCCGAAATAGAAGAACTAAGCGTCAGAGAAAACTCGAAGAAAAAGACGAAATTGAAAAATCGAAAAAGTCATACGCCGGACAACGAGGACCTAGAAGATTCATGGTCGTAGGATTTCTCCCTTGACCCGCCCGAAGAAACTATACGTTTACTTCCCCATTCGATGCCCACGGAGAAGGGCCCATCTAAAAATAGTTCTTACTCGCAAGCGCAGAGAGCTAGAGAAGCTACCATCGACGGAGAGGGACACACTCACCCGAGCACCGACGAACGGCCCGGAGATCGGGACGAAACGAAAATCCTCGACGAGTCGATGGAGCTCGACGAATTCCCCGTTGAGCCTAACGAAATCAGAGAAAGCGAAATGCAGGTCCACGAGACGACCATGCGTGCGTCTGAGAACGATGAATTGTCTCGGCATTTAAATTTTACACTCTCAAACTCATGTATGGAACCCTACAAAACTGTAAAGGAGTATACTGATATAGCAAAAGACGGAAATTGCCTTTTTACCCCCTTAATCAAATTGCAACAGTTAAACATGAGCCCTCAAGAACTAAGAGACACACTGAAGAACAGCGATTTTCTATTATCCTGTGCTGAATATGTACGTGCATTTTCCATACTGGAATCTACATCGGAATTCGGTGACGATAACATTTTAATGATATTCGCAAGACATTTCAATATAAATATTTGCGTACATGAGCATAGTCCGACAGATAAAACACAATTTTATCGTATAAAATCGGAAAATGCACACCAAACGCACCATCTACATCTCAATAGGCTACACTACACCCCACTCTTGCTCGAGTACATAGGCACGTTGGGACTAACAGACGCGGCGCTAGGGCTTACGTCATCGTACGTAGGGAATTTCCCGAACGCAAGGCAGGTCACGACCCTAACGTCTCGACGACGATCACCCCCACACTGCAACGTAGAGGGAATGGCCCGAAACGTAAATAGAAGTCCTACGGTCCCATAGACGCCGGGAGAAATGAAGACTCTTACCAGCCTGTTAATTTTAAATTAAGACTAAATACTACCAATGATCACGTATTCTGTAAAAAGGGACATATTGTCTACTTTACCACGGCCAATGGACATTTCGATAGCGAAATCGGTGTAGGCGTCGTGGAACGACACTTAATTAATCCCGACGAATTGTCGCTCAAACGATTAAAAATCGGTGAAGTTTATAGTACATAAAAAAGGTAAGACCCGACTCTTCGGTCTTGTCGTTAAACAAGACCTTGATGATCGAGCCTTAAAATCAAACATTGTCAAATCCATCAATTTATTGAATGCCCTTTTAACAAAATTTGAAATTTCATCCATAATAATCGGGCAGGATTGCGAAATGTTCCAATATATTCAATGACGAGATATCCAAGATACAATACAATCACTACTTGGCCGACGAGAACTAACGATTACCTTTTGTAAGGACAACCATTCCATGCCACCGGCAAGCGAGCGATTCGCCATAATAAAAGAACACCATGATTCGGTTATAGGGGGTCACAAAGGAGTGACCAAAACGTATCTTCGATTATGCGAAAAGTTTTTCTGGCGGAATATGAAAAGTGACGTCACGGAATACGTAAAAAGATGTGCCGGATGTCAAGGGAAAAAACTCGTACGCGTAAAAACACAGTTACCAATGGTCATTACAGACACACCACGAAACGCATTTGACAAAGTGGCCCTTGATATATGGGGACCAACAGACATCACCGAGAGTGGGAATCGGGATGTATTAACTATACAAGACCAACTCACGAAATACTCCCTTGGAATTCTGCTAGCGGAGGCATCAGCAGTAGACGTCACGAAAGCATTTGTAAAACATTTTATTTGCAGTTTTGGAGCCCCTGTATCCATTCTTACCGAACAAGGTTGCTTTATCGCAAAGATCATGAAAGAATTTGCGACTACCTGAAAAATTTTGTCGAGAAACGTAGCGATTGGGACATTTGGCTTCAATTCGCCATATTTTCATACAACACGAGTGTTCACGAAGGGACAAACTACTCACCACATGAGCTTGTATATGGGACAAACGCACGATTGCCAAGTGCACACGCCACCCGCGAGAAGCTCATTACATACAACGATTATTTGGCAGAATTGACCGAGAGAATCACGGAAGCACGGACGTTAGCCGCGATGAATCTCTCACAAATGAAACATCGGTCGAAAAAATATTATGATGGAGAATTGAATATTAGCCATTTTCGCGAAGGTGAAATGGTATTATTATTAAAAGAACCCCCGAAGGGTAAGGTGGACGACGAATACACTGAGCCCTATGAAATTATCGAAATATGTGGCTCACGAAATATAAAATTACGCATAAATGCCCGAAAAAACAAAATAGTATACTTTAATAAAGTAAAGAAGCACCATGCACCGTTGATGGATATTTGTTTAAATAGAAAATTAAAATAAGATGTAGAAAAATATATACACCGACGATAATGATGATAATAAAAGTAAATGGATATTTCTTTATAGAAAATTATTATAAGATGTAGAAAAATATATATCGAAACGATAGACATATTTTAGCCTTAAACTGATAAGAATACATTAGCGGACAAGTGTTAATAAGGAACACAGCACGCACAAGAGAACAGTAAGAGGGAGAAAGAGAGTACGACTTACAGTATACTCACAGCATCTACTCCTTCCCCACTCTGAATTTCACAGATGAACCTCGACGCGTAAGGAAGGACGGGAGAGCAGTCCCGAGGGCTGGCCGTCAGTTGTCGCCGTCTTGGAATCGGTCCCCTCGAACGAGAAGTACCCAATAACCGAGAAGTGAAAATCGAACGAACAGGGAAAGATTTGCGCTATACGCGCCTAAATATACAGGGTGATTCTCCATTGAATGACTTCCGGTTATCAGTAGATTCTGTGATAATTTCTAACAACATTTTTCCTTTGAAAAAAATTTGTGCGATATATAGTTTTCAAATTATTTAGCATTAAATTCAGCCAATAGGAATAGGAGTTGCTTGATTGTCGCGACGATTTCGATGTTCGCTGACAATGCAATCTTCGCAACAATCAAGCAACTCCTGTTCCTATTGGCTGACTGTAATGCTAAATAATTTGAAAACTATACATCGCACAAATTTTTTTCAAAGGAAAAATGTTCTTAGAATTTACCACAGAATCTACTGTTAACCGGAAGTCATTCAATGGAGAATCACCCTGTATATTAACATAGAAATTGTTAATAAATGAAAAATTCGACAACTGGCTAACCCACGCGTAAAGGAGACACATACGCGGAACATTGGAGAAATGAAAGCCTGATAAAAGGGTGCACTACATTTTTACGCATCTTTAGAACTTACCATCATTGCTCCTTTATATAATCACAGAATCCGTGGACCAGCTATAAGCTGGCGATTGCAGATCAGCATAATGCAAGCACTGAAACAACACCACGACGCCGGAAGGGCACCAACGCCCGCTCCGGATCGCAACACATTCACACACGGTAGATACCCGGTGAAAGGGTAACGAAAAAATACCCCGCAAGTTAATATAAAGATAACAGGATAAAGAAAAAAAACACGCGGGAAGAATCACACCGGACGAAAAACAAATGGAAAACACTCATTAAATATCACTGAACATTTCTATTTTATTTTTAATTAAGGAAAACACTCTCTCTCACTTCGCTCTCCACGACGCATATGGAAGAAATCCGCACGCAGAGGACCGCCGATGATTAGGTAGGCACTGTAATCCACTATGAACCCACCAGGGGTAAGAGGCCCCGTCACGGTAATACTCAGCCGACGCATCATCTTGGAAAGCACAATAAGAACTGAATGAATGATTTGGAGAAGATCGAAATGTAAGAAGACGAAAATGCAACTATCGATACTGAATCAATCCACACTTGATTAGCTCTAGTGGAAAGATAAAATTTCTTGAAACAAGTCATTTCTAGAACAGAATCCCTATTGTATAGGACCACACGGATTGTGTAGAAAAGCGAAAGAATAATACAATAACACTTGAAACTCCCAAGTTACATTACCAGCAAATATTATCGTAAGGTGCGATACGCTGGGAAAGCGAAACCCGCAGGGTGGGCCTCACGAATAAACACACTTAAGAAGAAGAGAATAAGCCGGAAAGGCCCAATTGCAGCATGGGAGGAACGCGCGCACGCGTTCCCTTGTGATCTTCAACCCTTCCACATTCCTCCTCAATATACAACACAATTACTGTACTAAATATAAATTTTGGATTTTTTTTTTAAATAAATATACCAAATAAAGGAACGCGATGGTTAAGTGGTTAGCATGCTCGCCTCGTAAACTGAACGTTCCTTAGGTCGTAAGTTCGAATCCCCGTCCGGCAACTTTTTCTGATTATTTCCATTGCGGATAATTCAGGAAACTTTGCAGGGCGAAGGCACAAATTTGGGGCTGCTACCGACATCAGTCGGTAGTTATCGACACCGTGAATGGTTTTTCTGTGTCGACGCTTCGTCAATATTGTCTTGAATGAAAATAAGACAATGTTTGCAATGCGCCTGCTACGGCACAGGCCGCCGACTAACTGTTGACGGTGTCGATTATGTGTAGTATTTGTTATTGTTTACTTGTTTGTATCGTCCTATGTGGGATGATTACTAAGCCTTGCCCGATTAGCCATAGATGGCATAAAGTTGGCAAGTAAATCTGACCAATGTATTATATATATATGTAATAAATATATCAAGATAACCCAGGATATAAAGATTTGCTACGAAATGCAGATATCCAAATTCCGCCTCAACAAAGTGAACGTCCATATATACCATTTGTTGTACAAAAATAAAAATTATTTTTTTCTTATATAAAACGGATATGATTATACTAAGAATACGGAAACAAAATGATACAGAAGTTCTACGTATATAAGATTTTTCTTTAAAAAAAAACTTTTTTCAATTATAATACACATAGGTATTTCAATAAGCATTTCAATTATAATACGTGTGAGTATTTCAATAAGTATTTCAATTATAATACAATGAGTGTTCCAATTATGATTCACATAAATGCGTTTAAATTATGATACATAGAAGTATTCACAACAATCGTCATGTGTGGTTGTTCCATGGAAGTGCCAATAGTGAAATCTCCATGGAGTAGCAAAACTCAGAAATGCATTTTTACAAAGCCATAGACAACATAATGCGCAATAGCATAATATACAGTGTTAGTGATGTAGAGTGTGTATAAGATATAAATAGACTTCCGAACACAGACCACATAGTAATTTTTTTGCATACACGCTACGGGATGCGTCATAACATGTCACTTTATAAGTAAGTGTATGTAATGAGAATAAGTCAATACGAACGCCTGAGTGCATATAAATATATATAAAAGAAACGTAATCATGTAAAATGTATCACTAAATATATTAAGATACTTTGGAATGTATAAGATGACCCAATAAGACAATAATGTAACATTTTCCTACTAACAATAGCCAACTGAAGGTCACGCGTATAATTTAAGTTGCGTATTGATTTTTTGTACGAGGGTTAATTGACGGTGGATCGTCAATTTTTTAAACCCCGGGCGTGTTACGGATGCTGGCACGTAACATAATAGCACTCGCAACATAGACGGTACTTGCCTGTGTAAGATCGACAAGATACACACACCGAAGGGACCGATTCGGCATCGCACATAGATTGCACACGTGCTACAACTTATACGGGTTCCTCTAGCTGCAAGCCCAATCGGTCAAGAAAGGAATGTGCCACGCCGAAGCTCGAAGTAAGACAATCCATAAGATTGTGACTCACACACGCACACAATAGTACACGTTCCCCGAATCGCCGAGGTCACCAATAAGTCAAAGGGGTGAGCGATTCGTGGAAGATGGCACGTGGCAAACAACAAGTGCAGGTGTCCATCGCGACGGACGATGATCTCATCGACATCTACCATAAAAAAAGAGGCAATCGCATTACCCGAAATCAGAGTCGCACCGTCTATGACGCCGTAAAGATCTCGGTGCAGAGTCGCCCCGCAAATGACGCCGTGAAGATTTCCGTTAGAGTCGCGTCGTGAAGATCCCCGTCAGAGTCGCGCGCACGGAACTTAGCACATAGCTCGACGAATTCAGTGAGGGATTCGGGAACTTAAAGACTTCACGACACGATCCGCGACTTTCCGCGAATCTACACAGGACTTAGTTCCTATATACCCGTTCGTTCTGATAGTGTATGACCTATGGTTTGCATTCCTCTTAATAATAATAAAGTTATTATCCCTGAATTCGCCGCTATTTATGTCACTTGGAGTGTCAATCCCCTTTATACGGAAGATCCCAGAAATGATTCTCAGCTACCGAGAATCAATTTCATAAATCCTGATCCTTGTGAAAATTTAATTTAGTAAAGCATAAAAATCGTAACATAACAAATAATTCATAAAAATCATTTTATAACGCCACAGAACAACTTTATGAACTCAATTTTTTCCAACTGCAAGATTAAATCATCGATTTTAATAATCAATTTCATTCAGAGTTGCATGCGTTTGGAATTCGCATCTTATTAACAAATTATTCATAAAAATTATTTCTTAATGGCACAGAACCAATTCTAGAACCCCATTTTTTCCTATTGCGATATTCAATCGCCAACTTTAATAATCAACTTCATACAGAGTTTCACAGGATTAGCACGTAATTGTTATTAAAAATAATCTATAAAAATCATTTCAAAACGGCACAGTACCAATCCTTAAGCTCCTATTTTTCCCTATTGCAAGATTAAATCACCAACCTTAATAATCCACCTAATTCAAAGTTGCACAGGATTGCCACGTAATTATTATTAACAAATAATTCATAAAAATCATTTCAGTACGGCACAGAACCAATTCTTTAGCGACTATTTTTTCTTATTGCAAGATTAAATCACCAACTTTAATAATCAACTTCATACAGAGTTGTACAGGATTAGCAAGTAATTGTTATTAACAAATAATTCAGAAAAATCATATCAAAACGGCACAGAACTAATTCTTGAGATCCAATTTTTTCCTATTGCAATATTAAATCACCAAATTTAATAGTCGTCTTCATCCAGAGTTCCACATGACTAGCAAGTAATTGTTATTAATAAATAATTCATAAAAATCATATCAAAACGGCACAGCACCAGTGTTTGAGCTCTAATTTTTCCAGTTGCAAGATTAAATCACCACCTTTAATAGTCAACTTCATAGAGAGTTGCACAGGATTAGCACGTAATTGTTATTAACGAATAATTCATAAAAATCATTTCGAAATGGCACAGACCCAATTCTTGAGCTCCTATTTTTTTCTTTTGCAAGATTAAATCACCAACATTAATAATCCACCTCATTCAAAGTTGCGCGTGATTAGCAAGTAATTGTTATTAACAAATTATTCATAAAAATCATTTTTAAACGCCACAGAACCACTGTTTGAGCTCCAATTTATCCAGTTGCAAGATTAAATCACCAACATTAATAATCATCTTCATTCAGAGTTCCACACAGTGGCGGATCCAGAGTGGCGGATCGCCCCTATCGCCCCCCCCCCCCCAAATGAACAAAAATGCATTTTTTACACACAGCGCACCAAAAATCAAAACACTTATTTAAGATTTACAACATAAATTATATGTCGACTTATTCATATCAGATATGAATTTTTGGTAAAACTACATGTGATGTTATTTTTTTTAGTATGTAGTAGATGATTTTATCATCCGGTGTTATTAATTCTAATAACTGAAACTTGTCGATTTTCGGATTGTAAATTGCATGTGTTTAAGAGAGATATTAAATAAACACTCTCTTTGACGTTGACTTTTGATGTTATGTAGGTTGACATGAAAACCAAAATCTAATGTATTAGACATATCAGATAGCATGTCTTCAGGTATGTCCGCGTATTCCGGCAACACATCGGCAAATTGCTGAAAAAATTCTGACTTCGGCATTTTTTCAGCAATTTGCCGGTGCAATCTGGAATGTGTTTACTGAATTTTCATACAAACATGTTAAGTTTCGGTTGTGTCTTTTTTTATTCTGTCTATATAATTTTACTATTTCTAATACTTATTCAATACATATTCAAAGAAGGCAATACTACTAATCGTTACCAATTTTAAATACTTGTAATCTGTATGCAATGTCAGGGAGTTCGAACAGGGCGGCGTACGTTTTTGTGATTTGTTTTTTATATTTTGACGTTAAAATATGTTTTTTTTTAATACTATAAAACAAGCAGCGCTCTAGTAAAGGCGAAGATGCGGAAACGTTGTGATTGGTCGACGCTTTCGCTCAGTTCACGAAATGTCTCTCATTGGACGATCAATGTTCCGCTCTTTCCGCATTTCTGCAAATCGCATGTGTGGTACATCAGCATCACCCTGTATATTTATAATTACGCAAATTACATTTTAAAATTGACTTAGCTTGATTTATTAAAAAATGAAAATACAGAGCACAATGGTAGAACCACATGTTATAATTAACGTGTCTTTATGTACAACCACGGCCGTTAATTCGCGGAGGGAATCCCTGCTGATCTCCTTGTTTTCACCTATATATCTCTACGGAAGCCCCTATGCGCCACATGCAGGCGTATACGCAAGTATGCGGAGTTCGAGACAAAAACGCGTGAAAGCATACAGGCATATGTTCCAGTATGCCACTTCTTGGATAAGTTTTAATTAAAATTTTCGACACCGCGAAGATTTTATAAAATGTTTGGATTTGCATAGAGAACTTCGAGCTAGAAATGAAGAGAAAGATACTGCTTTAGAAATCAGATTAACTGGATCAAATTTAGGATCGGTTGTTATTAACAATCTAAAAGAGATGAACTTAGATACTAAATTTTGTGTGGGCTTAACCACAGATGGATGTTCTGTCATGACTTCTGAAACGTGCGGTGCGGTAGCAGAAGTGAAGAAAGAAGCAGTTAACGCAGTTTATTCTCCTTGTTCCAATCACATCCTTAATTTATCGAAATCTTTATCTGTACAATCTGTTTGAAATACAATAGGTGTTATGAAAGAAGCAATTGCATTCTTCACTGCGTCATCGAAACGATCTGATACATTGAAAGAAGTAATGGGACATCAGCTTACTGGTATATGTGAAACGAGGTGGATAGAACGACATGATGGTGTTCTCCAGTTCAGAAGTCAACTCCCAAGAATCGTTGAATCTCTTGAACACATTTCATTATGGAAAGACATTCAAACGGCCGCAAAGGCTATAACTTTAAAAATTACTCTTTGTGATGGAGAATTTTTAATTACAATGATATATCTCTCTGATTTATTGAGCTGTACTGTGCCTTTAAGTCGCTATTTCCAAAAAGTCCAAATTGATTTGAAATCGGCTCAAGATGTGCTTCATGAAACACTGAATGTTTTGAATTTAAAACGAGAAAACTGTACACAAACATTTTCTAAAATTTTTGAGGAAGTTCTTGCAGTTGCTGATGATTTAGGAATAGAAATAAAGATTCCACGAATCAGTAAGAGACAAACGAATAGACAAAATTATCAAACCAGCGAACCTGAAAAATACTACAGGCAATCTATTTATATTCCTATCTTAGACAATGTAATACAGGACCTAAAATCACGATTTCCTCCAGAAACTGTAAATTTGTATTCATTAGGAATTTTATTCCCAGATTCAAAATTTTCAAAGGATGAAATTTCATTGAAAGAATCTGTAAGAAATATAGCACAAAAGTACGCCATTTTTTCAATCAATCCGTGGATATTGTTGAAAGATTAATAAAATCTGAATTAGACTTGTGGTATGAAAAATGGAATAGAAGGGAATACAATTCTCCATTAAGTGCACCGGAGTTACTGCTACATTGTGATGTAGATGTTTATCCCACTTTACACGTTCTATTAAGAATTTTCATCACTTTGCCACTAAGTAGTGCTAGCGGATAACGTACATTTTCCTCATTAAGGAGGATAAAAACATGGCTGAGATCAACAACGACCGAAGACAGGCTCAATGGGTTAGCATTAATGAATATTCATCGAGATATTGATATTAATCAAGATGTTGTAATTGATAGATATGCAAAAACACAGCAGCGTAGACTCGAATTTGTACTTTGAATATATAAATTAAACGATTATTGTTTCACATATTTTATAATTTTACAATAAAATAATATATGTGTAAGTAACCACTGGTTCTCCCCCCCCCCCTCCCTTCCTTCTCTATATGGTATACAGAATACGCGTTTATACATTTCGCCCCCCCCCCAAATGAGATCTCTGGATCCGCCCCTGGTTCCACATGATTAGCTAGTAATTGTTATTAACAAATTATTCATAAAAATCATATCAAAACGGCACAGAACCACTGTTTGAGCTCCAATTTTTCCAGTTGCAAGATTAAATTACCAAATTTAATTATCAACTTCATTCAAAGTTTCACATGATTTGCAAGTAATTGATATTAACAAATTATTCATAAAAATCATTTCATAACGCCACAGAACAACTTTATGAGCACAATTTTTTCCAACTGCACGATTAAATCACCAACTTTAATAATCAACTTCATAGAGAGTTGCACAGGATTAGCACGTAATTGTTATTAATAAATAAATCATAAAAATCATTTCAAAACGGCACAGAACCCATTCTTGCGCTCCTATTTTTTCCTATTGCAAGATTAAATCACCAAATTTAATAATCACCTTCATTCAGAGTTCCACATGATTGGCACGTAATTGTTATTACAAATTATTCATAAAAATCATTTCTAAACGGCACAGAACTAATTATTGAGATCCAAATTTTTTCTATATTGCAAGATTAAATCATCGATTTTAATAATCAAGTTCATTTAGAGTTGCACAGGATTAGCACGTAATTGTTATTAACGAATAATTCATAAAAATCATTTAAAAACGGCACAGAACCATGGTTTGAGCTACAATTTAGTTGCAAGAGTCAGTACGTTGTTTGCTTTCAAGGAGTAAGCACACGGTTCGAGCTGTCTCCGGAAATGTTTATTTACCTTCGGTGATTATCATTTTGTTTCCTGGTTGACGTATCATCATTTTTTAGTTTAATAATAATGTGGAATTCTCATGAAGTTACAAACTGTCAAATATAAACAGGACTAGTGGTCTATTTGAATTTCTACATAGCAGTGTTGCTAAGATTTGTAAACAAGCCAAGGGAAATGTTTGACATGTTACACACGGGATACGCACACATTCTTCTTACATATTAGCGTACCTACTTTGTCGTCGATGTTATTGTGGAACTGAAAGAATACATATTGTGACGCATTGTCTCTGTCAATAATTTGTTGGTATTGCAAAGTTTTCTGACCCGCCTAAGCTGTGCCGAAGATTACGAGGTACTGCCATTACAGTGAAAGCTGAGTTGTTGCGCACGCCACACTTATTAAGGTCTCTAATATCTTATTTTATTGATTTAATTTACCTCGACTTTTATTATGCTTGAATCTGGAAAAAGCTTTATGTGCAAAGGAATATGCAGCAAAGAAGTCAAAACTCCGACTTTTTGCGAGAAATGCACTGAACCTTATCACCCAAAATGTACTGAATTCCAAGTTGTCACTTACCAAGGGAAAGACCAGAATTTTAATGATCCGAAATCACGGAAATCTTCGACATTTTCAACTAAATCGACAACAACAGGCGATGATAATGCAAAATCTGAGACAACTGTGCAAGCTATATTATTAGCAATTCAATCTAATTCTGACAGTCTTAATGCATTTACGGTGAGTCAGTCTGCGCTAAATACCTCTTTTACTGCAGAGCAGAATAAGTTGCGTGAAGATTCCCAACACCACTGCATCTGCAATGAGAAAAAATTCTGGCAGGCGGTAAACTTTCTAGGAAAAAACAGAAACATCTCACCCGATCTCCCTCTTTTGCTACAAGACCCGAACACTATGAATGATCATTTTGTATCTGTTCCTATTATTCTTCCTAACCATACTTTACTTCAGTTTTTTAAAACTTCCCGTTCTGAAAAATTACCAAAGCATGTCTCTTTTTCTTTCACTGAGATTAACATGAATTCCCTAATTAAGGTTATCACGACAATAAAGTGCAGTGCGGCTGGTTCTGATGGGATCTCTGGTGAGATGTTTCTGCGTGTATACAAACATTGCCTTCCAGAGCTGCTGCATGTTGTTAACTCGTTGATTAATAGCAACAGCTTCCCTTCGATTTCGAAACATGCTATAGTGTACCCACTATTTAAAATTCAACAACCGAAACTTCTCTCTGATTTACACCCCATTAGTTGTCTTCCATTGTTTTCTAAAATAATTGAAGGAATACCGTATGAGCAAATACTTTACTATTTCGACAAATTCCAATTGTTACCTATGTACCAATCTGGCTTCAGACGAGGTTTCGGTTGCGAAACAGCTCTACTGGACATCTCGGAGGACGTTCTTTTTGGATATGATAAAAGGTTGGTAACTGTGATTGGCCTCCTGGACTTTACCCGTGCATTTGACACTTTAAACCATGAATTAATTATTGATAAGCTATCCTATTATGGGTTTTCTGATGATGCATGCAAACTCGTTTCATATTATTTTTGCAACCGGTCCCAATCTGTTGTTTTTGGTAGCCCCTCTATGACTTCTAATCTACAAATGTTGACACGTGGTTGTCCCCAGGGTACCAAACTTAGTTCACTTATTTTTATAATTGCAACTAGTGACATCTACAACTCATGCGACCAAGTTAAGATAAAAACTTACGCGGATGACACGCAAGTCATATTGTCTTTTGATCCAAAAAAATCACATGAAGCTATCGGGAAATTCAACTCCGAGTTGAATAACATTACAGCCTGGGCCGCAAGCAATGCACTTATTCTAAATCCGTTAAAGTCGAAAATATTAAATGTAGGCAATCCGAATAATCGTAGACTAGTGGCTGAGGAACTTATATCCCAGAAAATTATCATTGATGATAGCATTATTCCAGTTGTATGTGAATCCAAGAATCTCGGTGTTACCTTAGATAGTGATTAGTCTTTTTCTAGCCACGTTGTAAAAAAAGCTTCCATCTCTTATTTAATAATAATAATTTAAAGTTTGAGTTGGTTTGCTCACACAGACCGAAAACCTGAGTGCTTGGGTAGTCCCTTTGCACTCCTCCTATGACCTCCTTCTCTATGGCTCGGCGCATAGCCATCCAGACCGCGGCCATGGTCGCAGCCTCCATGGAGGTGATATCCTGCCTTGTCAGTGCAGGTTTGCCCATCCCTTCCACTCTATGTCTAATGGTGGCATGGCATTCGCAAAGAATGTGTTCGGCGGTTTCTACCGCCTCTCCACAGTACCTGCAGGCCGTCGAGTCTGACAGTCCTATTTTGTGGAGATGTCCCCGGAGATCCCCGTGCCCAGTGAGCATTGCCACAAGATCTTTGGCCACCGATCTTTTGGCATTCAGGAATACCGGTTTTCATCTGTAGGGCCAGCTTTCGCCAATAGAAAGTTTGGCTTGCCTGCATCCCGGTGTGGAACCCCATATCCTTTGGTGTTCGAGCGCAACCTTCGTCGGGAATGCTTCCCGAGCGAGGTTTTTGCACACGCCCACCACGGGTGCGGGGCCAATAAAATTCTTTTTTACTGCCAGTTTGGCTAGCTTATCCGCCATCATGTTGCCTTTGAATCCACAGTGGCTTGGGATCCAGCGCAGCGTGACGCAGGTTTTCACAGCTAGTCTATTCAGGGACTGGTAGCAGTCCCAGACTAGTCCTGACCTTGTGCTAAAGTTGTTGAGGGCCTGCAAGGACCTCCCCTGCTATCAGAAAAAATGGTGGTATTATTACCGTTATCCTCATTTAGCGCTCTATATGAACACTGAATGATAGCCATTAATTCTGCTTGCAAAACAGTGGTGTGGGCTCCCAAGGGGTATGTGGACCCTTTTCCACCTCTTCCTCTGTATACCCCTTCTCCACTCCCTCGCGCCCCAACTGACCCATCTGTGAACCAGTTGTTGCCGTTGAGTAGTGTCGCATGGTTGCTTCCCCAGTCTTCTTTGGTCGGGAGACTGATTTTATATTTTTTGTCAAAAAGATAGCGTGGTGACGTGCGATCTGCGATCTCGTCTAAGACGCTACCACGAAAGTAGGCATCCAGTGGTCCTGTTCTTTTGACAGAGCTCCTGTACCCACTCTTTGCTTTGATCCTGCGCCAGGCCTTTGCGGCTTCAGCTTTCAAAGTTATGTGAAAGGGTTCTATATCCCGGAGAACACCTAGCGCCGCCGTGGGAGTTGACCTCGCAGCGCCCGTGATACTCCTGAGTATGAGCCCTCTCACTTTCTCTAGATCCTTGACAGCTGTAGCCATAGTGGACCTGTTGACTGCATCTCTGACGTTATCTCTTGCTATAGTATAGCTGTCCCAGGCTTGGGGATAATTCCTCTTCCTGGCTAACCTGAAAAGCTTTTTAGTGTTAACCTTCGTAGCCTCCAGGCTGCGGTTCCACCAGGTCAGCCTCCTGTCCCTGATAGGGGTTTCCCGGCAGTTTCGCTCAAAGGCATATTTAATGCCTGCGCTGAACGCCTTGGCTGCTTCCTCTAGTGCCAGAGGATTGTTGATCCTAGCCCTTGGCACATCCTAGAGGGCTACACCTAGATCTCTTTTGAAACCCTCCCAGTCTGTACTTCTGGGGTTTCTAATAAATTTCATATTGGCGCCTACATCAGCCGCCAGGTGAAATGCAATTGTCATGTGATCCGAGAGTGACGGATCATCTTTAACCCTCCAATCTTTAATCCTGTGGAGGACGCTACTGCTACAGAGTGTGAGGTCCAGGACTTCAGCTATGATAGCGTTGCGAAAGGTTGGGGTGCTGCCGGTGTTGCGAATATCCAGTTCGGTGGTGACCAGATATTCCAGCAGCGCCTGTCTTCTATCGTTAATGTCGGTACTGCCCCATATCTGATGGCGTGAATTCGCGTCACAGCCTATCAGTAGGGGGAGCCCCATCTGCTTGCAATGATCCACCAGTTTCCTTACCTCCCTTGGGGGATTATCAGGCCCATCATATGGGAAGTAAGCCGAGGCCACTGCTATTTTCCCACACTAATTTGTGTTGATTGTTATCACCATTAGGTCTTCATTACTCAGGTCCGTTAGTGGAACTGCGTTGATTCCCTTGGTGAGAATACAGGCCCTGGGTTTGACCGCCCCTGTTTTGCTAAAACAGTGGGAGGCTCCCAGCCCCCTAATGTCATTTTTGACAATCCAAGGTTCTTGGATTAGCGCTATGCCTGTGTGCGCCCCAGCCATGCTCCTCTGTAAACAAGCAGAGGCGCCCTTGCTGTGGTGCAAGTTAATCTGGGTAAAATGAAGTTGCCCGGACGCCATTGTGAGACGTCGCGCCTCTTCTTTTACCATGATCGGCCATTACTGGCCGGTGCCTCCGGTGACCTTGAATGTCACCCGGGTACACCGGTAGTAAGGCTGATTATCAAGGGCCGCGAGCGCCCTTGCTTGGGCTTCCAGAATCTGGACAACCAGCAGCATTTTTGTACCGCCTTGCTGCCCAGATGCTGGAGCCTTGGCTGAAGGCGCCGGCTGACGGATAACCCTCCAGCACGACGTCTTCAACGAGGGGTTGTACCCACCCAGACACCGAAGTATTACCGCCGGATCCTCTGGTTCGTCTGGGATCCAGGCTGTAGCCCTCAGCATCTTTTGGAGGAGTTCAACGCCCCCGATCCTGATCTTTGGACTCTTCCAGGGGCCACCCTCGGCCGTAAGTTCAGCCATGAGACGGTCCCTGGTTGCCTGGTTCGCCGGGATGAAAGTGATGGCCCCGGCCTTGCAAAAGGAGGCCTCGACTTTCGGCCATTGCTCCTCTGGCAGCTCTTCAGCACGCCTCGAGAAGACGAGGCAGAAGGTATCGAGATGCTCCTTTGTCAGCTCGGCATCGGGGTAATCCTCGTTCACCACGACGAGAGTAAGGGGGTTCGCCCGCTGTGCGGCAGTGAGACCCGAACCCATGGCCTTGTCTAAGGCCGCTTGGTTCGCCCCTCCCCCCCCCCTACTTTTTTGGACGGTTTCTGCCCCGACGGGGGAGTCTCCTGAGGATGCCTCCCCCTCTTCGGAGTTTCTTTCGTCCCGGTGTTGGTGTTAGCACCCGGGCCACCACTGGCGGCCTCTAGGCGCTCTCTTTCTTTGCGGAGCCTCTTTTTTGCAGCTCCGCAGGGTCTCTTCCTGTTTATGGCCGTCGGCGACTCCTGGGCCGTCACACCCTCTTGCGAGGGCGCAGCCGCTGGGAGAGCACCGACGGTTGGACGTTCAGCCTGGTTTCCAAGGGGCGTCCCGGCCACCGAAGCGTCCGTTTCGACCTCCATGGTCCCCGAGCCGTCTGTCGGTTTTTTATTTAGGTTTGTAGTGGTGTCGTCATTCATTTGATTTTCACGAGCAGCTGGGAAGTAGTCTTCCCCCCGACAGAGCCCCGCATGCCGAGGTGAGGCCTAATACGAGGGGTGGCGCCTGGTGCCCCAAGGGACCGTTTTACGACACCTTCATAACCCCCGGTGCCAAGACATTCGGGTTATGGCCCGAATGACAAGTCGATCCCCGACAGTTTGTCGGTTTCCGGCACGGTGTCCTACACACCTTCCGACTTTGGGGCTGTCTCTTCTTAGTTGGACCCGCCCCTCTACCCCCCGATGCGGGGTTAACCCCCACCTACCGACCCAGCTGGAATGTGCCCGCCGGGCAATCAAAGCCGCACCGGTTGGGTACACTGGGTTCGCAACCTGAGATCGGCCACTTGTGAGTGTCATAGTCCCCAGGTTGCCTTGGTGATCCTCCAAGCTCGGACACCCTTCCAATGTAACAGCCCTTGGAAGGACCTGTGGAGATGCCTCCACTCTTGTGACGCCTAGGATCGGACACGTGAGACCGTGTCATAGTACCCAGGATCACCTTCGGACCTCTGAGGTCGGACCCCTGCCGGGGTCATAATCCTCGGGGAGCCCGATAGTGGACTGGAGGCCCCCACTGATAGATTTACCGAGAGGCGAGCGACGGCTCACAAGCTCCCCCACCAACGACTAGGTCCTGAGACAGCTAGGGGGAGATCTCTTATTTAAAACTACGACAATTATTTCTATTCAGACGCCTATTTTCCAAGCAAACTAAGCTTAAATTATGTGAAGCTTTAATTTTATCTCATCTTACGTTTTGCTTTGCGGTATATGGCCCATGTCTTAATGGTGATAATTGGCGAAAGGTTCAAGCAGTCCAGAATGCCTGCTTACGTTTTAGTTACGGAGTTAAAAAATTTGATCATATTACTCCGGCTCTTCTAAATTCAGGTTGGCTTACCATGAAATTAAGACTTCACTACAGAATTCTTGCGCTATTATGTCGGATTATTTTTATTCGTGAACCGCAATACCTATATGACAAACTGATGATGCTGGGGAGTTCAAGAAGTAATACTAGAGTCGTCACGTCCTTTACTCTTCAATATCCAATTCATTTTTCTTCAAAATTTAAAGGTGCGTTTTCTTATATTTCTGCCAAATTTTTTAATGCCCTGCCTCTCAGCGTAAGATCTTCAATTAATTCCCCACCTTCCTTCATTTCCATTACCAAATCGCATATGTGTAAAGTACAACGTTCCTAATACCCACAGCGTACTTCAATGGGTGCTCTACATTCAATGCCGTTTCTCTAGTTATCTTATTATATATTTTTATGTACTCATACTTTTTTATTTTAGTTTTGTATATTAGTTTATAATTTCATTGAGCTCTGCGAGCCACTGTGTCAATCAAATGAATGTATCGATTAAAATTATATAATGTTTGTAACTTTATACTTCATGTAACAACGTAGTTGGGTCAGGCTGCAAAACAGCACCGTGCTGTATCTCGCCCCATATACAATTATTTTTTGTGCAATAAAGACGCATTTTTTTTTTTTTTTTTTTTTTTTCGGAGGGTGGAAATGCATTAGGCACCATAGGGGGTTGAAGATGTTGTGTAACCCCCCGTGTGTCGGACTCCTTCACCTTTGATGTTAACGGTAAGGTTTACCGACTAAAACCCTAACCTCCCTTGGCCCTCCAGAATCCACGTGTGCAGTCTGCAGCAGAAAAGTGGCTCCGATATCCATCTCCTCCGCTGCAGACTGCACCGGGCCATTTCGTTTGCAACTGTAACCACTCCCTCTACCATTGGGTTAGTGGTTACAGGATCTCGTGTGACCTCAGTAGACGGAGAGATCCCAGCAGCACTGCTTTCTGCATTCGGCCTGCGATGGAACTTGCATGTTCTCGACAGGCCGGAATGCTTTTGATGTTTTGGAGGAAAGTTGGTCTCATTCCTCCCAGCACTCCAATTATCAGCACGACGAGCTTGATTTTGAACCCTCGATACAGCTTGCGAATCTCGAACAGGAGTTCCTGATATTTCATTTGTTTTTCGTCCTCTTTGCTGACTATATTTGTTTCTGCTGGTGCAGAAAACTCGATGACGAAGATGGATTTGTCATCGAAGTCAACAAGGACGATGTCAGGCTTATTGGCTGATATTTGCCTGCTCGTCGGGAATGAGTAATTCCAGTATATACGGCACGACTCATTCCCGACAATGGATTCAATATCAGTGGGGACGTACGGCAAAACTGGGGTTGCATCAATACTATAAGTGCTGCGAAGGTGGTAATACAGCACTCGAAGAGCCGCATTGTGACGTTCGATGTATGCTGAAGCATTAGTGTCTCAGCATGACATCTACACAGTCTACAAAGCGTACTCTGTACCGCCTGGTGTAAGATGTTCTGGCGATACGCTAAGGTATTGATGACCCCATCCTGGCACGCGAAGATAAAACCCTCGGTCTCGGATTTCAAGCCGGCTGATCTTAAGAAGGAGAAGGTCATCTCTGCCGACAAGCCAAGTTGGACATTTCGAAAGAATTGTCCATGCAACGGCTTGTCGATATGCCTTCCCTCCAACATACGGAGTTGTTCCTTCCGTATGTTAGCCCTGAGACGAACTGGGCACAGATTGATGACTGATTCAGCCTCCTGTGCACCACTACGTCCCACGTTGAAAACCAGACCGAGGTTTCGTGCCGCTCGTTCCGCCGCGTTGTACAAAAACGCCTAATTTCATGCTGATGTACTAGCATACAAATCATCTTCCGTGTGCTTCGGTCAAGATCCCTTAGCTCATCAACGTTCCACTTCAGTGCTCCAAAAGAATAGAGCACTGGTGATACGGCCAACATATTCGTGGCTGCCACCTTATTTCTCCCGGTCAATTCTGATGACCAGATCTGACGGAGAATGCGCCGGTATTTCTTAATGATGGTGGTTTTAGCAGCCTGCACATCCTGGACATGCCTTTGAGGTACGCCCAGGTATGTGTAGGCTTCTTCGGCGCTAAGGTGGTGGATGACATTTCCGTTGACGAGCTCCATATCGTTGTTATGGGAGCCTGACCTTCCTCTGTGCAAATGAACGACTGCACACTTGTCCAATCCGAATTCCATGCCGATATCTCTCGAGTATGTGAGGGCGATGTTCAGAGATCGATGTAATTGATCTTCGCCTGATGTGTATAATTTAAGATCGTCCATATAGAAAAGATGGGTGATCTTATGTACACGTTCACCAGGCGGTCCAGATGCAGAAGAGCAGAGGACTCAGAGAATCTCCTTGATAGACACCTCTTTGGAATTGAACCAGTCTAGACATGGTTCGACGCTTGTCCGATGTCATGACAAAGCGTGTTTTCCAAAGAGGCATCCGGTCTTCTACAATTCTCACTATGTTTGGGTGGACATGGAGGCGTTTGAGCAACAAGCTTAAAAGCTCGTGCGATGTTGAGTCATACGCCTTCATGTAATCCAGCCAGGCTATCGACAGGTTACGCTTGTACTGGACTGCGTCCTGACAAACACACCTGTCGATAAGCAAGTTGTCCTTGCAGCCGAATACACCCATTTTGCAGCCTCGTTGTTCTACTATCCGTTGCCACACCGGTTTCACGGATTTCTCAATACGTTCGTTCAAGATGTTAGTGAACAATTTGTATAACGTATTGAGACACGTGATCGGTCTATGGTTTTTCGGATCGGACAAGTCTCCCGATTTTTGGATCAGTGTCGTTCGGCCCTCCACCAGCCAGTGCGGAATGGGTTGGTCTCCATTTATGTAAGAGGTGAATATTCGGGCTAGGTGTTGATGGACAGAAGTGAACTTCTTCCACCAATAGTTGTTAATTCCATCCCAGCCCGGCGAGGAGAAATTCCTCGCTCCTGTGATGGCATTTTTCACCTCTAAAGCACTGACGGGTGGGCAATCTTCACTTTGTTGTGTGACTTCGTCGCACAACTCGGTGAAGATTTCAATACCTGGAGTGTCTGCATTAAGCCTTGATGTTCTCTCGTAGATGCTCCCCCAGAATTCCTCAACTGCGGCCATCGACGGAAACTCGCTTGAGGCTGCGATACGATGTTTGAAGAGGTTGGAAGGATTCGTCCAAAATAATGCATTTTGTCGAATTCCAACCTCCCGTCTTTGCAACCTCTTTTTGGCATCCGCCAAAACCCGAATTTTATCCGCCAAACGTTGCTTATGTTGAGCAACTTCAGCTTGTTCAGTGTGTGATAGTACGTCCGCAGTTGTTGTGCGAACTTCTTGGCTTTTGCCGTAAATGAACGGCCAGATGTTAAATAGTCGATCACACACTGAACTCGGGAAGCGAGCTTCCGTGTCAGTCGAATCTTGCCGTTCAATTGAGACATGCGTTTTGTAATCTGCCGACTCCCCGATATCTGTGTCAGATTTCGCGGAGTTACCAGATCACTTGCAGCCTCGTAAACGGTACAATTAACTTGCCACAGGTCGCAGTCATCTGGAAGAGCATCCAGAAGTAGGCTATTTGCTCTGTCTAATTCTCGGTGTTTAGGCAAAATTTTTGTTGTCAAATTTTGCCTAAACACGAGTGTCGTGCTTTCATAATGTGGAGCATCTCTCTCAGCACCGCGTACGGGCTCAGTTGTTATTGCCCGCACATCAGGGACCGGTTGACAGCTGGGAACAACGAAACCCGTCCGCCTCAGATAGGCCACATAATATCTCAGTTGTTGTTGAGAAAAGCGATCTGCCAGTTCGGGATGCATTACTGCAAACCGACTGTGCATTCGCGCCATGTAGCCTCTCTGTTGCGGACAGCTCTCCTCGTAGCAGCGCATTAGATCTTGCCTGAGATTCTCCGTCCACTGAAATCGTCCATGGGCATTCGTACGTTGTTGTCCCGGGACACCTGTTTCGGCTCCTCCACCTTGGGACTGGGCTGCATCCGAAGCAGCCCGATGGTCAGGAGCCCTGCGCGTTGTATTTCTTCTAACCGCAAAAACAGGGAGTAGGGTGTTTGGCCCTACCCCCCGTTGTTATGCCTCTCTCGTTTGTCTCTTACCTCGCCATCGACTGGGGTTGGTTACCCAATCTCTGGCAAGGTTGCTAAGAGTCCAGGGCCCACCGGCTTTAATAAGCACACGTGGAGGTGAGAGTAGGCCATTTGGGAAGATAGGCTAGATGCGGCTTTTTGCATAGCCGCATTGTGTTACGCATCATTCCCTTTGGGCCCCTGAATGTGCTGTATCTCGCCCCATATACAATTATTTTTTGTGCAATAAAGACGCATTTTTTTTTTTTTTTTTTTTACGGAGGGGGGAAATGCGTTAGGCACCATAGGGGGTTGAAGATGTTCTGTAACCCCCCGTGTGTCGGACTCCCTCACCTTTGATGTCAACGGCAAGGTTTACCGACTAAAACCCTAACCTCCCTTGGCCCTCCAGAATCCACGTGTGCAGTCTGCAGCAGAAAAGTGGCTCCGATATCCATCTCCTCCGCTGCAGACTGCACCGGGCCATTTCCTTTGCAACTGTAACCACTCCCTCTACCATTGGGTTAGTGGTTACAGGATCTTGTGTGACCTCAGTAGACGGAGAGATCCCAGCAGCACTGCTTTCTGCATTCGGCCTGCGATGGAATTTGCATGTTCTCGACAGGCCGGAATGCTTTTGATGTTTTGGAGGAAAGTTGGTCTCATTCCTCCCAGCACTCCAATTATCAGCACGACGAGCTTGATTTTGAATCCTCGATACAGCTTGCGAATCTCGAACAGGAGTTCCTGATATTTCATCCGTTTTTCGTCCTCTTTGCTGACTATATTTGTTTCTGCTGGTGCAGAAAAACTCGATGACGAAGATGGATTTGTCATCGAAGTCAACAAGGACGATGTCAGGCTTATTGGCTGATATTTGCCTGCTCGTCGGGAATGAGTAATTCCAGTATATTCGGCACGACTCATTCCCGACAACGGATTCAATATCAGTGGGGACGTACGGCAAAACTGGGGTTGCATCAATACTATAAGTGCTGCGAAGATGGTAATACAGCACTCGAAGAGCCGCATTGTGACGTTCGATGTGTGCTGAAACTGCATATATTGGGCATGCTGCCAAAAGATGCATTAGTGTCTCAGCATGACATCTACACAATCTACAAAGCGTACTCTGTACCGCCTGGTGTAAGATGTTCTGGCGATACGCTAAGGTATTGATGACCCCATCCTGGCACGCGAAGATAAAACCCTCGGTCTCGGATTTCAAGCCGGCTGATCTTAAGAAGGAGAAGGTCATCTCTGCCGACAAGCCAAGTTGTTGGACATTTCGAAAGAATTGTCCATGCAACGGCTTGTCGATATGCCTTCCCTCCAACATACGGAGTTGTTCCTTCCGACTGATTCCATGACTGATTCAGCCTCCTGTGCACCACTACGTCCCACGTTGAAAACCAGACCGAGGTTTCGCGCCGCTCGTTCCGCCGCGTTGTACAAAAACGCCCCCTTCCCCTGAATTTCATGCTGATGTACTAGCATCATCAGGGGATCCTCCGTTCGATTAATCACGTCGCAAGCTGTTTCGAGGACCAATCGGTCATGCATACACTCCAGGCTTAAAAGGCCACGACCTCCCATATTTCGGGGCAAATACAGTCGTTCCACGGAAGATCTTGGATGCAAACTGCGTTGCATACAAATCATCTTCCGTGTGCTTCGGTCAAGATCCCTTAGCTCGTCAACGTTCCACTTCAGTGCTCCAAAAGAATAGAGCACTGGTGATACGGCCAACATATTCGTGGCTGCCACCTTATTTCTCCCAGTCAATTCTGATGACCAGATCTGACGGAGAATGCGCCGGTATTTCTTAATGATCGTGGTTTTAGCAGCCTGCACATCCTGGACATGCCTTTGAGGTATGCCCAGGTATGTGTAGGCTTCTTCGGCGCTAAGGTGGCGGACGACATTTCCGTTGACGAGCTCCATATCGTTGTTATGGGAGCCTGACCTTCCTCTGTGCAAATGAACGACTGCACACTTGTCCAATCCGAATTCCATACCGATATCTCTCGAGTATGTGAGTGCGATGTTCAGAGATCGATGTAATTGATCTTCGCCTGATGCGTATAATTTAAGATCATCCATATAGAAAAGATGGGTGATCTTATGTACACGTTCACCAGGCGGTCCACACATGTACCCTTGAGATTTCCGGAGAGCAACGGATAGAGGCAATAGTGAGATGCAGAAGAGCAGAGGACTCAGAGAATCTCCCTGATAGACACCTCTTTGGAATTGAACCAGTCTAGACATGGTTCGACGCTTGCCCGATGTCATGACAAAGCGTGTTTTCCAAAGAGGCTTCAGGTCTTCTACAATTCTCACTATGTTTGGGTGGACATGCAGGCGTTTGAGCAACAAGCTTAAAAGCTCGTGCGATGTTGAGTCATACGCCTTCATGTAATCCAGCCAGGCTATCGACAGGTTACGCTTGTACTGGACTGCGTCCTGACAAACACACCTGTCGATAAGCAAGTTGTCCTTGCAGCCGGATACACCCATTTTGCAGCCTCGTTGTTCTACTATCCGTTGCCACACCGGTTTCACGGATTTCTCAATACGTTCGTTCAAGATGTTAGTGAACAATTTGTATAACGTATTGAGACACGTGATCGGTCTATGGTTTTTCGGATCGGACAAGTCTCCCGATTTTGGGATCAGTGTCGTTCGGCCCTCCACCAGCCAGTGCGGAATGGGTTGGTCTCCATTTATATAAGAGGTGAATATTCGGGCTAGGTGTTGTTGGACAGAAGTGAACTTCTTCCACCAATAGTTGTTAATTCCATCCCAGCCCGGCGAGGAGAAATTCCTCGCTCCTGTGATGGCATTTTTCACCTCTAATGCACTGACGGGTGGGAATCTTCACTTTCTTGTGTGACTTCGTCGCACAACTCGGTGAAGATTTCAATACCTGGAGTGTCTGCATTAAGCCTAGATGTTTTCTCGTAGATGCTCCCCCAGAATTCCTCAACTGTGGTCATCGACGGAAACTCACTTGAGGCTGCGATACGATATTTGAAGAGGTTGGAAGGATTCGTCCAAAATATTGCATTTTGTCGAATTCCATCCTCCCGTCTTTGCAGCCTCTTTTTGGCATCCGCCAAAACCCGAATTTTATCAGCCAAACGTTGCTTGATGTTGAGCAACTTCAGCTTGTTCAGTGTGTGATAGTACGTCCGCAGTTGTTGTGCGAACTTCTTGACTTTAGCCGTAAATGAACGGCCAGATGTTAAATAATCGATCACACACTGAATTCGGGAAGCGAGTTTCCGTGTCAGTCGAATCTTGTCGTTCAATTGAGACATGCGTTTTGTAATCTGCCGACTCTCCGATATCTGTACCAGATTTCGCGGAATCACCAGATCACTTGCAGCCTCGTAAACGGCACAATTGACTTGCCACAGGTCGCAGTCATCTGGAAGAGCATCCAGAAGTAGGCTATTTGCTCTGTCTATTTCTCGTTGCTTAGGCAAAACTTTCGTTGTTAAATTCTGCCTAAACACGAGTGTCGTGCTTTCATAATGTGGAGCATCTCTCTCAGCACCGCGTACGGGCTCAGTTGTTATTGCCCACACATCCGGTACCGGTTGACAGCTGGGAACAACGAAACCCGTCCGCCTCAGATAGGCCACATAATCTCTCAGTTGTTGTTGAGAAAAGCGATCTGCCAGTTCGGGATGCATTACTGCAAACCGACTGTGCATTCGCGCCATGTAGCCCCTCTGTTGCGGACAGCTCTCCTCGTAGCAGCGCATTAGATCTTGTCTGAGATCCTCCGTCCACTGAAATCGTCCGTGGACATTAGCTGGTCGTCGTCCCGGGACACCTGTTTCGGCTCCTCCACCTCGGGACTGGGCTGCATCCGAAGCAGCCCGATGGTCAGGAGCCCTGCGCGTTGCATTGCTTGTAACCGCAAATACAGGGAGCAGGGTGGTTAGCCCTACTCCCCGTTGTTATGCCTCTCTCGTTTGTCTCTTACCTCGCCATCCACTGGGGTTGGTTACCCAATCTCTGGCAAGGTTGCTAAGAGTCCAGGGCAAATACAGTCGTTCCACGGAAGATCTTGGATGCAAACTGCGTTGCATACAAATCATCTTCCGTGTGCTTCGGTCAAGATCCCTTAGCTCGTCAACGTTCCACTTCAGTGCTCCAAAAGAATAGAGCACTGGTGATACGGCCAACATATTCGTGGTTGACAGCTGGGAACAACGAAACCTGTCCGCCTCAGATAGGCCACATAATCTCTCAGTTGTTGTTGAGAAAAGCGATCTGCCAGTTCGGGATGCATTACTGCAAACCGACTGTGCATTCGCGCCATGTAGCCTCTCTGTTGCGGACAGCTCTCCTCGTAGCAGTGCATTAGATCTTGCCTGAGATCCTCCGTCCACTGAAATCGTCCGTGGGCATGCTGGGGTTGTTGTCTCGGGACACCCGTTTCGGCCCCTCCACCTCGGGACTGGGCTGCATCCGAAGCAGCCCGATGGTCAGGAGCCCTGCGCGTTGCATTTCTTGTAACCGCATGTACAGGGAGTAGGGTGGTTGGCCCTACCCCCCGTTGTTATGCCTCTCTCGTTTGTCTCTTACCTCGCCATCCACTGGGGTTGGTTACCCAATCTCTGGCAAGGTTGCTAAGAGTCCAGGGCCCACCGGCTTTAATAAGCACACGTGGAGGTGAGAGTAGGCCATTTGGGAAGATAGGCTAAGATGCGGCTTTTTGCATAGCCGCATTGTGTTACGCGTCATTCCCTTTGGGCCCCTTATTATTATTATTATTATTATTATTATTATTATTATTATTATTATTATTATTATTATTATTAAATCACCAACTTATTAATCATCTCCATTCAAAGTTGCACATGATTAGCAAGTAATTGTTATTAACAAATTATTCATTAAAATCATTTCTACACGGCACAGAACTAATTCTTGAGATCCAATTTTTTGCTATTGCAAAATTAAATCACTAACTTTAATAATCCACCCCATTCAAAGTTGCACATGCTTAGCAAGTAATTGTTATTAACAAATTATTCATAAAAATCATTTCTAAACGGCAGAGAACCACGGTTTGAGATCCAATTTTTCCAGTTGCATGATTAAATCGCCAAATTGAATAATCATCTTCATTCAGAGTTCCACATGATCAGCACGTAATTGTTATTACAAATTATTCATTAAAATCATTTCTAAACGGCACAGAACTAATTATTAGGATCCAAATTTTTTCCTATTGCAAGATTAAATCATCGATGTTAATAACCAAGTTCATTTAGAGTTGCACATGATTAGCAAGTTATTGTTATTAATAAATTATTTATAAAAATAATTTCTAAATGGCAGCGAACCGCTGTTTGAGTTCCTATTTTTCTGTTGCAAGACTAAATCACTAGCTTTAATAATCAACTTCATTTAGAGTGTAACCAACACGCTCAACACGTGTTGATTTACATTTACTTTAATTTAGTGAAACTATAATTATATATATATATGGGGCATTCTTTGTGAAAAAAGCCACCCCACCTGTCTAAAAATCAGAAACACCTACTTAGGTCTATTTGGGCTCAAATTGTAGCTTAGAGTGTGTAGTTTCAAAAAATCACCGGTACTTTCCGAAAAACAAAATGGCATGTTGCAATATGGCGCCCGGAATGCGTGAAGCACGAACCGACATTATGTATTTCGGTAAAAATTCATTCACAAGAACAAAGAAAACATTTTTTTTTATGCATATCGTACATTATTGTGTACACTTTGCATACGTATATTACACATTCAGAAATTCAATATGTCCGATTCAATATGGCGGACGGAATTTAAAATTTATCATTTTAATTAGAAAAATACTCGGTCTTATAGTAAATTAAATTAGAAAAAGAAAACCTCTACTGCAATTTCTCGAAATTATGCATGTTTCTCGTGACAATAATTTATGAACAGATACAATTTCACTGTTACCGCATCTTTTCTAATTAAAATGATAAATTTTAAATTCCGTCCGCCATATTGAATCGGACATATTGAATTTCTGAATGTGTAATATACGTATGCAAAGTGCACACAATAATGTACGATATGCATAAAAAAAATGTTTTCTTTGTTCTTGTGAATGAATTTTTACCGTAATACATAATGTCGGTTCGTGCTTCACGCATTCCGGGCGCCATATTGCAACATGCCATTTTGTTTTTCGGAAAGTACCGGTGATTTTTTAAAACTACACACTCTAAGCTACAATTTGAGCCCAAATAGACCTAAGTAGGTGTTTCTGATTTTTAGACAGGTGGGGTGGCTTTTTTCACAAAGAATGCCCCATATATATATATATATATATATATATATATTTTGAAATTAATGGTTATTTCGAAAGACTGTTGACTTCGATAATAGAATACCCCTTTTGACTTCTTAATTTTAAACATGCAGCGAAGGTCGAGAAATAATGTACACAACGCTCAGGAATTAATCTGACATTAATTATTACTTTATTGATTTACGAAATTGCAAACTAAAATTCTAAATACATACTATTCTACATTTCTTATTCTAACATGCGCTTATACTTATTGAGCAATTAGACCCATAATTCCTAATTATTAAAATATACCTTATTCTAGTACAATGACGTGTGGTTCTTATGTAGAAAATCTGACACGATCGAATTTAGCCGCCTGTCCTAAATATCGTTGACCTACAATACTCTGAGCGAGTATTGCAGTACATTATTTCCTACAACAAAAATCATAACAAAAAGTTCGCTTCTATTTCAAGTGGAAAATTACCAGGAAATCTTACACGACCGGATTTAGCTGCCTGTCCTAAATATCATTAACCTGCAATACTCTTAGCGAGTACTGCAGTACAATATTTCCTACAACAAAAATTATAACAAAAAGTTCGCTTCTATTTACGGCTGAAAGCTAAGTCCTACTCGTATTTATTATTTCCGAATAATATTAATTATTATTTCTATTTGAATGATTAGACGGGATTGCCGCAGCAATCGCGGAACCGCAGCCGTCCAAACGTATTCTAATCCTTTCCCTAAGCGGGATTGGAGTTCGAATAATTCCTATCTTTCAAGAATATTTGAAATTCAAACTAGTCGCGATTCGACCTCGTTTGCCTATCTATGATGTGCTCCAGTGAAGTGACCTCTCAGCGAAGCTTCTTGATTCGAACTGCCGAACGATCGGTCTCTCTGAAACATACCGACGGCCAGTTCCCTCTCCCTTGGGAGTGGGGGTCCACCCCCACCCCGGATGGACCTGCGCAACACCAGGATTGACAAATTTCCGTACAATTTGTCAAAAATCCAGGGCCGTACGCCTCATCGACGTCACCAAGACCCGACTACTAGGGACAGTAGATACCAACTTATAGTTAGTGACTTTCAAACACTTAACTTATTTCTAGCATGCGTTGTGAGGGTTACAAGAGTTACACAGGATTAGCACATAATTGTTATTAACAAATAATTCATAACAATCATTTCAAAACGGCACAGAACCCATTCTTGCGCTCCTATTTTTTCCTATTGCAAGATTAAATCACCAACTTTAATAATAATCTTCATTTAGTGTTGCACAGGATTAGCACGTAATTGTTATTAACAAATAATTCATACAAATCATTTAAAAATGGCACAGAACCGATTCTTAAGCTCCTATTTTTTCCGATTGCAAGACTAAATCACCAACTTTAATAATCAACTTCATACAGAGTTGCACAGGATTAGCAAGTAATTGTTATTAACAAATAATTCCTAACAGTCATTTCAAAACGGCACAGAACCAATTCTTGAGCTCCTATTTTTTCCTATGGCAAGATTAAATCACCAACTTTAATAATCATCTTCATTTAGTGTTGCACATGATTAGCACGTAATTGTTATTAACAAATAATTCATAAAAATCATTTTAAAGGGCCACAGAACAACTTTATGAGCTCAATTTTTTCCAACTGCAAGATTAAATCACTAACTTTAATAATCCACCTCATGCAACGTTGCACATGATTAGCAAGTAATTGTTATTAATAAATTATTTATAAATATCATTTCTAAATTGCAGCAAACCACTGTTTGAGCTCCTACTTTTTCCTATTGCAAGAGTAAATCACTAGATTTAATAATCATCTTCATTCAGAGTTGCACATGATTAGCAAGTAATTGTTATTAACAAATAATTCCTAACAGTCATTTCAAAACGGCACAGAACCAATTCTTGAGCTCCTATCTTTCCCTATTGCAAGATTAAATCACCAACTTTAATAATCATCTGCATTTAGTGTTGCACAGGATTAGCACGTAATTGTTATTAACAAATAATTCGTAAAAATCATTTCTAACCGACAGAGAACCACTGTTTGAGCTAGAATTTTTCCAGTTGTAAGATTAAATCACCAACTTTAATAATTATCTTCATTCAGAGTTGCAATGATAATCAAGTAATTGTTATTAACAAATATAAATAACCAATTCTTGAGGTCCTCCTATTTTTTCCTATTGCAAGATTAAATCACCAACTTTAATAATCCACCTCATTCAAAGTTGCATATGATTAGCAAGTAATTGTTATTAACAAATAACATTTTATAACGCCACAGCACAACTTTATGAGCTCAATTTTTTCCAACTGCAAGATTACATCACCAAAATGCATAAAAATAATGCATGACATAATTCAATGTGACAGTTATACTGGTGAGTGAGTCGCACGCATTAATTTCTCTCCGTAATCATTTCGATTTCTCACTTGTTATTTTTTTTCGTTCTGTAAGAAAAACTAATCCAAGAGGAGCACGTTTGCTGGCCCATTATTTATCACCGTTTGGTTGAGGTGAAAGTGATTTTAAGGGCCTGTCTGAGTGCTATATTCTTCCTTATAATTTTGGCAACGGACCATGAGACTCGGCTTTTTCGGGCGGGACGTCCTACTACGCATGAGCCTACCACGTGATCCGCGGATCCACAGATAAAGTGACATGTTCTTGTCATCTGTCACCAGCGTGCGCTCTTCGTTCGGCCGACAGGTATTTCGTATATGCCAAGAAGAATTAGAGTGCGTAAGCCATTGTCGCCAAATAAGCACAATGAGCAAGTGCTAAATTGCAAGAGATGCGGAGGTTCAGTTAGGTCCAAGTACAGCTGTGAAGGATGTAGAAATACGTTTCATCGTTCTTGCGCGATTTCGTTTATTCGCTGTAAACCCGAAACTTCTTGTTGTGCTTGTTCACTCGGATATTTACTTCGTGACGATCACACATCCCCCTCTATCGATCAGCTTTTCCCCGTGCCTTGTACTTCTAGCACTGCCCTTCTCTTCTTTATTCCTACCGGCACCTCGTCTTCGGTTGAGTGTGCACGTGTAAAAGATACGCATACTACAACGTCGCCCCTTGTTGAAACAACTCACGCTTCGTCATTATCAATTGTCGCTTCGTCGATTGTATCTCACGTTCATACTCCCGCTGAAACGATGAATAATGCTACTGTTTCGATTCTTTCGCACTCGGATTTTCAGACACCGTCAATGCCTGAAAATTGGAATATGATGGATACGAATGATCGACTGTCGGCAATTATGCAATAGTTCGTAAACCAAACGGCCCGTCTACATTTCATAGCCAATAACATAGCGATGAATTCCGCGGCTACCAGTGCAAATACGCGAGTAATTAGCGACATCAAAAATTTGTGGGCATACGCGCAACCGACTAACGAATTTATTATCACCGGTATTCCTAGTACTTGTGAGCTGCCATTAGATGATATTGTTGGCCGTGTATTAGACAAATTGCAGCTCACTCGCTATAATAATAATGTCCTTATCATCGGAACTAGAAAAGTTGAGCATAAATCTAATAATAATGTAGGCGGTGCATCAGTCTCTACGCAATCGACCTTCTCTATAATTGTTACCTATCTCTCAGTCGGCTTGCGTAATCTAGTCATTGAAAATAAAAAGAAATTTGGGAAATTAGCGCGTATGGATCTATTTCCGGATCTTTTTGCTCGAGATAGCAACATTATTTTCGTTAATGAATTCTTATCTCGACCGTCTTTCCAATTGCTGCACAGAGCAAGAGAACCAGCCAAACCCCTTATAGGGTCACGTATATGGACGCGAAATGGAAATATATTTTCAGGCGTGATGCTGGCACTCGTGAGGTGCCAATTGTAACAGAAGATGATTTGTCACTTACAAAATGACACTTGTCCTCTAGTTCAACTGCAACTCGTAATATCAAAAACCAAACAAATGTTGTAAACACGGAAAATTCTATAAACTCTATTTTTTTTTGTAATATAAATTCGTTGCGGGCTCATTTTGCCTAAGTTGATCAGTTTGTTCAGACCACAAATCTTCATATACTTGCGCTGTCTGAAACATGGCTGAACCCTCTTTTTTCGTCCAGCGCATTCAGTATTCCGTCATATAACCTAGTGCGGAATGATAGGGCATTGTGGTCCACAGTTAGTAATAAGTATGTTCTAGGTGGAGGAGTAGCGTGCTACCTTCACGAATCGATAGTTTATAATGTATTAGAATCGTCAATTAGTGCGTCTGTAAATGATCCGGAATACCTCATATTAAATGTAAAGCTACCGCAAAATACTGGTTTACTATTAGCTATCATATATCGACGGCTTGAAGGTCACATGCTGTCAGTTATTAACAAATAATTCATAAAAGTCATTTCAAAACAGCACAGAACCCATTCTTGCGCTCCTATTTTTTCCTATTGCAAGATTAAATCACCAACTTTAATTATCAACTTCATTCAAAGTTGCACATGATTTGCAAGTAATTGATATTAACAAATTATTCATAAAAATCATTTCAAAACGGCACAGAACCAATGATACGGACAGTATCAATGTTTTATCGTCTGCGGTACCCGGCATAGGTTTTTCCCACAAAAGTGGCTTTCCCTACGCCGCGCCGTTTCACACCCGAATTGGGGTACCTCTCAGAATGAAGCAGGCCTGTTAGGTAAATTATGTAAAAGGCCGTTCGAAGAGGTGACTATCTCGATACAGTTATTTGTAATTCAAATAGTATAATGTCGATATATAAAATGACGTTGTAGTCTATTTAAATGTTTGAGAAATTCAAAGAATTAGTCAAATTGCATTTTAAAAAGGAAAAAATTAGAAGACGTTTTTTTTATTTTTTGGATGTGTTCGGTATGTGAAGTGGAGCTTAACCCTAAGTTTGCGACCTTCTAAACCTTGTGGCTTTTTTTTGGCAGTAAAAATTGTGTTTTTTTTAAATACATTTTCAAGGTATTTTCATGCTCTACAACTTATATACAGTGACTTTTTAGTGTACTAAAACTACACTTTTAGTGTTCGAGATATCAAACGCTAAAGGAAAAAAATGAAATAAAAATTTTATTTTTTTTGCAGTTTACTAATTGTTATCGTAAGAAATAAAAATATGCTTCAAATAAAAGTTGTAAAGGACAAAAAATGAACATTTTTGTCTTATTATTCACTCCATTCAGTTCAAAATTGCGCCTTGTAGAGCGCGCTGAATTTGTAAGTCAGCGTCAACGTGGCATTTTTACTAAGTATATGTCGATACCGAGCGCCGCCGGCTGTAAATGTATCAGACATTGAACAATAAAAATTTATTTTTATTTCTTTATTTGTTACGTTTATATGTGTATGTAAACACATGTTTACTTCATTATTTATTTATTTATTTCTAATTGTACTTATTCTTTTATTGACAGTTACAAAAATAGTATCAAAAAGTAATGGAATATGTGTGACACTATTTCGATTAAATATCGTCAACTTTTGATAATTGTATTATACCTGTTGTTGTCATTGCAGATGATAAAAATGAAACTTACCTTATGGCAATGAACAATGCGTCATGGAGAGTAGTTAATATTATTCGAAATGTAATAATTTGTTTAATTAACTTCGTTCATAATAAATATGTGAGCAGTACAAGATGTAAGACAATATTCAAGAAACCAAATACGTGTATGTATGAAAAATGGTTTTATTAGAAAAAAATGCAATATGCAGTGGGTAATGGTGAATACGCTTCACTACTTGTTCAACTTCTTCATCTTCATCAGCCTCATTCGCATTGTCGGTGTTATTCAAAATTGTCGTTTCTTTCTCATGTTTGTCGTTCTCTTTATCATGGTTGTCTTCATTTGCAAGGATCTCCATCGTCGTTATTGCATTTCAACATTGTCCAGAGCAATGGTAGCTAATGATGGAACATTTGATTCCTGTCTTCCGACAACCGCAAGTGTCCGTGCACTTGCCCTTGCATTTGCAGGAAATTAAGTTTAAAAGTTCTGCAGGTGCTGGTGCGGCTGTTGTCGGTATTGGTTCTAAACCTGCAAAGGTTTTCCGCCAATCCCATTCTTCCGGATCATTGTAATTTCCAATCCAGGTCTGGACTTGATGATAAGTCCTCAAAATGTGTTGGCGTGCAGAACTTTTAGTGGAAGGAAGAAGCAATAAATTTATTCGCGTTTACGACCCCAATTTAAAATAACGTCGGAATCGAAGAACGTTCAAACATTTATCATCTTTTGTACCGCTGTTCCGGATCGCCACGCGACCAAGCTCCTAATAACCGTTTAGGTCGAGTGGGGTAATATCATAATAAAATTCCTGTAGAATTAAGAGGAAAATATGAATTAACTTCTTTGCAATTGGTTTATTTTGGGGCGTGGTTGTTGTTTTCCGAAGTCCTGCCTCTAGTAAACAAATAATCCGAACCCGAATAAACGGGCCTGTGGAAGGCACCTTCAGTTAGTTGATCGTGGGGTTCCGAGGCGTTCGGACCAGTTTTACCTTTATAGTTCGGGTATATCAAAGAGCCAGAACCTTGAGGTGCGTTGGTGGTGACTTCCCCGGTCGCTTCGCGGTCTCATCGGTGGGTGAGTAATATTCGACATATTTATTATATTGTGTATTATGTTATTTATTTATATATTATATAAAAATGAGATTTATTGGCGAGATATGTCTGGGGCAGGGTCCGCTCACAAGCCCCACTGAAGAGTCCGTGAGCGGACCCGGGACGAAACATCAGCCAACCTGTTTATTCATGTTTATTTATTATTTGTATATGACCTAGCATGCCGTAGTAGGAAAATACGTTATCGTCTATCGAAATATATATTAGACCCCTATAACCGCGCGACAACCCCCTTCCCTGTACGTAACAAATTGGTGCCGAAACCCGGGAATCAATGCCGGTAATCAGGGAAGAGGGGATGGAGAGATTTGTGATTTATTTATTTATTTGTTTATTTATTTATCTATTCCTTGTTTATTTGAATATTTATTTTGACGGGGTAAACTATTCTACATTGTAATTCAGCGATTTAGGTCGTAATATCGATCCTTTCGAGTTTGTTGAATATCAAATACAAAACAGCGCCTTTGACAGGTGTTCTGGCGAACATCATCTTTTTCTAGATGTCTGTAAGAACATCGCGCATTATAAATGTTCAAACGAAACTGTTGCGAACAGTTCGAATCATTCTAAAGATATTACCCGGTTGCATAGTTAAATTAAGAGACGAAGTAATAATCGAGGCTAAAAGAAGACGGCTGCAGACCCGACGTGAGGGAGATAGCGATTCGAGTCGAGAAATTGTTTATAAGAAAATCGTTTTCGGGGCGGAAAAAACGAATTGATCTACGACAAGTAGACTAAATCGCGTCGAAGGATTCAATGGGTGCTACATAGTCCGCAACAATCCGCGTCGGGGCGAGGGATTGGTTCGCAGCGCGGAGCGGCCCGTGGTCCCAAGCTTGCCTTTAAATGGAGAGTAGCCCCGAAGTGTTCCGAGCAAACTGGACTGGCACTAGGGTGAACAAGAAGTTTCTAGGCTGAAGCGGGAATCGGTGTCTACGGCGTCGAGCTAAGCTGGCGTCTGGCGAATATGAAGTTCGTTGGTTCGCAGCGTAGAAATTTGAATTTGCCTTCGGCGCGCGTGCGCGAGTCGGGTTTCTTTCGATGATACGCAATCATACGTGGCGGTTTGTGTCAATTTCTCGGCTTGGTGGCTGCACCCTTTCGTTTCTTTTTTCTAATAAATGGATCTTATTGCCTAACATTGTGCCCGTTATTCGTCCTTCGATCAACAACAATAATAATGTATAATTAAAATGAAGAAAACAAAAAAAAAGTGTAAAGTGAGGAGATAGTAAATATTAATAGGAATAACTTGCGTACAAAAAGTATTGAAATACTTAGTTCGTCTTAATAAACGAGATATATTGATGGTTAATAGAAGGGTTTCCTACAGAAAATAAATATATAGTAGTGACTATAAGAAACGTTTTAAATAGAAAGTTTCTTTTAATGGTTACTAACCGCTTCTCTTAGTGTAACGATGGATTTTCACGATTAAAAGGAATCTCGCCTTTGCTACTCTGACTTCGTCAAAAGAACGTGTTGCGAACAGAATTGATGCCTCGCGTATTTGCGGTACCCGGCGTGTTTTTTCCACTATGGTGGTTTTCCCACTACATCGTCCCGAATGGGGGATACTTCTCCAAGTCGAAGGGTGCCTCTAGGTACTAACGTTATGGGCCCTTTGAAAGCCGTAGTACTTTCCAGATAGATAGATATAGATAGATAGATGGATAGATATAGATAGATATAGATAGATATGTGAATAGATAGATGGATAGATAGATAGATATCGAGGAAAGTGCCGATACGATTTATGACGAATTTGAATTTGAATATAGTCGGTAATTCGGTGCCGACAAAGTATATTGATCGATAAAGACAAACGAGAGATTCGATTTGACAGTTAGTCTAATTCGGACATTCGGGCGCGAAGGTATCACGGCGAATGTAGGAATAAATAAAACTTTTTGAATTCGAATCGTCGAGTTTTAATCGCGAGTCATATCCGATTATTTTATTTTAGTCGTAAAGGAAATGGAATTTAATAAGATTATGCGATAGAAATATTTTACATAAAAGGAACTTTGATTTGTAATATTTTGAGGCATCGTTCATTTAAAAATAAATTCTAAAAATTAAAGTATAAATATAATGTAGCCGTATGATTGCGACTGAAAATATGTAATCGTGATTGGACCAAGAGAGGCGGCCACTCATTGATTGTTAATGATGAAACACAGAAAAAAAAAGGATTTGCTTAAGATAAATAATTAATTAATTAAGAATCGATCGGTCCTACTTTTTAAATGCGAAATGATTTAATTGTATTGTTTACCGGATTTGACTTCCATTGTCTATTGTTGTGGATTATCCCTCACTGGCTTTGCCTTCCCGTTATTTTCGTTCGTTGTTTATTATTTTTTCTTATTCTTGTTTTTATTATTTTTCCTTATTATTCCCTTTCCCCCTCCTCGTAGATCCACGTAGCGCGAAAGGACATTGGTCCAACCGTGGTCTTCGAAGCTACTCGGACTCGGGTGTATTTTGCACTTGGGGCCCTTCGACCCCGTCGTGGAGCTTGGCTCTGCCATGTGGGTCACAACACGCTGGAGAGACTAGGTGCTCTCCAGCCAATTTAGGCTGTGGGTAGCCGCGAGAGGGAGGAAAGAGGTAATCAAAGAAAATAGTTTTATTTCTTGTTAAATTCATTTGCAACTTTATTTACGACTACGTTATGAGGTCTTGGGCGAAGCCAGGTGTATAGGATCGCATAATGTATCTTATTTGTTTAAGTTTATATTTCATTTAAATTAAATCGAATTTGTTTATTCAAAACATGAAGTGAATATCGTTCAATTTATGTATTATTCATTAAAAATTAATATCATTTTCGAATATCAAATTATGTAAAAGTGACGTTAAAAAAGCAAAAGCCGTATTATTTATTTCAAATTTAAATGTGTGGTGTTTTCAAGACGGCGTTCTCTATGTGCACGGTGATCCGCGAGGAAAGCCGGGGCCTTGATTAAATTTAGGTGAACTGAAGAAACTGTGTATTAAAAGGAGTACGGATATATATAACGGTAGTTAAATAGTTTCTTAATTTCTAAAGATTCTTCAGTTGTCCTAGTAGGCTCGGAGCTCAGAAGGTTCTGAGGCCTACCATCAGCCTCGTTAGGAAAATAATTATTTTCCGGGTTCTGAAGGCTGGACGGCACGAAGCGTTCTTTAGGTTCGATTCGTGGCCGCTAGTAACCACATGGTTACCGAACAAGGAAAGCCGGGGCCTTGATTAAATTTAGGAGAACTGAAGAAACTGCGTATTAAAAGGAGTACGGTTATATATAACAGTATGTAGTTAAATAGCTTCCTAATTTCTAAAGATTCTTCGGTTGTCCTAGTAGGCTCAGAGCTCAGAAGGTTCTGAGGCCTACCATCAGCCTCGTTAGGAAAATCATTATTTTCCGGGTTTTGAGGGCTGGACGGCACGAAGCGTTCTTTAGGTTCGATTCGTGGCCGCTAGTAACCACATGGTTACCGAACAATGTCGGGGAACACCACCACTCTTTGTTCGTCGAATTAAAATATTTAGCGATCCGTGTTGTTATTACGCGGGAGAGATGATAATGGCTTTTCCTCTTTGTATTTCGTAGAAAGGGGCGGGGCGATAAATTTTGAAAATAGAGGAAGAAGGGGAACCATTTTCGTGATCGCGGAAAAATTGCAATTCAGTTCGGCTTTGGCTTTTCTCGCGTTAACTTCGGTAGGAGGACGGAAAATCGCAAAATAAATAAACTTTGATTGTGACCTTGTTAATTACTATTGTTTTTCTCCTCGACCGTTCATTCCCAAACACCAGGGGAGGAGTAACGTTTGAGAATCATACTAGACTTGAAGCTTACAAAATTTAGTTTAGGCAAATTTAAATATGTGGAAGTCAGAGTGGCAGGGAGTGGTCCTTGACAATCCGCGTTCGTTCGAAATTGTTATGGTAGGTTTACTTGATAGGACAGAGACTCAAGTAGGAAGCAAAAACAAAATTGAATCCCTTGTTTTGTTATTCAATGTATTCATTTAGCGTAAATATATACGATACATTAGTTTAGAGCGACTTGCATCCGTTCTACATGTTCAGGCCTCAGTCAGTGAATAATAAAAGTATTAAAAATTAAAATATAAAGAATTTGATCGACTAGACGTTCATGTTTGCCAGGATAGATTTATCGGAATGTCTATTTACACTCACGAAATGACTCCCACCGCGCATATTCCGTGATGCCCCTTTCGCGGTTAGGTTAGCGGATAGTATCCGGCGCGGCCCCCCTAGGGGGGCCGGGAGGCAAGGTGGGGTTGTTCCATACATGGATATAGACTCAGCCTAGATTTATAAAGCGGAAATATGGCGAATTAAATGTACTTTAATTGTTTCTCTATTTTAATCCCTTCCTAAATATGGGGGAGAATATCGACGAGTTCTGTGGGGAACGGAAAGACAGACAATAGATTTGTGCGCCGATTGTAGCAGACGTCATCATTGGCGATAAGACGTCCGAAAGTTATAATTTCCCATGAACAATCAAATCATATTTATCATGGTATCTACGCGATGAAGTAACTGAAGTCTCTAAATTTATTTGTCCCCAGAACTGTTTTGACTTTTACGAACACATGTATATAAAGGCTTAAACATCATTCACAACCCCACGAAAATCTTTGGATGTCATGATGGAAGTGTTGTCACGGCGACCACTATAAAATATCGAGCTAATGATGGAACATTTGATTCCTGTCTTCCGACAACCGCAAGTGTCCGTGCACTTGCCCTTGCATTTGCAGGAAATTAAGTTTAAAAGTTCTGCAGGTGCTGGTGCGGCTGTTGTCGGTATTGGTTCTAAACCTGCAAAGGTTTTCCGCCAATCCCATTCTTCCGGATCATTGTAATTTCCAATCCAGGTCTGGACTTGATGATAAGTCCTCAAAATGTGTTGGCGTGCAGAACTTTTAGTGGAAGGAAGAAGCAATAAATTTATTCGCGTTTACGACCCCAATTTAAAATAACGTCGGAATCGAAGAACGTTCAAACATTTATCATCTTTTGTACCGCCATACAATGCAACTATAAATACTTTGCCAGCAGACACGAGAATTTCTGGGTTGATGTTTTCCATTTTAAACAATGAAACCGCTGGCAGTAATTGTGGACGATTTTTTAAAGTCGAAATGAATTTCGCTTTCCTCAGGTTGAAAAAGCAAGACGTTGTATCGCAACCACTGAGAGCATGCAGAAACAATAAATTTTCCTGAATGTTGTCTGCATGTTGCAGATTTTCAGGGCTAAACAGTTTTTCTGGGGTTTTCCTTTTGCAGGCTTCTTGAAATAAATCTTCGACGTTTTCGGGGCCAGTGCGGTAATTAACACCAATAGATCAATGTCTTCTCCAACTACTTCGTGCGTTTGCAATTTATCAATTGCTGTACTAACAATTAGTACATCTGCATCCTCAATTGCTTGATGTACCTCTACTCCATTTCTTTCGAATTCAGTTCACAACACTAACAAAGTTAGCCTTGTTCGTGTCGTTTGATAAGAATTTTTCTTGTGTGATTGTCGAAATTGTTGTTTCATTGAATGAATAATCCGGACATCGGTATTTTTTTTATCTTCGAATTCTTTCTGCTGATTTGGTCCCTGCTTTTGTCAAGTCACTATTATAGCCGTCAAATACGACAGAAACGTTATTACGGTAATTATGCTGCACGAACGTAACGTACTTTGTACAAATTCGTTGAAGATTCGTTACTCTGCCCAAAAAAAATTATGCAACAAAAATCCACCTTCTATGACGCGTACATGATTTTCCCAGAATCGAACATTGTCTAAGGGCTGAAATTTGTTGTACAGTGAAGATTTCGTCCCCTTTCGCATCCCTCTTCGGAAAACAAACTTAGGGAAATGGCGCAAGGTCGTATGCCAAGTAACTTCTCATGTCGCTATCGAAATGTTTTGTGATAGAGATCCTTTGAAACAGAAGCAATGAATCAATTGGAATACGAGTAGACTGTTTTGTAATAGCGCTGTTCATAGCAGACAATGGCATAATTTTGTCTTTCCTTTTAAAAGTGATAAAGCCGAATTCTTTATCACCGATGCTCGACATCATTTGCATTCCAATTTCGTCTGCTCGGTGACAGTTGACATTGTCATTTCCGATAACTCCTGTTCCTATTGACAGAACATCATTGCCTTCAGAGTATGAATTATGGGCTGCTAGCCAGAAATCCAATTTTTCCATATCTGCGTTATCTCTTGCTACTCTACTGGGTCGCACGTCGACACTCACGATGAGGTGGAGATATCAGACTTCCTGAATGGTGCAATCCTCCAGATGTCCACAATGCTCGCTTCAATTCTTGCTCAATGGTCTGGTCCGACATAATGCCAGACCAAAACTTCTGGGTTCTGCGAATTGTGAAGAACCCTTTTTTTGTAAATTTGTGAAATTCGTCAGGCGGTATTTTTTCATGTAACGTTCGCATTTGCTGCAAGTATAGATGTGCAGACTTTGCATGAAAAAAATGACCACTTGCATGGAAGTAGGGATTCTCTGGATTGTATTCAACTGAAGTTCCCAATCTCCAGATCGTTCAGCTTCAAGGAAGTTCTTCAGTAATGTTATCATTTCGAAATACCGAACCCGCAATCTTGCGGTGGGGCTTCTGGTCTTTAATGTTTGCAAGTGCAGCTTAGTTTCTGCGTTACTTTTGTCGCTTCTTCATTCTTAGCACAAAAGATCGACAAAAAAATTATTATAGTCGTCTAATATGTCACGTTCACCATCACTGAAATCCAAGGAGTCAAGAATTATCTTCGCTATAGCTAAATGAGTAAATGTATGAGCGCGAACTGCTCTTGAATATGCATGTCCTGCGAAAATTTTTTGAACACAATTTCCAGCGTATATCACTACAAAAATTTCTTCTATTCCACTGCCACTCGTAATGAACCCTACTGATCCTAGAAATTACATTAAAAGGTGAAAACCACCGAGCCTTACGATTACGTTGTTCAGGTCAGATTCGTGATCAGCAGCTGCTACTATATCACAGGCCTTCCAATATAAAGGCTGATCGAAGGTGACAAAACAAGACTTTTGGCCGGTAATCTTGCATCTCTTGACAGTGTTACGTCCAAATGAGCTGTAAAAATCCATATGAAGACGTGGAAAGGGCTAATCTACCCAAAGATAGACTTCGGGTTGTACAGGATAGCGAGGGCTACTATACTAAAATTGGGGAAAACGCGAACATAAATAAATAACAAGTATGGTAAGTAAAAACGTTTTTTATTTAGTAAGATTGGCGTAAAAATTGGATTAGATTTCGGCTGTGGAGGTTGGTTTTATGAATGCGAGAAGGAGCGTGGAAAGTGGGTGGGTCGGTTGTTCGAAAAATTCCTGCAAGGAGGGAAGTGGAACAGTTGGAAAGGGTGGACGGAAGGAGCAAGTCGAGCTGGATTGAGATGGGCCCAAAATCAAGAGTGGGTCGGGGGAGAAGGCGTGGGTTCACCCGCGCCCTCTGCTGCTTCAGCGGCAATGGCTCTGGCGGCTCTCAGGGTTGCCCGGTTCCGTACGCAGTAAAAATTACGGGGCTTAGTTTTCTTCAGTGAAAAAAAAAACAATGATGAGAAAAAAAGGGGTAGCGAGAAAGGTTTTGTTAGGGGTGGTTAGTGATCAGGAGAAGGTGAGATCCTTATAACTATATCCCGGTTAGGCAGAAAAGAGAAAACAATTAAAAAGAAATAACTAAAGAAGGGGAGGCTTAAAATTCCCAAAAGAATTATACACTGGTGACCTAATAGTCGCTACTGATGCTTGCGGCTCAATAAGGCTCGACGTTCAGAGAATGACACCCAGTTAAGTCGCCAGTATCACTCATAAAAAAAAACACAATCCCTACTGATGATCGGAACTCCCCGGTTCGTTATTCAGAGAATGATGCCGCGAGAATTCCTATCATCACTAAAAATATAAAATAATAAAAAAAGAAATATATTCTTTAAGGTGTGGTTCCTCCCTTTTCTACAAAAAAAGTAATATTGGAGTGAACCAACACGTTCGTCTCAGGCTGGAGAGGATGGTTGGTGGATGGGAATTGAGTTCGGGGTTTTTATTTTCTTTCATTCATATACTTATTATTTATTATTTGTCGATGCTGTCTCTGGGTGCCTGGGCCGATGTCTGAAGGTGCTAAGATTTGGAAACAATTCTCTCTGTCCGTCTGAGTGTATATCTGAGTTTATGTCTGAGTTAATTATTAGCAATGCGGTTGTATTTATATATGACTCCCCTGACTCCGAATTTCTGGACTGATTAACAGGATAATCTGGAAGAGTAGATTTCTTGTAAAAGTCGGGATATTTCGTTGATGTTTCTAGCATCCACTAATTCCGATTAGATATCTTGATTCATGCGATAGATTTTTTTAGATGCTTGACCGTAGAACAAATGAATATCGATTAAAATAGTTTCGATTAATTACATGATTGTTCGAAGGTCATATACAACTTTTGCGAGTTTGTTTTGGAATTAAGATTATAATATACATGTATTCTATTTTAACGGGATCGGTTTCTTAATCGTATTGCCAGTCAATATCTATTTTCTTATGGTGAGTGATTTATGAGATGTAGATTAGCATTATAACGAAGATCATTTAAGATTCATCACTGCTGTTCCGCTTAGAATCTATGTTTACATTGAAACACCGATATATACAACTGATTATATGCATCGAAATTTTACGGAGTTCATGATATTTTGATCGAGTATTAAGAAGCGGAGATTGCTTAATCATAGACAAAGATAATGTTATAATTTGAAGGGACGGCTATATCTGAAAACTTGCACGTGCATGTTGCGTCATGCATGAGGTGCGTGCTATGAAGGAATAGAATGATTAATTTTATAAATGTATTAATACATTTCAAAGAAAAGATGCATTACAACTGGTTTTCGGCATAAGAAGATAAATTTAAAAATTGCTGAAATATAATCTTTACGTAGGACGTAACAACAGCTTCAAGAAGTGATGTATAAATGGTGACAGACTCTGGAGGTCGTGCATTGATGAACGGAAGGCACACGACTTTTGAGGTATTATAAGGTAAGTTCGACGTTGCTTGCTCCATGAACCCGTTCCAACCAGGAGTATGTGGAGCACAGGACCATTTTCCATACTGCCAGATGAAATCTGGTATTGTAGGTAAAATGTCACGTGAAACGTGGCAAAGAGCGTTTACATCTGCGACTTTGACGGACTTTAATCCCGCCAACGCATGCTTCTGGTTGTTGATTACTGGAATAGTGCCCAGTCGAGCAATTTTTACAGCCGATTTACTTTCGGTGACACGGGTTATTCCAGTCGAGGGAGTGATACAATGAATTCCACCCATTGAGTGGAAAGTGCCACGTCTATCCAACGTGTTAGTATTAAAGTCGGCGTGGTCGAATACGAATTGGGAAAACGAATCGTTTAAAATTTCCCTTTGCTTCCCGCGAATACTTGAATTTTCAAATGCAGTTACATCGGAGTACGCAGCGCAAAATTCCATATTCGATAGAATAGTTATGAGATTTTTAGAACCGAATTTTTTGTACAATAAAGCTGCAACGCCGATTTGCGTCGAAGACAAGAGCGAACGTGGTCGTACAGCCGCAATCACTGCATGCGCTATCGAAGTGCACTTTCTCTCCCACATCTCAAATGAACCTCGTTTACCATTTATTATTATTTCTGATAATAAAAGTTTCAGTGGCTCCGGCATAACAGAATTCACGTTTTAAAAAAAATCATCGGAAGGCGGATGATTTTGTGTATCATAAAATTCCAAGCAAATGTCTGTGGGAATTATGGCACAAGTTTCGCGCAAAACTCGAAGTTTCCCTTCTCGTGGATCTGCTTCCTTTTCATTGTACCACTTGTCACTAAGTAACTGGTAGCCGAGATTTCGAAAACAAATCATTGTTCCACGTTTTTTTCTTCTCAACAATGATAATGTCGTCACCGTATTTTTCAAGCAATCGACTTTTAATAGTTTTAATATGCGGAATATGATCTGTTGTCACGTTTTCAAGCAATGTCTCAAGTGAAAACTGACACTCACTTGAATTCTCTTATAATATGAATAAATTTTCTCCATTGCTTCATGTATGACGTCGTCTTCCTGACATCCTGACGGGTATTCCATGCAGGAGCTTGTAGCACTTTTTATAGTATCAACTTTCCATCTCGGCTAGATTACTTACAAGTTTAAGGCGACTGTCAATTGCTGCAGCTGGTCGGATCGGTGCGACCACGAAGTTTCTTTAGAATTTGTTGTTTTAAACCACTCTGGAAGTAACAAATTTTTTTTTTGTCGGCGATCAAACGCTGTTTTTGATCCATGTGAATCGGTCGTTGCTTCACCGAAAAATAAGCAGTTTTCCTTGAATTTAAAACTCGGTGGAGGTTCATGTTCTTCTTCATGACGTTCTTCGTTTGATGAAGTAGCACTTCGCCGGGTCGCTGCAGACATTAATTTCTCGTGGGTGTAATTCTTGTAACACGCACTGTGTACACTAATTTCCTTCACTGCTTGTAATTTTTCGAAGATTTCCACATTTCCTCTTTTATTACTCGCCGACAAAAGAGTTCCAATACCTCTCGGTTTCACAACCCAAATGTCTGTTGTTAAAATATTGCCACATATTAAACAGTTTATATCACTCATTGTTACGGTTTTTACAATAATACTCGATAAATGTTCAAAAAAGTTTCGTTTCGGAATGCATCTGTATAATAGCGCGACGACAACAAGACTGACGAATAGGGTAAAAAAGCCGGCAAACAGGCAGCTGCTCGCTACACGTACCGGGACTCGTTTCCCTTTAATCTTCCTTCGCATTCCAACGCTTTCTTCTATTACAGGTAGCCGAAAGTGCCGGTTTAAACTTGACACAAATATACGAAGCGATGTTTGAAATAGTATTTTAAAATATCACTGCTGTTATTATATTATTATTTATTTATTACAATTTTTTTAATAATAAAAATAAATAAATAAATAATCAAGTAAACATATGTTTACATACACATATAAATGTAACAAATAAATAAATAAAAATAACTTTTGATTGTTCAGTGTCTGATACATTTACAGCCGGCGGCGCTCGCTGTCGACGTATACTTAGTCAAAAATACCGCGCTGACGCTGACTTACAACTTCAGCGCCCTCTACAATGCGCAATTTCGAAGTGAATGGAATGACTAATAAGACAAAAATGTTCATTTTTTTGTCCTCAACAACTTTTATTTGAAGCATATTTTTATTTCTTACGATAACAATTAGTAAACTGCAAAAAATAAAATTTTTATTTCAATTTTTTCCTTTATCGTTCGATATCTCGAACACTAAAGGTGTAGTATTAGTACACTAAAAAGTCACTGTATATAAGTTGTAGAGCGTAAAAATACTTTTAAAATAAGCATATACTAGACCTTGTAGCTTCACAGGAAGCCGAGATATCGCCGTTTTTGTAAAAAAAAAACACAATTTTTGCTGCCAAAAAAAAGCCATAAGGTTTAGAAGGTCGCAAACTTAGAGATATGCTCCTTTTTCGTGGACGACTTTTTTGAAAATCGATCTAATTTGTCTAAAAATTAATACTCGTGGGTTTTTGGGGTCGCTGATTACGAATCTGAAGTCATATTTTAAAAATTCAAAATGGCAAATTTAATATGGCGGACGAATTTTAAAAAATCAAATGCAATTTGCTTGAAACACGTTAAAGTTTAACAAAGGCAAGATGCAATACTCCAACCAAGGCAAGATGTAATAATCCGGTCGGCAAAGGTAAGATAGTATAATCTAACAAACATAGGCAAGATGTAATAATCCAACCGACAAAGGTAAGATCGTAAAATCCAACCAACAAAGGCAAGATGTAATGATCCGACCGGCAATGGTAAGATAGTATAATCCTACAAACAAAGGCAAGATGTAATAATCCAACCGACAAAGGTAAGATCGTAAAATCCAGCCAAAAGAGGAAGATGTAATAATCCGACCGAAAAAGGTAAGATCATATAATCCAACCGACAAAGTCAACAGGCATTCCCGGGAGCCTCTTTCTGGAGGATAGAGCAGTTTTCCGTGCTACCGGGCGCGTCCACAGGTTGCGGATAGTGGAGTGGCCAGTAGGAGTAGGGGGGTGGGGAACCACTCCCAGTCCTGCTGGTTAGTCGCTAATATATTGAATACGCGACCGCGGACAACGGAATCGGGATAGGAGGAGCTCTTAAAAAATCATGGAAGACAATGTTAAAAACTCATTATCCCCAGGTGGTAACCCTAGCGGAACCCCACCCGCTCAAAGAGCGGCCGAGCCCCATTCGGAGTCTGGGGGGGGGGGGGGGGGCTCAACATTGTTAACGCTCACTGGACCCACAATTGGCCACTTGGTTGTGGGAGGTACCGAGGCAACTAGTGGCAACCCAAAACGAAACCCGCATCTCGCGGACGACATAGTCAGTCCTGGTAGTATCTCCAATCGGATGGGGGATATGCACATCGACGCAGCAACCGAGGACGCTATGTCCACTGGAAGCACAGTCGAGACTGCAGATTCCTAAACCGAGAGGGATCTACTAGAGGAGGCTGACAAAGCCGGAAGCGAGACGGTGGGAAAAGAAAGAAAGGTGCTCAATCGCGATCAGAAAGCCAGGAAAGGCTACCGGAATGCGGTTAAGTACCTTGAAAAAATGGAATGTAGAAAGCCGGAAGAACTCTCGACGAAAGAGCGGGAGTACATCCGAAAAAATAAAAAGACGGTTGAGAGATACGAGAAAGAACATCGTGTCTCTCAACCCGGAACGGCAGAACAGGAGGACTCGGCGGCCATAACCGAAGCCACCGCTCCACCTGGGAAGCCGAAACCCGCTCCAGAGGGTTCGTGCCGTGGAGTCCTCGCGGAACGTGAGCGGGCCCGCTGGTCAAATGCCCCTGGAAAGGGACCAGGCGACCAAAAGGGGCCGCTCGGGTGACGTGGAGGAAAACACGGCAAAGAAAGCCAAACCCTCGGTAAGCTTCGAGTCGCCTATGGAGTTTCAGATCGCTGTCATCGATCGTTCCGATCTCGACGGCAGGATGAGCTCCGAAAGGTGGCTAGAGGTGGAAGCGAGGATTCTGGAAGCCATTGCGGAGGGGGAAGAGGAAGGAAGTGACGAGGAGGTGAACTTCGACGGGGCCGGCTGGCAGAAGGGAGTCAAAGTCGTGGGTTGCAGCAACAGGAAGTCTTGCGATTTCCTAAAGCAAGTAATGCGCGACTGCGGCGAACTATGGCAGGGGGCCAAACTCGAGGTTATACCAAGATCAGATCTCCCTCTCAGACACCTAACATCAGTCTGGATTCTCCCTCCAGCCCCGGTGGAGGATAAGATCCTAAATATTATTAAGAGGCAAAATAAGGGACTCAACACCTAAAGCTGGAGGATTGTCTCCTCAACAGACAGCAAAGGGGGAAGCGGCAAAGACGTTGTCATAGCTGTGGATGATGAGTCCCTTAGAAAATTAAGAAATTCACTGGGCAGCATCAAATTCGGGCTTGGATCACTGAAAATGAGGCTTCCCAGTGAAAAGAAGAATAGCGACATCGAGACTGCAAGTGGTGCAAATTAACCTGCACCACTGCGAAGCAGCCTCCGAAGATCTGATGCTGCTTATGACGGAAGGCAGGGTGGATATTGCCCTTGTCCAAGAGCCATGGCTGCTAGGAGGCAAAATTCGAGGACTAAGGGCAAAAGGCTATGAGCTGATCCACACCCAAGCCGAAGGTAAGAAAAGAGCGTGTATAGTGGCCAAGAGTGACTTAAAACTCATACTACTTTCACAGTTCAGTACTAACGATATGACTACGGCAGTGTACGAAGAAACGGGAAAGGCTCCGCTAATTCTCGTAGCAGCGTACATGCCGTACGAGGAAGAAGAGCCACCAACAGCCAAGCTCCGTGACCTGGTGCAATCCTGACAGACGAAGGGGAAACAGCTGGTGATCGGAGGCGACGCCAATGGTCATCATGTCCAATGGGGAAGCAGCAACATAAACAAAAGAGGTGAGTCAATTTTAGAGTTTATACTTTCTAGCAATCTGATTATATGCCATAAAGGTAATGTGCCAACTTTTGCAAATAGAATTAGGGAGGAAGTTATAGACCTAACTTTGTGCACAAATTCTGATCAAGTCGCGGTCGAAAATTGGAGGGTATCCCTTACTAATTCGTTTTCGGATCATAAGAGGATCCTCTTCACAATTAACCGCGATACTGTAAAAAGGACGATGTTTAGGAACGCAAAAAAGACTGACTGGACAAAATTTTCTAAACTGGTAGACAGAAGACTGAATAGTGAGGTCAAACCTCAAATTTCGGACTTCCCCTCCCACGAGGAAATTGAAAGCTCGGTCAAGCTACTAGATGAGACGCTACAAAAGGCTTTCTTAGGGGCCTGCCCCGTCAGATACAATCGCAAAACCTGCAAACCATGGTGGAATGCGGAGTTACGACATATGAGGGCGGAATCCAGAAGGCTTCTTGAAGCGGCAAGGAGAACAAAGGCAAAAGAAAGCTGGGAAAACTACAAACTCAGCTTCAGAGCCTATAAGAACCAAATAAGGAAAGCAAAATGGGAGTCATTCCAGAGCTTCAGCGAGTCTTTTACAGACATAAATGAGGCGGCCAGATTCCGGAAGATTCTCGCAAAGGAACCAATGATCCTAAAGATTATCAGACGACCTGACGACTCATGGACTGAGACTAGAAAGGAGACCCTAGAATTGCTGATGAGCACTCACTTCCCAGGTTGCACTGAGGATGATAGGAATCATACCAGGGCACAAAGGGAAGTACCAAAGAGAGAGACTAAAGAAATGGTTGCAAAGATAGTGACAAGAGATAAAGTAGCGTGGGCGATACACTCCTTCGACCCCTACAAGTCGCCGGGGCCGGATGGGGTGATCCCGGCCATGCTGCAAAAATCCCTAACCACGATAGAACCATTACTACTGAAAATCTTCTCGGAATGTCTCCTGGTAGGGTACATACCGGAAAGATGGCGAGAGGTAAAAGTGGTATTCATACCCAAGGCAGGGAAAGCTAGCCACACAATACCAAAAGACTTCAGACCTATAAGTCTCTCATCATTCTTGTTAAAGATACTAAAGAGGCTTGTAGATCTGCATATTAAGGATACCACATAATTTGAGAAGTACTGCACAAGGCAACATGCCTATCTGAAAGGCAAGTCGGTGGAAAGTGCTCTACATGATGTGGTAAAGACGATAGAGAAGTCCCTCCAAGAGAAGGAATACACCTTAGGAGCGTTCCTAGACATTGAAGGAGCTTTTAACAACGTCGAGACGTCATCAATCTTGCATTCCTTAAAGAAAATTGGAACGGATCAAGTCACCATAAACTGGATTATGGAAATGCTACGACGCAGAATCATAAATGCAGAGATTGGAGACAAGTCTATAAGAAAGAGAACTTCAAGGGGTACTCCACAGGGTGGAGTCTTGTTCCCTCTCCTGTGGTTAATAGTAAAACCCTGGAGGCTAAGAGAATAAAAACGATAGCCTATGCAGACGACGTGGTAGTGCTAATCACAGGCAAGGATTTGACAACGATAAACGACATCATGGAGTCAGCATTAAAAGAGATCTATAAGTGGGCAGAACAAAATGGTCTAGGAGTAAATCCAGAAAAGAACGAACTGGTTCTATTCACAAGAAGATATAAAATACCGAAGTTTAAAATGCCGACATTAGGAGGGCGGGAATTAACGCTATCCAAAGAAGCAAAATACCTCGGTATGGTATTAGACACCAAATTGTCCTGGAAAAGGAACATCGAAGAAAGAGCAAAGAAAGGCATCAACAACGCCTTTTACATGTGTAAGAAGATGTTTGGAAGAAGATGGGGACTACAGCCTTACATCATCCATTGGATGTATAAAGCGATAGTAAGGCCCATCATCACGTATGGAGCCGTGGTCTGGTGGAATGCCATGGATAAAGAAATAAACAAGAAAGCGCTAAATAAAGTACAAAGATTGGCAGCAGTCGGTACAACGGAAGCACTAAAAAGTGCCCCACAAGCGGCGCTGGAGGTAATGATATACCTCCCACCTATTGATCTGTTCATAAAAGGCCTAGCAGCGAAAAGGGCTCTATGTCTAAGAGACTCTAATTTGTGGCAACAGGCGAATTATGGACATACGAGGATCATGAAGGACCTAGGGAATGCGAATGGCAAGTTGTCCTTGATGCTGGCGCAGCAAACGGACTACATATCCACTCAAACTACTTTTGAAAACAGGATTACGGTGGAATTCCCGACAAAAGAAGAATGGGACCGAAACTCCGTTCTAAAGGAGGAGGAAACCAATATCTTCACTGACGGATCAAAAACGAAGACTGGAACAGGAGCAGGTATCTTCTCAAAGCAGCTAGGATTTCAGGAGTCATTGAGACTCAAGAAAGACTGCAGTGTGCTGCAAGCAGAGATACTAGCAATCGAGAATGTAGCGAAACTCATGTCACATGAGGAAAACAGTGGCATGTCGGTCACAATCTACACTGACAGCAAGGCCGCCTTAAAAGCTATTAGGTCACATACGACTAGATCGAAGTCGGTGGTGAGTTGTCGCGAGGCCCTATCATGGATCCGCTACAGCAAAGTCAAACTCTGCTGGGTACTCGGACACCACAAGGTTGAAGGGAACGAGGAGGCGGACAAACTGGCAAAGCTGGGGGCGGAGAAAGATGAGGGTCAAGCTGGTACATACCCCTTCCTACCGATAAATGTCATAAAAGACGCAATAGACGAAACCATAACGAAAGGGCATAGTGCCAGATGGGAAATCGTGGGAGGATGTTCTACATCTAAGACACTATGGCCACAATTAGACAAAGAAAGAACGAAAGAACTCTTAGGACTGAAAAAGACCTAAGTCAGCATGATCACAGGAGTGATCACGGGGCACTGCCCCAATAGAGTCAACCTCAAAAGATGGGGAAAGGACACTGACGACACCTGCCGGTAGTGCAACGAAGAGGAGGAAACGATCGTCCATCTGTTATGTCACTGCTTGGCCCTGGAAAGCAAACGCTTCAATTTATTTGGACGTGAGCAGCTGGAAGGCCTGCACGAGGCGTCACAGATGAACCTAAAACAACTTGTGAACTTTGCTAGAAGTTGGAAATGCTTCCAAGCAAAATGAAAAGAGAGATTAGAGAAATTCCAACTACCCCAACTAGGGCAGCGCAATGGGCCACAGGCTTTGATGCGAAGGAATGAAAATAATTTCCATCCCAAACCCTCTAACCTAACCTAAGGCAACATGCATTACTCCAACCAAGGCAAGATACTTTTCATTTATCGCATTCGCAAGCAAACGATTCAAATAAGATATACAATGGAATGGAAATCAATGAAATTTTCAAAACTAAAGATACATTTATTTTATCACTTTCGCAAGGCTACAATTCAAATAAGATGTCTTCAACGATGCATTACAACTTCGATTGTTTTTAGATTGTCTTTTGTTTCCTATGCAGATTCAGAACAGATTTAATGCAGCGACAAAGAAAGCTTAGTGCCTTTTCAATATCAATTCAACGTTAGATTTAACTTCATCGATTACAAAAACCTTAAGCTGATGAGTTTCAAGCGAATTGCATTTGATTTTTTAAAAGTAGTCCGCCATTTTGGATTTGCCATTTTGAATTTTTAAAATATGACTTCAGATCCATAATCAACGACCTCAAAAACCCCCGAGTAATAATTTTTAGGCAAATTAGATCGATTTTCAAAAAACTCGTCCGCCATATTGGATCCGCCATTTTGAATTTTTAAAATCTGACTTCAGATTCGTAATCAGCAGCCAAAAATCTGTAAAGAACGATATCGTCTGATTATTTTTAACATTATTATTCGAGTATAAATGTAAAATTGATATACATTTTTTATTGGACGTGGTCAACTTTGACCTCTCATATTTCCGAAGCGGGGAATATTCCTACTTTAAAATTTTGCAGGGATTATTGGGTCATCATAGGTAACCAATTGGCATTAAAGAAGTTTCAATATTCGAGGTACGAAATAGGGGCATTATTGGCATCGGGCTTACAGAGGCTCTTTTACGCGCCAATGACCATTTGAATGGAATTAGCTTAATATAAATCATAATTCATATAATGATTGTTCGTGTTTGTGAAGGTCATGATCAGTTGTACGGAGGTCCCGATTTGGATAATTGCTTGGAGCGCGGAAATGACGACTTTAAGTTGCCTTGGCTTTGATTAATATGTCCCATTATTTGGGTGATGATTATGACATGATGAATCGAAATTGAAATGATTAAAGTTTCATTACATATTTTGGACTCATATTCGAAAACATGAACCTTTGAATTATTAATATCTGTTTTTTTAACGAAATTTTCATGAAAACTCCTTAAGACGATCGCAAGAGTCGAAGGTCACGAGCTGATCGCCTACCTACTTTACGAGACGGTCGTATTGCGCGCAATCATTCGTGTATGACGGCTTTTTAAAGGAATGCATTTCGAATGCCTATGTAATTTAGGCATTGTCGAGTAGCCGTGATATGATGAGATGAAATTGGAAATGAAATTGATGCCAAATTTGAGCTGTTGTTAATGGCTGACAGTGGTTCGGTTCGTGAGTAAACAGGTCGATTATAAAGTTTCTTATTTTTTAAAATGTCCTAATTAAAGTGACATAATGCTACTATATGGTAATACAACATAAACAGAGCTTGCAGATCTACGACATGTTCTTATTTTAAGAAACGTAATTTGGTACACGTCAAAAACGATTCGCAAACGTAATCGGATAATTTGAGGCAGTAAGGAACAAAAATTGTTACGGAAATAGTTGTCATCAACATAAGTAACGGTACCGGGCACATTTGTAATAGTCCTAAACTGGCGACGATACGAATTGTTATGCTGTGAGAATTGTTTAAAAATAGTTTAAAGGCAATTCGTGAAATGTAAAGGATAAATATAATGCATATTAATTATAAGGTGTGGAATGAAGCTTTATGTATGAAATTGAAACTGGCCGTAGATTCGTAGCCGCAGATTCGAAAAATCTCAGCAAATCTGAGATGTCAATTCATTCATAAGTAACAATAATTAAATAGTTGCAATGAAATAAATAACAATTTTTACTACTATTCTAAATCTGCGACTTCGAATATGTGGTTAGTTTCAGTTTCATGTTTTTGAAATTCCTTTATATGGCCATTATCTCACTTTTAAACGGACAATAGCTCTTTGGTATGGAGCACCTGGATTCGAAGTCGCGCTTCGAATTTTGGTCAGTGCTGGCCTTTGAGGGAACAAGAAGTTTAGAGGTGCGTAGCATGGCATTTTGATTTCGTTTGAACTTATTATGAGAGCTCGCTGTGAACACGAAGTTCATAAGTATGGATTTCGGGCAATGTCCGATTTGCTACTATGTCGCCTCTAAATGGATAGTAGCCAGTTGGTTTCGAGAACGTGGGGCAGAGTTGCGCTCTGTTTTTGGTCAGTGCTGGCCCTCTGATGAACAAGAAGTTTGGAGGTTCGTAAGGTGGGACTTTTTATGTGAACCAAAAATCAAATATCCATCGATAAAGCGAATTCCTATCATTCGAAATGGAGTGTTCCTGACGACGAAATTTGTGATAGCAACGGTGATCGCCTTTTTTGTTTTGGGCAGAATCTCAAGTGAAACGACAGCTAAAAAATTCTCGCGTCCTCTGAAAATGTTCGTATCGTCGCCAATCGCGTCGTAAATAGTTTTGGGGAAATAAATTTCCAGTTTTTTGAAAACCCAGCACCGCCGGAGTTTTTATTTCGTCCCGTGTTGTTACAACAATTAATCGCCAAAAGGAAAAATTACATCATCTCGACAACTTGAAGTGAAAGGTTGTTGCTATTTCTGGACACCTGAACAGAGCCGTAATCTGAAATATTATTCAGGTGAATTTTTTTAATCACGTGACGGGTTTTCGCCAGATTTTCACCAGATTTCAGAAAAGGTCATACGACGACTATATCGCGGAGAAATCATTTTAAAAAATGCAAAATAAAAAAAATTTCGATGACAATTGCTTTATCAATCGACGGAGACACAATCGAAATGTTTGCATTCCTACCTGCCTTAACTTTCGTTTTGTGATTTTTATAAACGCCACCATTCCCACCACGCCACCAAAGATCCATGTAGTCATCAGAGTTATTGCGTAACTTGTACATAAATAATCGTTATAGTGGATGCTTGAGATGTGGTGATTTCCACATTGTCATGGCGCAATCCGTCCGTGCTGATTGTGAAGCTATGTGATTGCTGAGTGCGAATTTGTGGATGATTAGACCCTAAGCGGTGGGAGCAGTAATACAGTATGCAGTACGAGGTCTTGTGAGAATGCATATCTTCATTATAAGACTGACTTGAAAAACTTACATCATTACTAGGAAAATCTCGATTTGTTTATCGTAGTGTAGTTTCATAGAATATGAGTAGTATTTGGACGACCTTGAGTAGAATTCGTGTAGTATTACAGACATCTATAAGCCTCTTACATTGATAATGCACATCCTTTGGCATGGCATATGTCCTCTTTTGACTTTGCTTTATGATCACTAAGTTTGCCTTTGTTTTTGATATTATTTAGGTTTTTCCCACAAAGGTGGATTTCCCTACGCCATTGCACACCCGAATGGTACCTCTCACAATGAAGCAGGCCTGTTAGTTAAATTATGTAAAAGTCCCTTCGAAATGGTGACGATCTCGATACAATTATTTGTAATTCGAATAGTATAATGTCGATATACAATATGACGTTATAGTCTATTTAAATTTTCGAGAAATTGAAAGATCGAATTAAGATGTAACAAATTGACGATCGGGTTTTTCAGTACATTTCGGAACGTCGTGGGGTTAGGAAGTTCGCGTCGCGATCGGGTCTACACCGATTAATCGGAATAAAATTGATATTTAGTTTGTGAATGATCAAATCGTGTGTTTTATTTCGAGCCCTTCCACCAGTAGTTAACAACCAATTCTTGAGCTCCAATTTTTTCCTATTCCAAGATTAAGTCACCAACTTCAATAATAAAGCTCATTCAGTTAATGCTTCTCTACGCTGATGACCTTGCCATCCTCGCATTTTCTCCCGTCGACCTTCGTGCTAAATTGGGAATCCTCTCGGACTTCTGTACTCGCAACCAGCTCACCGTTAATGTGGACAAAACTAAGATTGTCTGCTCCAGGAGGGCAGGTCCGCTTGACCAGTATTCAAGGGGGTTTTTATACGAAAATGTTCCAGTTGAGGTCAAGAATACCTACAGATTCTTGGGAATAGTTTTTTCCTCCTCAGCATCGGGCCTTCAGCCAACCCACGATGCTATCGTTCGTACAACAACAGCCACAGCCGCAGTTTTATCGATAATAAACTCCGCAAATTATATAAAGCCATGCTCACTTCGGTCCTTTTGTATGCGGCTCCGTTTTGGGCCGTCTGGCATTTGGACAGACTGGAGTCAGTGCAGATTGAGTTTTTTAAGAAGCTTCTATATCTACCGCGAAATACTTCGGCTTACTTGATCCGTTTAGAACTTGGCATTCCACCGATCGCGGTGGAAATTCTTGACAGAACGATAAAATGGATAATTAAGACTCTCGGACTGCCTGACTCCGGACTACCTAAAATTTTACCAGGGTACGGTCGCAGGACCCCCGAAACTGGCTTTCTCAGATCATGTCGCTTCTGAACGCGTCGGAGTCGGACGTTCTGTGGACAGATTTTACTGCGGGCTCGTGGGCTGCCGCCGGATCGGACTTAGTCGCTAAATACGCCGCATCCTGCAGAGCTAAATATCTAGCGAGGCCTTTCAACTCCGGCATTTCGCAACTGCCGATCTTTCGACAGCTCACGGACTCGCCGTACACGTTGTACCCGTCTCGTCTCCCTCTGCCCTCCTCAGAGCCAAAACTCAAGTTAGACTTGCGACAATCTACTCGCGCTCTATCTTAATTGCCGGTATACGTTTTAGTTATAACCCACAAAGTCCTTGTTCGCTATGCAACATGAATGCCCCCAAAACACTTATGCACATTCTCGTCGAGTGCCCTTTATTGACCACTGTCAGGCGTGAATTTATCAAACGTCTGTCAACGCCCCGACCGGACGCCAGTAACCTCCTTTGCGTACTAATATGTAACCCCGACCCTATATCTGCGAAGCTTCTTCTAAAGTTTGTAAGGGTGACTTTTGTCAGAAGATCGATTTTGTTAGGCGACTGAGATATTGTATTAAAAAATTATATGTTAAGTTAATGATTAATGTAACGGCAATTTTCAAAACTCCCTTCTCAATAGGACTGTATCCCTTTATGAGAGTAAAATAAATACAATACTGAACGCGTTATGTGATGGCATTGGAGGAATATATCACAAATGTTCATCAAATTGATATATTTTGCATAATCATAGATTGAAAATTCTGAAGAAAACATAGAGTAGAATTATGCGTATGGTTTTTTTGTGCGAATAATGTTTCCCGGAGTAAAAGTGAATTGCAAAATTACGTGTAAAAAATACTAAAGAGATTAGTTCATAGGAAGTAATAGTGCTAGTTTAATACAGGGTGACATCTAGGAAGTTACTAAAACATATAAAAAATCCTAATAAACATATCAATGCCTAAATTGCACATTGTTGTAGCAGACAACAATATTTGCAAACGATTTATTAATATTTTAATTTTTACTTACTGTATTTCGATTCAATTTTTTTAACCTCGTTTTATTTAGTCTTTAATTTGTTATATCTTTGATTTGATAAATCGTTCATGAACGTCAAGCGTGTCGCATGTATATCAGTTCGCTCCGGATAATTAAGTGTTTATAGTTAAAATATTTCTATTAATTGCATAGTTTTTTTTTGCAAAAAGTGTAATTGGCGATGTGTAGCAACGTTGTCTTATGATTGCTTTTTAAAATTTCAATGCAGATTGTTCTTGTTTGTGTGCAACTATTGTTTTTGTGTTGCCACGTCAAACTGTCGTCTGTCCGTTGTTTAATTCAAACTGGTTTTAAGTGATTTTAAGTATTCAAAGTGCCGAACAGCGATTATATTTTGTGCAAGTCATAGTTAATCGTACCCAGCTTTATCATTGTTCGAAGAGCTTTTACAGCTCCGGATTAACTCTTTAAGACTTTTAATTGTGGTCGTTTTTAATTTATACTTTGTTTTATTTTTGGAACTGACTGTAGCTAAACAGCACACATACTTGTACCAAGTACGCACACGCGCGTGATTTGTTTACCATTGTAGCGTTATCGAACTATATACCATCGAGTACGTCAATTTACATTGGAAACTTTCACGTGTTAATTGCACGAGTGTGTCAGTTGAATGCATTGAGAATTTCGTGCTACTATTTTATATTGCACTGAACTGTCACAAAGATGCCTATTACGAGAACTCCAACGAAATCACAGGCCGAATCCACGACAGCACCAATAGAGGTATATAACGATGTGAGTATGGAAAGGAATGTTGAAGTGAGAGCTACAAAATGCATAATTTTCGGAGAAGTGATTAGCGATGATCTTAATGTGGAGATATGCCAAACATGCGGCAACACCGCGCACGTGGCTTGCGTTTCTGACAGCCTGCGTCTCGATGATGGACAATTCTTTTGCAGTGTTCATATTGATGCCTCGGAGTCCGATTCGAAATCGAAAAAGCGACCACGGGGAAGGCCCGAGACCACTTTACCCCCTAAACGCCTCCGCTATAAACAAATCGGTAACGAAGAAAATGAGATCTCTCTTGAATCCATCTCGAAGCAATTGTTCGATTTAAACACCACACTATCGAAACTTGATACGCTCGATGCTATACAAAATGACTTAGCTCTTTTTAAGACTGCCACCAAAACAACTAGCACTGTCCTTCTAAATAAAACGGATGAACTACACGCTACAATGAAGGAGCAGAACGCCAAAATTTGTTACTTAGAAAGTGAAATGTCCGTGCTTCGAGAGGAAAATCGATTATTGCGAACAGCTGATAATTTAAAAGAACGGCGTCTTCTCGAACTCGAATTATAGAACCAGAATCGTGACATGGTCATCACAGGTATTCCATGGTCGGCCACCGATAACCTTTCAAAATTGGTTTTGGATATTTGTGCAGATGTTGAGTCACCGATGAGGCTTGAAGATATTGAGCGCGTCAACTGGATGTCAGCCGGTCAGTCTTCAAATGCCGGTATAGGTGTCGCCCCACAGGGTGGAACTTCCAGCATTATCTCTGCTGCAAATTCGATGACTTCGCGAAACATTTTCATAAGATTTGCGCGACATGAGACCCGAGACGTTTTAATTCGCGCACGGCGAGTAAAAGGCACGTTGAAATCCAATCAAATTCGAACCAACTGGCATACTAATGAACTTTTCTTCAAGGAATATTTACCGCCGACCCTCTTTAAGCTGCTTGGGAGAGCTAAACAATACGCCAAAGAACACGGACTAAAGGTGCAACGTCGAGGTACAAAAATTTACATAAAATCGATTAATGGAGATACAAATAAGGATATCTGCTCCGAAGAGAATATGGCAAATCTTCCATCTCTCAACTGACTATCCAATTACGTGGGACGTACAATTCACACTCCTGTTATCGAGACACATAAAACCACTTGTTTAAATTGTACCTATCAAAGTACTCGCGGTCTTCGAACTAAATTGAACGAACTGCAGCTGTCAATCAACACACGTCATACCTCACCAGACATCGTTGTTATTACCGAAACATGGTTAAATGACTCAATAGTCGACTCCGAACTTGGCCTTGGAGCTTATAACATCTTCCGATGCGACCGAGTCTATGAAATTTCTGGCTCCAGCAGAGGAGGTGGAGTATTACTAGGCATCAAAGAGATATTCACCGCATCGTTGTGTGACATTTCCACTGTCTGCCCAACGGCGGAGCACGTCTTCGTCAAAATGTTGATCAAAGGTCGCCAGTATATTTTAGGAGCATCTTACTTCTCACCCTCATCTAACTCCTCCGCTTATCACGAGTTCTCACAATCCGTAAGTTTACTCGCTGATAAATATACAGAATGCGAATGGGTGTTATTTGGCGACTTCATTTACCAAATATTCTTTGGAACTCGGCTGGAGGTACAATCAGCTTGGATGTCAATGGGTATGTTCGACCGAACATCATGGATAACGCAGTGGATTTATGCGGTACAATCGCTATGTTAAATCTCACGCAGCTTCTGCAACCGTTCGATTCGAAAGGCTATACGCTCGACCTCATTTTTACGTCATCACCAACTGCTAGATGCTTCTTAGATGTTCCCTTAGATGGACCCTTTGTTGCCAACCGACTGCCACCATGTCGCAAGCACCCTTTAATTGTTAACACCAGTCACACCAGCATCTTTGAACTTTAAGAATGAATTCCTTGATTACTTTAATGCTGATTTCGACAGCATAAATAGTGAGATATTAAATACAAATTGGTGCACGCTTTTATCTTCTTCAGATGTAAACTCTATGACCGATATTTTTTACTCAAATTTAAATGTAATTTTGAAACGCCATGTATCTAAAAAGACTTTATATAATTTTAATCGCCCGCGATGGTACACGACTAGTTTAATATAATTAATTAATGCTAAGAAGTGTGCACATAAAATCTGGAAAGAATCCAACCGTTCTGATGACTTTAACGCGTTCAAGCGACTTCGAGCACAATGCATACGACTATCTAGGAAATTATATACTGATTACATCAGAAAGGTTGAATTTCACTCTAGGACTAATATAAGGTCTTTCTGGGCATACTTTAACAACCTCAAGAAAAGTAATGTTTTGCCTAATACAATGTATTTAAATGATTCATTCGTTGATAATGGCCACGATATCGCAAACTTGTTCGCTGAGAATTTCCAGTCAATTTACGCCAGGAGCTCTAGTGCCTGTAGCTCTGATAGCTTAAACACAGAACCTTATCAGTCTTTAGTCATAACTCGCGAAGATATTTTAAAGGCGTCTCTATTAGTGAAGGATGACCTTGGCGGTGGTCCAGATATGTTGCCTCCAGTCTTAATAAAAAAATGCATATCTTCCCTGATTGAGCCATTGCTGCTTATTTTTAATAGTTCACTGTCCTCGGGAATTTTTCCAGCTCTATGGAAAAAATCATTCATTACCCCAATTTTCAAATCTGGTAATAAACAAAATATAAAAAACTACCGCCCTACCTCTAACCTTAATGTTTTATCAAAATTATTCGACTTAATAGTTGCATAAAAAATTTCGGATTTTATCCTCAGCAAAATTGTTGCCCAGCAGCATGGCTTCGTTAAGGGCTGCGATATCGAACCTTTTAGTTTTTTCTTCATACGTCACAGAAGCACTTGATGCCTCTCATCAAGTTGACGCAATATATCTGGATTTTTTAAAGGCGTTCGATTCCGTTTGTCCGGCTTCGGGAGACCACTGCTTGCATGGATTTATTCCTATTTGACAGAACGGTATCAGGCTGTCCGAATAAAGAGATATATTTCCAACTTTTTTGAGTCTTCATCGGGAGTTCCACAGGGATCTCATTTGGGACTGTTACTATTTATTTTATTTATGAATGATTTGGGGAATGTTATATCCCATTCCCAATTTCTCTTTTATGCCGATGACCTGAAACTATTCAGCATTGTTAAGTCTCCCTTGGACGCCTCTAAAATGCAGCGTGATCTCGAGCGAATTAACGATTGGTGCCGCTCTAATCGACTTTATCTTAATTTAAATAAATGCAAGATAATGCACCTCACTAGATCACATTCTACCTTCCGTTTCAACTATGTTATTCAAAGGCATGATCTGGCTTGCGTACAGGATAATAGTGATCTTGGCGTGAGATTTGACCATGTGGGATCGTTTTCCGGGCACCTACAGTTGGTAGTAAATAAAGCCTTCAAACAACTCGGTTTTCATAAGTGTGCGACTAAGAACTTTACTGACACCTCAGCTATCATTCACTTATACAAATCTCTATTTCTGCCACATTTATTATACGCCTCATCCATTTGGTCCCCTTTCACAAACCGTGACGTTAAAATACTTGAATCCGTTCAAAGGAATTTCTTAGATATCTGTCCTACAAAACAACCAATCCAATGCATAGATTTTCACACAGATATTCACAAATATCTACCCAATTTCACATCCCTACAGTCCACTCAGTTCATAAAGTAAATGATATCATCCTTATCAAAAAAATACTATCCGGTATACTCTCATCTCCTTAGGTGTCTAATTATTTTACATCTCGTAGGCCTACGCACTCTCTTCGATTTTATCGCACGTTAAATGAGTCCAACTGTAGGTCCAATATATTGTACTTTTCCGCAATTAATCGTCTTAGGAGAACATGGAATGCGCTCCCACAGCAATTCTTAACAATTAATACCATATCTTTGTTTATCAACGCCTGCAGGAGTGAGTTCCTTGTCGTGTACTCCTCTTAAATATGTGTTGTACCAAGTTTTACTATGTTTTATAGTTATCATGTGGCGTGTCATTTTTATTTGTAAACATTATCATTACCGCAACGGTTCTCCACGCTCTTTTATCGATTTTAGCTAATTATGTATACTAAATGTGTGCATTTAATTTTAATTTTTAATTATTTTAATTGCGTTATTTTTATAATTTGTTTTTATGATCTGTGTACTTTATATGTATTTTGAGGGCGACTATGCCCGTAAATAAATATATAATAATAATAATAATAATAATATATTTGGCATTTCATTTTATTCGTATACTTGAGAGGACTGACGAATTATGCTCGAAATGTGGATAAAACTACTTCCTGAATATTTAAAAAACTAAACAAAATCTTAGAATTTTTTCAAAATGAAAAAAGATGCATCAATTTTAAATCATATACCATGCTTTTCGATTTTAAATCCAAGTACTTTTTAAAAAACTGTAATTCGATCAAAACTTAGCCAATTATTATATCAAATCCCTTAATTTCAAATCTGTAAGTTTTATTTTCTGTTTAAAAAAATTTACAAAATATTTTCCAGGGTTTCGAAACACATGAAACGTTATTTCCTACATGTATACCTAACCTGTAAAATAATAATTTTTTAAATTCATTACTAATTCAAGTTTTAATTTTCCTTCCGAAATCGAAAGCCAGTGGCAGGTTAGACATTCGATTCCGATGGATATTTTTGAGTCTCTTTCAAACGTCACGCTGCTTCGCCAGAAAACAAATGCGCGGTTTATCCACGATGTGCATTTTCTTTGTATTTATCCCCGACATTCACCGACAATCCTATCATTGCGATAATCGCAAAGCTCTTTTCCTATTGGTTAATTTGAATGCTGAATAACTTGAAAACGGTAGTTTCAAAAAATGTTCGGCAAAGGAGCTTTCTTTTCAAAATTTTACGCTCTATCTGCTAGTAAACGGGGTTCAATAGGTTGCGAAATATGGTGTATAAAAGGTTCTACGATTTATGGTTTATTTTTTAAAAGTAGAAATACATATCACTCAAAAGCGTATTCGGATGCAAATTTAGCTGGATGTTTTATCACAAGAAGATCAACTACTGAATATGTGGTCATGCTTGTATCAAGCATTATAAATTGGAGAAGCCAACGACAAAGTTCAGTAGCTTTACCTACAACCGTTGCTGAATACTACGCATCAAGCCAAGTGAGCCGAAAAATCGTCTGGATTAAACGACTACCTGAGATTTTATATTCTCGAGAAATAAAATGTACTATAATGGTAGACAATCAAAGTGCTATCAAACTTATTAAAAATCCAGAATTTCTCAAACGTTCGAAACATATTAAAACCAAATTAATATACAATACAATTATAGGTCATTGCATGGATTTATATTTTGGACATTATTTACAATACACCAGATATACACAAATCACCTGCACAGTCAGTCTCACGAATGGTCACATTTACAATAAACAAAACCGGCATAAATTACGCGAATAAAAAATATCGATGTCTGACAAGTCAAAATTGGATATAAATTAAGTTAATAAAATACAGATGTCAGACAAGTCATTATACGCATATAAATTACGCGAGTTTAAAATCATGTGTCACATCAGTTAAACAACTTTTACATACATGAACGAAAATCGAATCAGATATACATACAATATTTATCAGACGACGGAGAGAAGGCGCATTTTTGGTTTTTGGGTCTTCGTTCTTCCTCGCTCTTCCGCCTCTTCGATTATGTATCCTTTATTGACGGTGGTCCGTCCTCATAAGCATTTGATCTCACCACTGGTCGATTAGATTTGACGTTAAAGGTGAGCCGTCCTCGGGCGCCCTGGACTCTGCTGTTCGTCAGCTTACTGCGCCTTCATGTAATACGAAGGGAGAAACTTTTCAGGCAGAGATTCTGATCGTTCAAATATTTCTAGGGGAGGACAGCGCTCACCTCAAGACTTCGACCAGTGGATCGAAGTCATAGTAATTCTTCCTTTATTATTTGACGACGAAGTCCCGGTCCTGACTCTCCTTGACTGTTCCAGAAGATGGAAGTCCGCCGGATGAAATTTTGGATGTTAGAGAACTATATTTCGACGTCCCGGGTCTCGTCATCCAGGAACGGCCACCGGAGGTTTTTACAAGAAGGGAAGTTTCCGTTTCGTCGTGGCTCTTTATATATGCCGTGTAATTTCCAATGGATTTTGAACTATCGGCTTTTTAGTCGGAATTTGGGGCGAACTGTCATCCTTTCAAAAGATATTCGTGCACTTGAATTTGACAGGCCGCCCACTTATTTTAAATTTTGGTGGCACGCGCGGCTGATAGGTGAACCTACGCGTGCGCGGTATTCCGAGTAGCCTCGTCATTCGGATCTTTTCGGCGCACTCCGACACCTCTCGAAGCGCGCCTCGTCTGTTCTCGGGCCTCTTCGTTTCCGCGGGTCTTTTCACCCAATCATGTACGGGCAGGGTTCGTCCACACTACTCCAGTCAATTGAAGTCATTCCTAATAATCGTCCATCGCACGTGTAAGATGGACGATTTTTTCCATGCCGGTCTTTTAATTTCCCATTCGATCGTTGGCACCTTCTCTCCGTTGTTAGTATATTAATGTACAAACTTTATACATATATATCATGCGTATTATATACTATATACTTATTCATTCTTTATGTTTTTGGACCATTACACACACCGATAAGTTACTCTCGGACGCTTGGCTTGTTTGTTCGGCATCATTCTCTATTTTTGTATAATGTTCGGTGCTAATTAAATCTAAGTTTAACAGTGCTATTGTATATTCTTTTATCCCCCTAACCTAAAATATTATTAATTTTTCCAGTAGTTAATAATTAAGTTTTAGTTTTGAAATCGTAACCAATAAAATACAGCGGAAATGGTTATTACGTATACATTACGTACGAATATTTAGTAGTGAATTAATGTGCATTAATTTATAAAAAATTGTGAAATTATACAGCAGATTACAAATAAATATTTATTATATTACATTACATACATGTACAGTACCGCGCAAAGATTCTGTCACAAATTGGGCGACAGAAAATAGGCATGTACATGCAAAAATAGAGAGAAAAGATGACTGCACGGTAGTGTACATAATTACACAAGTTCGTACAAAACATATATACGTGTGGTTCAATCGTATATATAAAGAATGATGAAGTATCTCTTCAAGGCGCTCGAAGCTTACAGACTCGTACGCCTTTTCTGGCAGAATGTTACTTGTAACGTTTAACGCTGTTTGCGGCCGAGTGACCAACCCCAACAACACTGCCGTCATCGAATGACAACGCCGGATAGCCCGCTTTCGCACTCGTGCTCGGCGCCGGTACTGGGGATCTGACTCCTGCATGGTAAGCTTTTATCTGCAGCTGAACTTCCATAGTTGGTTTATTGTTCGGGGTTCCATCCCCTAGCCAGTTCTTTGGTCCTCGTCGATATTTTATTTTTCCGAAACCTTTTACCAGCATTCCACGATCCGCCACCTGGAGTCACGCCCGGCAGAAGGAACCAGCAAGACTCCGGCGGGTGTGTGCGTGCGTTTGTGCGTGCATGTGTGCGCACAGCGCGCACGTGCGTGTATGTGTGTGTGTGTGCGCGTGCGTGTGTGCATGCGTGTGTGCGTTATGCGCGTGTGTGTGTGTGTGTGCGTGTGTGTGCGTGTGTGTGTGTGTGTTTTTTCCGAAGCGAGGATGGAAAGCTCTACCAGCCAACCTTGCCATCTGATGCCAGCAGGAGTGCGGAGTTTGCACCCGCTAAAACCACCGCCGCTTAGACTGAGATGCCCCCCTCGGCGGCCGCCGAAAGGCATTACTTCGAGGGGGGTAGTCTATTCCTCAGGAGGGCCTCCGCCGATGTTTTGGCTCCTTAAATGTGACCGTCTTCTTCCCTCCCAATGGAATTCAGCCTGTTGATGATGGACGTAGCGATGGTAACCACCGCATCCTTCTGTGAGGTGAGCAGACATTCCCAAATACCCTCAGGTGTTAATGGCCCACCTCCCGAATTCCGGAACTGCTCTCGCTCCGCTGCGAATCTCGGGCAGGGGAAGGGAGCATGGGCCATGTCTTCCTCGACACCAGATTATACCGAGCACTCCACGTTTTGGTAGATGCGGAAGCGATGTAAGTAGTTGCGAAAGCAGCAGTATCCGGTGAGCACCTGGGGTCAGATGAAACGTGACGTGTCCGTGTCGTCGGCTCGTCCACTTAGCTATATCTGGGATGACGCAGTAGGTCCATTGCCCCGATTCTGCTGAATGCCATCTTCGTTGCCACTCATCGATGATCCTCCTGGACCATCTACTGTGGTTCTGCTCCTGGTCGGCGATGTTCTGCCTTGTGCCCCTGATTTCTTGGTATTCTGCGGCTCTCTCGATTTCTAAAAGGTCTATGGGAGGAAGTCCCGCGACCACCGATAGAGCGGTATCGGATACAGTCCGGTAGGCGCCAGCCATTCTGAGGGCGGCTGTCCTGTAGACCCGCCGGCAAGAGGCTCCGTAGCTCTTGTGGGTGTTCATGGCATCAGCCCAGATTGGTGCCCCGTAGAGGATAACGGAGCTTACTACCGATAAGAGGAGGGACCGTCGTGGTTGCTTCGCCCCCCCCCCCCCATATTGGGCATAATACTGGAGCGCGTACGGGCTACTTTTGAAGCCTTTGCGCTTGCATTCGTCAGGTGTTGTTTGAATGACAGCCGCGCATCGAGAGTGACCCCAAGATATTTAATAGCATCCACCGTCCTGATCTGCGTATCTTCCACCGTGAAAGTGGCGTACGACCTTCTTTTTGCTCGAGAGATGAGCACCGCCTCTGTCTTCTCTGCCGCCAGATTTAAGTCATGTTTGCTCAACCACCTAGCATATAGAGAGGTAGGAACGAGGATGGGTCGTCCGGAGGTTTGTTTCCCTTGGACAGAAGTACTAATCTGTGTTCCTTCCATTGCGCCGGGAAGCGTCCTTCTTTTAGACAAGCGCTAAATGTCGTTGTGAAGATTGTTGGGACATTCAGTGCTGCGATCTTGATTGCCATACCAGGTACCCCATCCATTCCTGGGGCCTTACGGGTGGAAATCTTCTTAGCAGCCATCTTTAGTTCGGCTTCGGTAACGTCTGGCGGCTCGGCTGCACCAGCGATTACGATCAGACCAGTGTCAATCGGCCGCCCCCCCCCCCCCCCGAAGTGTTGCCACCTTGCCGTTCCGGCAGGATCGGGTACCGCACCCGTAAAAACGGCAGCACCGGGCACCGGACCCGCGAAAACCGGGAAATCGGGCACCGCACCCGCAAAACTGGTATGAACCGCGGGCTCCGCCGCTGAGGCGCGTGCCTCCCCGGTCGCGGCCCCCACTCCGCCTTCCGCTCCTCGTCCGAAGAGGAAGAGTGAGTCAGACGTGGGGAGTGTTGTGGCAGTGACCGCAAAGAGGATGTGCAGAGAAGCTTCGGGAGGCCAGGTGAATCTGCCTCGGGTGGCAGGCCCATCACTTTCAGGATTACGTGGCAGTCACCAGGTGCTTCAAGTGCCAGGGGTACGGTCATATGTCCCGGTTCTGCCGAACCCGAGAGCAGATCTGCGGCCGCTGCGCGGGGACCGGCCATGACCACCGACAGTGCACGAGCACTGGGCCGGCTTGGTGTGCAAATTGCACCCGAGCACGCCGGACGAAGGCTGGCCATTCCAGAGGAGGCGGGCGCGACTGAGACAAGCCAGGGATGGCGGGGGCTACCCATGAGCAGGCTATGCCTGGGCGGGGGCACCCGGGGTGTAAATTCCGGATCCTCCAGCCCAATTGCCATAGGCACTACCCCGTCATGGTCGACTTGGGGATCGCCCTCGTGGAGGGTCACTACGACCTCGCTCTCCTGCAGTAACCGTACCTGTGCAGGGCCGGCCAGCTTGCTGGCCTGCATGCCTGGATGAGGACCCAAGGAGTTGGAATGGGAGGGCAAGCAATAGTGGTCTCCAACCCGTCCCTGGACGCGATGGTTGTGTCGATAAACGGCGATGCAAGTGTCGCTGAGTGAGTGCGTGGCGGGGCCGGCATCGCCGCCTCGGTGTACTACCCCCCAAGGGCGGACCCGGCCGGGCAGCTCCTCTATATGGAGAGGCTGCTAACCATCTCGATCGGGCGAGCTACCTTGATCGGGGTGAACACGCTGTTTCCCACATGCGGCACTCTAAGAGATCAGGGCTAGGCGGGAGAATACGAGGCGGGGACGAGTGTTCGAAGATTTTCTTGACAACCGGGACCTTGAGGTTCTGAACAACGCCAGCCCCGTGTTCTCCTTTGTTGGACCAATTGGTAGATCCGACATTGACGTCACCCTCTCCAGGGAAAGGCCGTCGCGTTGGAAGAACGGGTGGGCCGCCCTCGAGGACGTGGTCCTGTCGGACCACAACGCGATAGTTGTCCACCTGCAAAGGGTCAATATGTCCTTGGGACATTTATTGACTTTAAGGGGGCCTTCGACTGGCTGGGACACGATCCTCGGGATCTTCCAGGAGGCTAGATGACCAGAGCTCCTAACTGTGGGCAGACTTCTTTGACAATAGATCGGCCTACGTGTCTGTCGCGTTCAGCACCGCAGAGGTGTCGTTCGAACGGGGGTGTCCGCAGGGGTCGATGTCTGGTCCCATCTTATAGAACCTGGCCATCGACCGTCTCCTGCGGCAACTGGTCGGTGCGGGTTGGGAGGTCGTAGCTTTTGCCGACGATCTCCTTCTCGTCACGTGTGCGGACACCCGGCGTGATCTCAAGGTTTGCGAGGGTGAAGATCTGGCAGTGGCCGCTGAGGTAGGCGTGTGGGCGGGGGTGGAGATTTCTCTCCCCAAAACCGTCTGCATGCTACTCGGAGGGCGACTGTCAGACCGGTACCCTCGCGTAACGATCGACGGGCGGGCCATCAGGTACATGACAACAGTCAAGTACCTAGGCATTATGCTGGGGGAAAGACTGAACTTCAAACCTCACCTCCAAATGGTGAGGGAGAAGATGTTGCGTCTTGTTGGACTCTTGTTCGTCGCATCATGCGCATGGGAAACTTCGGCGGCGATCCGTAAGGGTCCTTTACCAAGCCTCTTCGTCTCATGCAGGCTAGATGGGGCGTCGATCTGGGCAGAGCTGATCCGGAAGAGCTCTGTGGCCAGACTAGCGCTGAACCGCACCCAGCGGTCGGTGCTCCTGGCCATGCACCTGGTCTGCCGCACCGTGTACACCGAGGCGCTGACGGTTCTGGCCGAGGTACTCCCCTGGGACATTCAAGTGCAGCTGTCGGAGTTCGGCTACTGCGCGCGCAAAAGTTTGCCCAACTCGGCGGGTGTTCCATATGCTCGGGCCGAGGTGAATGGGGATATGCCCCCTTCCACGGCGCCTAGTTTGAGCGGTCCAAGCAGCGCGTTAAAGTAGCGCTATTGTCCCGGTGGGAGGACCGGTGGCAGGGTTGCGGAAAATGGTTTACGGCCCGGCGGAAGCCGAAGCGACACACGAAGGGGACATCGACCACCCCCTGGCCAATTCTAAACGGATTTAAATAATTTTTTCTTTTAAATACGCAGAAATGTCCCTACTTTACATTTTCAGTGGAGAATTTTGATACAACAATTTGGTGATGAGCAATGCGTTCCCAAAGTTGTTAATCTTAGACGACTGCAGGCAACTCTTTGACGTATACAATGTTTTATCGCGTTAGATTCACGGACAACTGACCATATGAAGTTTTTGAGGTATCTGATTAAGAATATGAAGTGAAAATTTGAAAATTCAAAATGGGGAATCCAATAAGGCGAACGAAAATTCTTAACTTACTTAGATCCGCTTGATATTTGTTACCCGGGAGGTTTTTGTGGTCTCTGATTAAGAATCCGAAGTCAAAATTAAAAAATTCAAAATGGCGAATCCAATATAGCGGCCAAATTTTAACAATTTGAGAAAATTTTGGGAAAACCATACGGGGGGTTTTCGAGTACGAATGTCAGTTTTTCGAAATTCAAAATGTCGGATCCAATATGGCGAACAAAATTTTTAAAACTTGAATAATGTTCACGAAAATGAAACCAGGGGCTTTTCCGGGCCTCTGAATCTATTATTGGTAAAAAATGTAAACAGATTCGTAACCAGCAATCCCCAAAACTCTGGTGTAACGATTTTCACCAATTTTTCCTGCCACATTTGATCCGCGATTTTGAATTTGGAAAAAATGATATTTATTTATTCGGAATCACCGACCCCGAAAACTATGTGCACCGTACGCTTTGAAATAATTAGTATATTCCTTGAAATGTGAGTTTCGAAGGGTTAAACTTTGAATAATTATTAACATTTTCCGTATTTGGCGTCCATATTGGACCCGCCATCTTGGATTCCGATTTTTTTACTCTGGAAAAACAATCAGCCATAACCAAACCGCCGATTATCAATAACCAAGCGAATTTGAGAAAATGTTGTAGCAGGGCGCATAATAGTTGATACGCTGCCGCCATATTGGATTCACTATTTCAAATTTCGCATTGTGCCATTTGGTTCGTCAGAGTCCTGCAAACGTGGAATTTAAGCCCAATAGGAGTATTTAAAATCGACATTTTCATAATTTATGTTGAAATAGTAATTTTCTCATTTTCGGTTTTGCTGATTCTCGACGCCATATTTGGTCGGCCATATTTTGCTTCAAAACCCGCCCAACTGTTCTGAAATCTAGATAAAATTTTCAAAATTTTAAGCCTAAACAGAATTTTTTAAAGTCAAACGAATTTTGGACAGCAAGGGTCCATTTGAGAAGGTATGTCCCATATATATATAATAATTTTGAATAATAATAGTAATACAAAAAATGATTAACATAAAAGAATTGCATTATTTAAATAAATAAATGAGTTACATTTATTTAATACGCATATTGAATATTTATGTGGAATATCGCACAATACAATGATATAATGTAATAAACAATATAATGTACTCAACGATGATACAAAATAATGTTACTAATTACATTTAAATTTTATTCAAATTACCTAGTTATTTTATAAACCATTTTCATAATAAAATTTTTACCGTAATATTTTTGTCAAGTAATATTTTTTACTGTAATATTTTACGGTAATATTTTTCAGAGTAATATTTTGTCCGGATACCCTTAGATCCGCTTGAAATTTGTTACTATAAGTTTTTAATTCAAAATTGTATATCCTAATTTCAAAAATCATAGAATTATATAGGAAAATGGTTTTTCGAAGCTAAGAAGTAGTACTATGTGATGGAATAGTTTAAAAACGGTTTGTTCGCAATATTTGATCCACCATTTTGAATTCCTAATATTGGCTTCAGCTTCCTAATCTGAATCTACAACAACCACTGAGCGACATATCTCAAGCGCATCTAAATAATTTTACACATTTTTGTCCGCCATGTTAGATTCGCCCTTTTAAATGTCGAAAAACTGACATCGGATTCGTACTCAGCGACCCCAAAAACCCCCGTATGGATTTTCACAAAATTCTCTCAAATTGTTAAAATTTTGTCCATTTTGAATTTTAAAATTATGAAATCGGATTCCCAATCAAAAACCCCCAAGTAACAAATCGAAAGCGGATCTAGGTAATTTAAAGATTTTTGTCCGCCATATTGGATTCGCCATTTTAAATTTTTTTATTTTGACTTCGGATTCTTAATCACAGACCTCAAAAACCCACCGAGTAACAAATCTCTAAGTTAAGAATTTTCATTCGCCATATTGGATTCCATATTTTGAATTTTTATATTTTCACTTCATATTCTTAATCAGATACCTCAAAAACTTCATATGGTCAGTCGTCCGTGAATCTATGGCGATAAAAAATTGTATATGTCAAAGAGTTGCCTGCAGTCGTCGAAGATTAGCAACTTTGGGAACGCATTGCTCATCACCAAATTGTTGTATCAAAATTCTCCACTCGAAATGTAGAGTAGAAACATTTCTGCGTATTTAAAAGAAAAAATTATTTAAATCCGTTTAGAATTGGCCAGGTGGTGGCCGATATCCCCTTCGTGTGACGCTCCGACTTCCGCCGCGGCGCTTCTTCCCTGTGCCCAGTCGAGTTGCCGGTCGAACTTCGGCATCTCGATTTCGGGCTTAACACCGGCTTCCTCCTGACGGGCCATGGCTCGCTCCGCGAGTTCCTTCATAGGAAGGGGCTCGCCGAGTCGCCTGCTTATGACTGCTCGCTCGGCGACGAAGATTGGGTCCATGTCCTGTGCAAGTGGACTGGAAGGTGGAGGGGGCCGTAGCGACCCCCGAAGCGTTCTCTTTCAAGGCGAGCCGTTTGCCCGCGCTTGGGGGGGAGGACCCGGTTCGCTAGCGAGCTCAGGAGGGACAGGGTCCCCGTAACATGAGCTGCACGGGGGCTCTGGAGTCCATAGGACCCATTCCCTACGGGTCTAACGCACCCGCATGTCCGGAGTTGGGTGACCAGTCCCGCGCCGGCATGTGTGCAAACTGGTAGTGGGCCAAATCGATCCACGCACGTCCGACTGTTTTGTTTTCCCCTACACATCTTCATGTAATAGATAAAGACAACAAAGGATCGAAACGGAAAATATCGATGCTCTTGGATGTACATATAAGTTCAAGGTCTTCAAATTGCCTCGTCAGTGTTATAAATCATAGCACATATATTTTTAAACTGCTATTGGACTAATTGCATATAATATTTATTAATGTTATTGTTATAATGTCCTTGAAATGACCGGAATATTTATAATTTCAGGTTTTAAACTGCCTAATAGGTGTTTTAACAAATAGCAAAGATATTTTTAAATGGTAGTGTACACAAGTAAAAAACGCAAAATATCAATCAATGATCTGGCGCCTAATATTCTATTTCTATCAGCTTTTAATATGTTTTAGCATTCGATAACAAGTGACTTTTCCTCTCGAACTCTATAACCTTTCAAGATATACGTCATCTCATTAATTTGCGAACATTTTTTTAAATTTGTATAATATACTACGATGGAAAAAATTCTCAATTTTCAAAGATAGCAAGTTTTTGTTAAATTGCCTTCGAAATTATCGAAATACATTTAATTGAAATTTAATAATGTGTGTTAACAAGATTAATAATATATGTTTTTAATTTATTTATTTAAAAATTAAATTTTTAATAATTTTTTTGTACCCGAAGTACACAATTTCATTGGTTTCAAAATATTTTTAAATTGAAGCTCTAAATGTTCTTTAAAAACTGTGCAATTTTCAGACACGCGTTTTTTGACATTTTCGAGAAATTAGTTTCCGAAACGATCCGTGCGGGTGACGTAGAACCGCCCGCAGGGTATTAAATATAACTTTCTAAAGCATTTGCGATTTGTACGAAATCATTGTAGATTCTCTTCTTCACATTAATTTCAATGTCTTATTAACATTATGACCCATTTCCTCGCCACCCAGGAGGTAGGGTACATTCGGCGCGTTTTTGAAAAAAAATAATTTAAAAATAAATGGTGGTGTCCCTATTATACCTAATCCACCAGTTTTTTTATTTTTTACGCCACTGTTATATTTAAAAGTAGAAATATGCAATATTGTTTGTATATAGGCAGTGAATAAATTTGAGACATTTACGTATGTTAAATTAGTAACATTTAATATTTTTATTCCAGTAGTTTTGATTAAATATATAATACAGAACAAACACTGCCGTGGAAACTTGTAACTGTTTTACATCGAATTGTATTATTCGTAAGTGGAGTGAAAGAAATTTGGGTTGAAATAGGTAAACAGCTTCAGTGCAGTATTCAGTTTTTTTCTGGAATTAAAACATAACTTTCAAATGTGCATGTATTACAGTCATCTTGAGCAGGCTGATATATTACGAAAGGATGAATTGTCATCTGACTGTTGTTCCAATGACAACTTTGTATTGCAAATTGAAGATGTTCGCGTATATAGTTGCGAATGTCAAGTAAGCCAGCCTCGTCGAGCTATCGATACGGGAGAGCGCGCATTATGTCCGCGAACTCTTATCAGCCTTGTAAATATCTCGTATAATCCGATATTGCATAATTTGTCATGTTTCGAATCTCGCAGTTTCAAGAATTTGCGAAACAGAGTTCGAACAACAAATTCCCTCGCTATTCCTGAAAAGTCATCGTCAGACTTCCGGAAAAGGTAACGTGAGCCTCACATTTGGCACTCCGCTTTTTCGTGAAGATTTTTTCGGATCTTCTGCACGTATGGTTCGAATCAGTCGTAAATTTACGAAATTCGCATATACGCAGTTCGGCTTACGTGTCGCGTTCTTTTGAACACAGTTATTAAACTGATCGATATTAATAAGAAAATGAAATTAATGTGAAGAAGAGAATCTAGAATGATTTCCTACAAGTTGCGAATGCTTTAGAAAGCTATATAGTACCCTGCGAGCGATCCGACATCAGCTGCACGAACCGGGCCCCGCTTTGAAAGTTTCAAAAATTAATTTCTCGAAAATGTCAAAAAAACATGTCTCTGAAAATTTCAGTTTTTAAAGAACATTTAGAGCTTCAATTAAAAAATATTTTGAACAAAAAAATTATTTATTTTGACCCCCCAAAAATCGAATCCCAAAATTTCGAAACCAAATAAAAATCCGAATAGAACCAGAAAATGCACAAACCGTCGTCGCCGTTCGTAACCGCCAACAACCGCAACGCAAACCAATAAAACGTCAACCAACCGAATCGTTGGGGTCACAAAACCTTACGACGTGCAAGATGTTAATAAGGGCGCTAGGCATGCCGCCGCATACCGAATTTATAGGCGCGCCACAAGGCGATGGTGGGCCCGCTATGCTCAGCCCCGAGATCCCTTCGGCACGGGAATGGGTGGTATTCGTGTGCAGTCCAAAACCGAAACCAAAACTGGGCAATATAAGATGGCGGTCACGACAAACGAGGACGGGGTTCGAAACTGCGACTACGTCATTCGAGGTCTCAGGAGTTGTCCCTCGGCGGAGGCGCGGCAGGGACTTCCTAATCGCGGTGCCTTGCGACGGTCTCAACCAGGACTTTTCGGACGTGGCGCCTGCCGACGAACTCGACCAGGACTTTTCGCAAATCATCGACGTAACCAAAACTAACACGCGTCACACCTCCACAATGGGTGTCCTTAGCCATTATGGCCAATAACCCGAACATAAGGAAAAATAATAATTCAACATTTCTGTGCACCTTCGCAGGTGTCGGTAACCCAGATTCCTACCCGATCCTATCATGCCGGAACCACCTCGAAAGAGACGCGTCCTACTAGTAGTAGTAGTAGTAGTAGTAGTAGTAGTAGTAGTAGTAGTAGTAGTAGTAGTAGTAGTAGTAGTAGTAGTAGTAGTAGTAGTAGTAGTAGTAGTAGTAGTAGTAGTAGTAGTAGTAGTAGTAGTAGTAGTAGTAGTAGTAGTAGTAGTAGTAGTAGTAGTAGTAGTAGTAGTAGTAGTAGTAGTAGTAGTAGTAGTAGTAGTAGTAGTAGTAGTAGTAGTATATGCAGGGAGCCTCTGCTGCTCTTACTACTCTTCTTGTTTCTTCTGTCGGAGAATCTTCTCTATGTACGCTGCTACTGCCGTCCATTTGTCCTCGGAGCTCAGCATCTAGTCCACAATATCCTCAGGAATCATTTTGACCTCATGGTCAGCTGTCAGTGCTTCCCTCCATTCTGTTCACCTTTGGCATTGGAAGAATGTGTGTGCAACACTGTCGACTGTATCTATGCAGTAGTTGCAGTTTGGGCTACTCGTTATGTGCACTTTGTGCAGGTACGCATTAAAAAGTCCGTGGCCGGAAATGAACAGGGTGACATAGTAGTTCACCTCGCCGTGTGCTCTGTTGAGCCATGGTTTTATGTCCCTTAGGATGCGGTGCGTCCATTTCATGCTATTCCTGTCCCATCTCTCTTGTCATTGACTTAGCGTGGTTTTGCGCTCCTGCGTGTTTACTGACCTTCTGTTACTTTCGCTTCTCCTTTCGAACCTGCGTTTACGTTCCGCTGCGAGCAAATCTATAGGGATTGTGCCCGCTATCAGTAGCACCGCACACACTGACACGGTGCGGTATGAGGACGCTACGCGAAGGGCGGCCGTCCTTTGAACAGCGGCCATCCGGTGTCTGTACACGTCCAAGCGCATTGTGTCTGCCCAAACTTCCGCTCCGTACAGGAGAATTGAATTGGCCACCCCCATCAGGATCCTTCTTTTGCTTGCTCGTGGTCCTGCAACATTCGGCATTAATCTGACCAGGGCATTAACCACTTTAGCGGCCTTGTTGGCTGCTAGCTGGAAATGCTGTCCAAACTTGAGTTTGGTGTCCAAGTGGAGTCCAAGTTAGTCATTTATGACTAACAGCAGATAGTAGTAGTAGTAGTAGTTTTTTTTTTTTTTTTTTTTTTCCGGGGAGGTGGAGGAATGCTTTACGCACCATAAGGGAGCCATCGGGGCTCCCCCGTGTGTGGGACTCTCCTGTAAACAGGCCTACCCACTAAACCTCCACCTCTTTTGCCCTAGCCTGATCCGCACCAGTACCAAAGCTCCACGCATTACTTCGGTGTGGGGCCACTGTTGCAGTCTAAAAGGCTGCCACTCCCTCTTTTTCTAGCTTGTATTCAGCATTAACATTTGGCCTTCCTCTGCTTTCTTTGTTCTTAGTACCATCTCGGAGTACATCCTAACCTTTTCCCAGGCTTCTTCGCTACCAAGCATGATCGCCACTATTCTTTCAGGACGAATTTCGCTTTCCAGTTTCTCCTCCAGTTCGTTCCTATGTTCTGCCCATCGGTGACATTCAAAGAACGTATGTTTCGGTGTGTCCGGTTGCTCGCAGCCATACAGGCATTGCGGACTCCGCCTGATCTGCCTCTTATACAGGTAACTCCCAAAGAGTCCGTGTCCCGAAAGGAGTTGCGTCAAATAGAAGTTGACCTCTCCATGCTTCCTTTTGTACCACACCTTTATGTCTGGGATTAGTTCATGCGTCCATTTCGCTATATCAGGATTATCCGTCCATCGTTTTTGCCAGCGTTCTAGCATAAGGGACCTCTCCAAGGCTTTGTTGCACGTCCGGTCACTGTCAGTGTTCAGATTCCTGACATATACCTGCCGTTTCTCCTTCGCGAGTAGGTCAATTGGTGGGGCGCTTGCCACTACCAGTACCGCCAATTCTGAGACAGTACGATAAGCACAAGTAACCCTTAATGCAGCCGACCTTTGCACCTGTAGCAACCGTTTTCTATATTTGGCTGCACTGGTTGCTTCTGCCCAGATTTCGGCGCCGTACACCATTATTGAGTGTACGACGTTGATAATGATCCGTCTTTTCGACGTTTTAGGGCCCGAGATATTTGGCATTAGTCGCGATAAACATGCGACTGCTTTTGCCGCCTTTTCGGCTGCTTGGGAGATATGCCTGCAGTGGGTCAATTTGGCGTCAAGTGTCTCTCCAAGATACTTCACTTCCTTCCCCGCAACAATTGTTGTGCCGCCAAATTCCACTGTAAGTGGATAGGGAATCGTCCTCTGTCTAGTGAGGACCACCATCTCCGTTTTAGTTGTGGCCAGCTCAAGTGCGTGGTCTTGGAGCCACTCCTGGGCTATGGCCATAACCGCCGCGATTCTCCTATTTGCTTGTTCCGCATTTCGTGCCATAATGATAATCGCAACGTCATCAGCATAGGCAATTATTTTAGCCCAACTGAGCAGATTAATACGAAGTACACCGTCATACATAATGTTCCACAGGTCCGGTCCCAGAACCGAACCCTGCGCAACCCCAGCAGTCACTTTGCGCGTCTTAGTGCCCTCTGTAGTGTTATAGATAAGAGTTCTATCACACATGTAGTCCTCGAGGACTCGTCTAAGGTACAACGGGATAGTATAACGGTGCTCCGGTGCTTCCAGTATATCCGTCCACCTGGCAGAATTAAAGGCATTCTTTACATCCAGGGTTATAAGGACACAGGCATCTCTAGTCCTGTGATTCCCTAGCCAAGCTGTTCTCGCAGCATCTACTACCTCTTGGATTGCTCCGACTGTCGAGTGTTTAGCTCTAAAGCCATACTGGGGTTTGGAGAGGCCTCCAGCGCTTTCCACAGCAGTATGTAATCGCACTTTAATAATTTTCTCATAGACCTTTCCTGCGTTATCCACCATGCACAGCGGCCTAAATGATGACGGGGTAATGGGAGGCCCTTTTCCCTTGTCAATCAGGACCAGCCTCTGCCTTTTCCAAATACTAGGGAAAATACCTGCAGCTAATGAGTAGTAGTAGTAGTAGTAGTAGTAGTAGTAGTAGTAGTTTTTTTTTTCCGAAGAGGTGAGGAATGCTTTACGCACCATAAGGGAGTCACGTGACTCCCCCGTGTGTGGGACTCTCCTGCAAGCAGGCCTCCCCACTAAACCTCCACCTCTTTTCTCCTTCCTACACGACCCCGGTACTGCTGTAGCACTTAGGACTTCAGGGCCGGAGGGCTTGTTGCTGTTTCTAGCAACCTCAACGTTATGTTGAGTTAATGGCTTGGACCATCTCATCCTGCTCTCTCCTCTTCTGCCTGAGTAGTTTTTCAACATACCTTGCCACGGCATTCCACTTGTCTTCGGACTGTAACATTTCTGCTTGCACTTCAGAGGGTTGCGTCAACACAATATTGTGTGCATCTTTGAGATCTTCTCTGAGCTTTTCCCATCTTTTGCATTCAAAGAATGTGTGTTCCACGGTGTCGGTCATGGTCGGACAGTAGTCGCAAATCGAATTGCCTTTCTTGCCCACCTTATGCAAGTAGTAGTTAAAACAGCCATGGCCTGTGAGGAATTGTGTGAGGTAGTAGTTTATCTCACCAAAGCCCCTGTGGATCCAAGGATCTATTTCACGTATGACTTTGTGCGTCCACTTTGACCCTGTATCGTCATTCCATCTTTTTTGCCACGCTTGGATAGTAAGCGATCGCTCTTCTTTCCTGACTTTACGCCTGTCGTGTTGGCTTCTACTATCATACATGTGTTTGCGTTCGAAAGCAAGAAGGTCGATAGGAATGATGGATGCTATAAGAAGCGCAGCATTTTCGGACACCGTGCAGTATGCAGATGCAACTCTCAATGCTACCGTCCTTTGAACAGAAGCCATGTGGCGTCTATAAATCTGGACTTGTAGGGCATCTGCCCATACCTCTGCGCCATACAGCAAGATGGAGTTTACTACGCTTGACAGTAATTTCCTCTTACTGGCTCTAGGCCCGGGAATATTTGGCATGAGCCTAGAAATAGCTCCTGCAACTCGAGCAGCCTTGCTTGCAGCTTTCCGTATGTGGTCACTAAAGGTCAACTTGGTGTCGAGGTAAATGCCGAGGTATTTGATAGATTGAGCTGCTTTGATCGTGTGTCCAACTATTTCAACATTGAAGGGTTCCGTCAGGTTCCGCTTCCGTGAGAGTACGATCATCTCTGTTTTTTCAGCGGCCAGCTGTAAACTGTGATCAAGTAACCACTCATAAACGTGCTTCGTAGCGAACTCCACCTTGCGAGCCGATCCGGCCATGTTTCTTGCAGTGACGATAGCTGCCAAATCATCGGCAAAGCATTGCAGCTTGATTTCTCCCGGTAGTTTGAGACGCAGTAGTCTGTCGTATAGTGCATTCCACAAATCGGGGCCCAAGACTGATCCTTGTGCAACCCCTGCGGAAATTTCTATACTTCTTGGCCCTTCTGTGGTGTCGTACGTGAGTAGTCTGTTGGAGAAGTAGTCGTCCAGAACCGAGCTAATGTACTGGGGTACCAGGCATCTATTTTTGATAGTCTCCAAGATGTCGGACCATCGCGCCGAGTTAAACGCATTTTTGATGTCTAATGCCACCGCTACGCAGATGTCCCTCGATCGATGATTTCCCATCCAAGCCGTCTTTGCTGCCTGTGTGATCTTCGTCACTGGGTCCACTGTGGAATGCCCTGGTCTAAAGCCGTGCTGGGTATCAGATATGCCTCTCGCCTCGGTTACTGATTTTCGTAGCCTAGCTCTCAGTAACCTCTCATATAGTTTCCCCGCTTGGTCGAGCATGCAAAGGGGGCGAAAAGATGAGGAAGAGATCGGTGGTCCCTTTCCTTTGTCCAGCAGTACGAGCCTCTGGGTCTTCCATCTGTCTGGGAAGCATCCTGCTGCCAAACACGCATTGTACATGTTTAGAAGCAGTTGTGGTTGGCAACCAGCTACACATTTGATGGCATCAATAGGTATGCCATCGGGACCAGGCGCCTTTCTGTTTTTTGCTGAATCTACCGCGAGGGTTAATTCCTCTAAAGTGAACAAGGGGATCTCTCCTGTTCTTTCGTGCACCATCCTCGTTCTTGCCTCGTGGGATGGAAATAGAGTTTCAGCTATGTCCTTCGTTGTCTGAGGATCGAACGGCCTAGCTGGGGAGTTCTTGTTTAAGCGCTTTGCCACGATTTGATGACCCAATCCCCACGGATCGTTATCCACGTCTCGACAGAGTTTTCTCCAGCAGGCTAGTTTGTTATTGTTTATTTCACGTTTGAGGTTCGACCGGGCCTCGCGATATCTCGCGATAGCATCATCGGCATTGCGACGTATCCGAGTCCTCTGTGCCTTACGCCGCAGTTTGAAAGCTGTCCTCCTTAGTTCGGCGATTTCGTCGGACCACCAGTACACCGAGCGTCGCTTGACGTTTGCGGTTCTTGTTGGCATGGCTGCGCTGCACCCTCGGTGGATTAGGGCCATCGTGTCCATAACTATTTGCTCCGCATTTGCTCTTGTATTTTCAGGTGTCTGCCGTCCAAGAAGGCGAGCCGAGCCTTCGCGCAAATACCGCGCCATAACAGCTTTGTCTAATGCACTGGTTGCCCATCTTTTGACAGTCCTTTTGTAATTATTTTGCCTTTCGCCCATGACATATTCAATGTATTGATGGTCGCTATGCGTGTAGATCTCCAAGACCGACCAGCCAGAAATTTTAGCGGAGACTCGTTGGGACGCCAACGTAATATCGACTATAGAGCCGTTTGTTCCTGCCCTCCTGAAAGTTGGCACATTTCCTTCGTTCATGATTACAAAGTCATGCTTCGCAGCTAGGTCGATGATTAATTTCCCTCTAGGACATGTGGTTGGTGCACCCCATTCGCAGGCCTTCGCATTAAAGTCGCCCCCCATGACAGTTTCCCCGTGAAGTGAGGTTAAGCAATCCCCCAAGGCCTCCAACTTTTCCCGGAATCTATCTACGGGGTCGTTGGGGGACAGGTAGATACTGATGTAGTTAATAGTTTCTGTATTTGTCTGGTCGACAACCCAGCCATTTCCGCCTTCGTGATGGTGTTCGCAGACAAGTAGAAGGTCTATCTGGCGTTCCGTCACGATTTTGTGCAAAAGGTTTTGGGCAGTTTTGCTTCTCTGCAAGTTGCATTGGAGTATCGTAGCCATTTCTAGCTCCGGTTTAGGCGCACCGCCTCCTGGTATACTTTGCATAACCGGGTACCCGGTAAGTGGTCTGTTCGGGAATCCCCTTCTGTTGCCTTGCACAGACAGCAATTCGGGGAATTTTTGCATTCCACGGCCCTGTGGTCGCCCATGCCGCATCTCCAGCACAGGTTAGTCCTATCTGGGCCTCTGCACTGTGTTGCCACGTGCCCAAAACCGTGGCAACGATAGCAGCGTGTGATGCTCTCTCTTCGGCGTATCCGGCAATTCACCCAGCCTATCTTTATCTGAGCCTTTGCTTCCAGGGCTATTGCAGATTTTTCGTCCAGCTCTACGAACGCTATTCTGCTTCCCCACCTGCTGGTCTCGGATAAATTGACCTTTATCGTCTCCATTCCGTTTTCCTTGCCGATGGCCCTTTTCACAACTGCCGTGACTTCGGTTACGTCTGTTGCCGCATCTAGGTCTCGGATCTCTATCTGGCTTCTTGGAACCAGTTCGCGGACATTGCCGCCGGGACCAACTGCCTTCGCTATTTTTTTGCCGAACCGCTTTTTGTCTTCGCTTGATGCCGCGATTTCCACGAGGACATCTCCTGTCCTGGTTTCCCGTATAGACTTCACATCGACACCAAGCTCATCCGGGTTAACTTTTCGTCTAATTTCCTTCAAGATGTCCGAGTATTTTTTACCTTCAGCCGGTTTGATGATTACTGCCTCGGGTTTCGGTCTTCTGGATATATTTTTTAAGGTCTTTGAAGCAGCATTAGAGGGATTGATCTTTGGTTCTCTCTTTTCCTTCCTTCTTTGTACGAGGGTGAACTCGGTTGCATCGTTTTTCGGTTGCTTGGTTCTTTGCCGCTCTTCAGACCTAGGGCTCGGAGTGTTTTCTCCTCTCTTACGTTTCTCCTCCGTTCTCGGGGTGGAGAGTCCGGTAGTGCCTCCTAACGATAGTTGTCTGGGTGCCAGCTTGGGTACCCGAGCTGTCTCTAGCGCCTGCTTTTGCGCTGCCTGGCGACGGGTCATATCGTACAGCAGGCGATCTGCCTCATCAAGACCGTCCCTGATGTCCCAGTTTTTCCAGCAAGAGTGCGTCTTCGTCTTGCTGATCGATGCTGTCCGAGGTGGTCGGGGATCCGCACTCCAAGTTCCGCGTAGCATTCGCGAAGATTGACGCCAGATTTGGTGCTTCCATCGATTCTTGGCCGCCTCTTCCGCCATTTGCGAAGATCGTCGCTATTTCGCGTACCCCTACATTTTCGTCTGAAACGACGAAAGCAGCTTCTTTTCCATCTCTCGTATCCTTAAATGACGGGATGGCCAAGTCAACCACCACCACGTCACTGCGGTCGCCGGATATCGACGCCCGGGAGCCCGCTTGCTCACTCCCCGTCGGCGCCGGTACTGGGGTATCCCTCCCCTGCACCGTAAACGTTATTTTTAATTTAGAATTCTCCATGGGTGGTTTTATATTCGGGGTTCCTTCCCCTAGGTTATTTTATCGTAATGGCCTTCCACTATCTGGTTTTGGTCCGCGCCGGGTCTTTTATTTCCCCAGTACCTGTTACCGGCATTCCCCGATCCGCCACCTGGGGACGCGCTCGGTAGAAGATCCAGAAACTCCCCCGAGAGTAGTAGTAGTAGTAGTAGTAGTAGTAGTAGTTTTCTTTTTTCGAAGAGGGGAGGAATGCTTTACGCACCATAAGGGAGCCATCGGGGCTCCCCCATGTGTGGGACTCTCCTGCAAGCAGGCATACCCACTAAACCTCCACCTCTTTCCTCTCCCTGATCATAATCCACTCCGGGACTAAAGCTTGCGCATTACTTCGGAGTGGGGCCTAATTACCAGCATGATTGGCTGCCTTCTTGTCTCATGAGGTCAGATGCTTTTACTCATGCTCTTCGCTCTTTTTCGTGCGGAGAACAGTTTCCACGTACAAGGATACCTTTTCCCAGTTCGTTTCGCTTCTCAGCATGATGTCTACAATGACATCGGGTGTAATCTCGCTGCCCAGCTGCTCTTCTAGCGCATTTTTATTCGCCGTCCATCGATCGCACTCAAAGAAGGTGTGCCTAGGTGTATCCGGTTTCTCGCACCCGTACATACATTGAGGGGTTGGGCGGATGTGTCGCCTGAACAGGTAGCTCTGGAAGAACCCATGTCCAGTCAGAAACTGTGTCAAGTGGTAGTTCGGTTCCCCATGTTTCCTCTCGATCCAGGGGACCACATTGGGAATCAGAGTATGTGTCCACTTTGCCATGTTTGTATCTTCAGCCCATCGCCTTTGCCACAGCTGCAGCCTACGTTCTCTCTCCGACGTTCTGATAGCGGCTATACTAGTGCTATTTTCTTGCTTCTGGTGGTATACACGTTGTCTCTCCTGAGCAAGCAGATCGATGGGGGGAGTACTGGCTACCACTAGGACCGCCAGTCGCGACACGGTCCGATATGCACACGTTACCCGGAGTGCTGCTACCCTCTGTGTAGAGAGCAACCGCCCACGGAATTTTTTACTTTTTGTGGCGTCTGCCCACACTTCTGCACCGTACAGCAGTATTGATTGCACAACATTCATCAGTGTCCTTCTTTTTGTAGTTTTGGGGCCTGAGATATTAGGCATGAGACGTGCCAGCGATGCTGTGACTTTGGCAGTCTTTTCGGTCGCTTGCCTGATGTGCCTCCAGTGCGTGAGCTTACAGTCGAGAGTCTCCCCGAGGTATTTAATGGCGTCCCTGGATGTTATCATTGTGCCGAAGAGGCTCATCGTGAGAGGTTGCGCAAATATCCTTTTTCTGCTGAGCACCACCATCTCAGTCTTGCTCATGGCGAGTTGGAGGCCATGATCGTGTAGCCACTCGCGTTTGCGGGCCATGATCGTCGCTACTCTCCTCTCTGCTTGATCCGGGTTCTTAGCAAGGATTGCAATCGCGATGTCGTCAGCGTATGTGATGATTTTAGCATAGCTTGGCAGTACCATCTGCAGCACACCATCGTACATGATATTCCAGAGGTCCGGGCCCAGTACCGACCCCTGGGCGAGACCAGCCGTGATGTTATATGTCCGGGTGCCATATAATGTGCTGTATATTAAGACACGGTCCTCCATATAATTGTAAAGGACACGTCTGAGGTAGTCTGGCACTTCGAATCGGTGCTCCAACGCCTCCATGATGTCGATTCACCTGGCTGAGTTGAAGGCATTCTTAACGTCCAGTGTAGTTACTACGCAAGCTTCTCTTGACCTGTTGTTGCCTAGCCATGCTTTTTGTGCGATACTTACTACTTCCTGGATAGCGCCGATAGTAGAGTGCTGAGCTCTGAACCCGTGCTGCGATTCGGAGAGACCGCCAGATTTCTTTACCGCCTCCTGTAGTCGCACCTTCAGCAGCTTCTCGTACATCTTTCCTGCGTTGTCAAGCATGCAGAGAGGTCTGTATGATGACGGAGTGATGGGGGAGCCTTTCCCTTTGTCGATCAGGACCAATCTCTGCCTTTTCCATGTGCTCGGGAAGATGCCTGCTTCCAGTGAGGCATTGTACATCCTGAGGAGCAGTTCTGGGTATTCTGTTGCGATCACCTTCATAGCCTCGGCAGGTATTCCATCCGGGCCCGGGGCCTTCCGATTACCGAGTGCGTCCGCCGCCTGTTTGACTTCCCTAACACTGAAGAGAGGGATGGCATCCTGGACTTGAATGTGCCTATGCGCCCTTACTGGATGTTGAGGGAATAGCGTATTAATCACCGTTTCCATGGTATTTACATCGCCTTGTATGGGGGGGTGCTTGGAGGCCTAAACGGCGCATGACGATATTATAACCGAGACCCCAAGTATCTCGGTTAATGTCGTCGCAGACTTCCTTCCAACATCTCAGTTTGCTTTGGCGGATAGCTAATCGCAGGTCTTTTTTAGTATCTTTATACCTTTCTGCGAGGTCGGTGTTCCTGCGTCTATTACGCTGCGCCAGTCGCCTACATCGTAGTGCCGTCCGTCTTTTTTCGGCGATTTCCTCTGTCCACCAATAGGCTGGTTCGCGGTGGTACCCCGTTGTGCGCTTAGGCATTGATGCTTCGCAGACTTTGGCAATGGCCCGCATGGTCCATAGGACAAGCTCCTCCACTTCTGCATTAGTAGGGCGAGAGGTGGCTATCGTTGTTCGGCACATGATCCTCTTCTGTAGGGCGTCCCGGAAGGCTGAGAGATCCAGCTTGTCTGCATCCCACTTGGAGGCAGTTGGCCTTGTGTAGTCTATTCGGGGGGTTCTGCTGGTGTGGTTAGACTCCAGGGTGAACTTAATATATTGGTGGTCGCTGCCATTAAAGTTCTCCAATACACGCCAGTTCCTTATTCTGGTCGATAGGTCTGACGAGGCATAGGTGATATCGATGATCGTTCCTCTACAGCCAGTTCGTCTGTATGTTGGCGAGTTTCCTTCATTCAGCAGAACGGCGTCGGTTCTTGCGATCAGCTCGACAAGAGCTGCACCTCTAGGACATGTTCTCGGCTCTCCCCACTCTACAGCCTTGGCATTGAAGTCGCCAGCGAGTATGAAGTGACCGTTAGTCTGACGCACGACGTCTTCAACCGCCGCGAGTTTTGTCCGGTAGGTGTTGATACCTTCATTAGGTGATAGATAGCAGCTTATGAGAAATAGGCCCCCACTCTCCACCCATACAACTCCATCACCCTTGCCTGTGGTGGTTACTGGAAATTCCTTATTGTTTTTGATCCAGATTGCAGTGACTCCCTCATTGTCGCTATACCAGTCTCCGTGGTTCGGGCTCCTGTGCTGCTCGCTCAGCATAAGGATATCCACACTTTGTTCGAAAATTATCTGCGTCAATAGGTCCTGGGCTAGTCTGGACCAGGCTAGGTTCCCCTGCAGAATTACCGCCATTTTGCTCTCTTTGCTTGCGCAGTCTTGCATGCTGTTAAGTATGCCTCACATTTGTGGGACCCAGAGGCGTGATCTAGAGCTGTTTGAATTTTTCGGTCAACGCAGGCGAAACAGGTCACGCTACCGACACATGCAGCTGCCTTATGTCCAGGGACACCACATCTCCAGCAGCATTTCGATCTATCCGGTAGGTCGCAGCTCCCGGCCATGTGTCCGAAGCCTTGACATCTATAACATCTAGGGATGCTTTCTTTGACTCGTATTCTACAATTGACCCAGCCAACCTTAAGATGTCCAGCTTTCTCTAGCTTGCCTGCCGCTTTGGCATCCAGTTCCACAAAGGCAGATACACTCCCCCGGAAGCTCTTGTTGGAGATGGTGATTCTGGCTACTTTAGCAGAACTTCCCCCACGAGGATAGATAGAGAGTTCTTGATCTCCTCCACATCCGTTGCAGCGTCCAGGTCTCTCACCTCGACAGTTGTCCCTGGTGCGAGTTGGCTAACGGTACCTCCTTCGCCAACTATTGTCTGGACTTCATTCCCAAAGTTGGTTCTGTCCTCTTTGGAGGCTTCTACTTCAACCAGTATGTCCCCTTTTTAGGTCTTCCTGATAGACCGTACAGTTATTCCCAGTTCCTCTGGGTGCACGTTCTTGCGAATATCCTTAAGTACATCCGCGTACATTTTTCCCTCAGCTGGTTTGATGAGGATTGCATAAGGGCGCACACGGCGGCGGTTTCCCTTGGGTTTTGGCGGATTTCTAACATCGGTACCTTGCTCGGCCAGAGCATTCCGCTGTTTAGCCATTCTCTTCCGGTTTGCTACTTCTGTCCATTCGTTATTGTCCCCCATTACATTCCCTCCAGAAGAGCCAATTTGATCATTCCGTGTGTTCGATCTGCTGGTTACGTCTCGGTATGTTGGCTTCTTCTTTGGTCTTCCTCCGTCCGTCGCCTGCGGGCTAGGTGTGTTACCGTTCCGCTTCCTCTTGTCCTGTGACGGGCCGTGATCCGGCGTATTAAGGTTAAACACCTCGTTCCTTTGATTCCTTGTTTGTTGGGCCCCATCCTTCATACTGGCTGCCAGTTCGTCCCGTTCTCGTGACATAGACTCCATCCATTTCTTACTTTCAGCACTCTCTGCCTCCCGATCTGCCTTCCATGCTTTCCTATGTCGTTCCTATGTCGAGTTTTCAAGAGCCTCGGTCCAGTCCTTAATTTCATTGAACATGTTTTTTTTTGCTTCTGCAAACTCGGATCATGCTCATTACCGTAGAAGTCACCGATGTGAAGACTTTATCTTCGAGTTCGATCTTCTCCGCCATGCTGAGGCGTATCACTTCCAGCTTAGTCACTCTCGTGTCCGACGTCTCCTCGTCACCAGTAGCATTATCAGGTTGCCTTGTGGCAAGCCTCAGGGGGCGTCCTTTCTGCGTACCATGTGAGGCCTCATCAAGGAACACGGCAAGTTCATCCATCGCATCATTCATTACCTCGCTTGTAGCATTGTATGACGTGGCGGCCAAGTCGACCACCACCACGCCACTGCGGTCGCCGGATAACGACGCCCGGGAGCCCGCTTGCTCACTCCCTGCCGGCGCCGGTACTGGGGTATCCCTCCCCTGCACCGTAAACGGTTTTTCTATTTTGGAATTCTCCATAGGTGGTTTTATATTCGGGGTGCCTTCCCCTAGGTTATTTTATCGTGGTAGCCTTCCACTATCTGGTTTTGGTCCGCTCCGGATATTTTATTTCTCCGGTACCCTCCAAATCTGGCGAGCGTTCCCCTATCCGCGACCTGGGGAGGCGCCCGATGGGTGACCAGCAACACCAAAACTACACAAAAGTGTAGTAGTAGTAGTAGTAGTAGTAGTAGTAGTAGTAGTAGTAGTAGTAGTAGTAGTAGTAGTAGTAGTAGTAGTAGTAGTAGTAGTAGTAGTAATAGTAGTAGTAGTAGTATTAAATAACAGAGACACACATCACAGAACAATGTACTGGCGCCCAGTGGTTGCGTCGTCTTCTGTTACAAATAAATAAATAGGTTGGACTCTGAATTGCCTGACCTTCTCTTCATCGTGCTGCGGCTGCATCCGCGTCCGTCTTCTTGTGTCGAAGGACCGCCTCGACAAAATCGGCATTCCTCGCCCAGGTGTCTTCATTTTGTAGCATCAGCCGGATGATATTATCCGGCGTGAATTGTCCAATCTCTTCTTCTTGGCCTCATCTGGCGTCCCTCCACTGCTCACATTCAAAAAACGTGTGGAGGGTATCGTCGCGGATGCAGTCGTAGTATACACAGCCTGGGTCCGCTACCTTTCCCATTTTGTGAAGGTAGGAGCGGAACAGGCCGTGTCCTGTCCGGAACTGCGACAGGTAATAACTTACCTCGCCAAACTGGCGATCGGTCCAATCCATCTCCCTCTTGTTCCCTGGGTCCAGAGATCCTGCCAGGCTTCCATTGTCCTTCTTCTGACTGTCTCTCTGGCGTAGGGCAACCCCATCTGTGATTTGTTCTGGTGGACGAACATTCGCTCCTGGGCGAGGAAGTGGATGGGAATGACAACAGCCACCACCATCGCTGCGGGTTCCGAGACCGTGCGATAGGAGCAGGCAATTCGGAGGGCCCCTCTTCGCTAAACAGCGGCTAGTCGTTTGCGGTACATTTTGTACCGCAGCGAGTCGGCCCAGACCTCCGCTCCATACAGCATGATGGATTCGACGGTACGCAAGAGCAGCCGCCGCTTGCATGGCAACGGACCACCCACGTTTGCCATAATTCTGGCAAGCGACGTGGCAACCTTTGCTGCCCTGTCCGCATTCGCTGTATGTGCGGCCAGAAAGTGAGCCGGGTATCACGACTTACCCCCAGGTATTTAACTACTGGTTTAGTCTGGACCATCTCGCTCCCCACCCTGAGATCAATGACGGTGGAGATCCTCCTCTTAGTTAGGAAGACGGTCCCGGTCTTAGCTAATGCCAATTCCAGCCCATGCTCGTCCATCCAGGAGCGAATACGCAGCATTACCTGGTTGGGCCGAGCCTGAACAGTCGCGGCGTCTCTAGCTACAATGACTGCCGCGACATCGTCGGCGTATCCAACCAAGAATGCACCCTCGGGCATTTCGAATCTCAGGATCCCGTCGTAGAAGACATTCCACACGTCGGGACCCAAGATAGAGCCTTGGGCTGTCCCTGCCGTCATTTCTCTCCGGACCAAGCCATTCGATATTTCGTATTCGATGAAGCGGGACCTCAAGTAATCCTCCATGATGTTCTGGAGGTACTCGGGTAATTTAAAGTCCCGCCTCAAAGCGTCCAGTGCTTCCTCCCAGCTGACCGAGTTGAAAGCGTTTTTAACGTCTAGGGTTACCAGGAGGCAAACGGGGCGAGAAGGGTAGCTTCCCCGTTCCGTGCCCCGTGCGGCCTGTACAACCTCCTGGAACGCTTGGATCGTCGACCTGCCTGGCCGAAAGCCATATTGGCAATCAGCCAGATGGCCTGCTGACTGTATAGCCTCGTGCAGGCGACGTCGGAGCATTTTCTGTAGGAGTTTGCCGGCGGTGTATAGCATGCACAGGGGTCGGTGAGATGATGCTGCCTCTACTCGTTCCTTGCCCTTGCTTATGAGGACGAGCTTTCCCATTTTCCAGCGGGAGTAAAATGTGCCCGCCCTCAGACAGGAGTTGTACATGTCAAGCAAGGGCTGCGGCTGCCTTTCAACTGCGGCCTTTAACACCTCTGCTGGGAATCCGTCCGGACCCGGAGCCTCTTTGTTGCGCAGCGTTGCAGCTGCCTGCTGTAGCTCGTGAAGTGTGAAGGGGGAGCTACAGGCGGGTCCGTGGTAGCCGGGCGTTCCGGTCTCTTCGGATGGGTGGGGAATAGGGTCTCTACGATGTTTTGTAGGGTCGATGCATCGGTAGGAGCTCCTGGCTTGAACGCCCCCACCTTCTGCATGACAATTTTGTACCCTAAACGCCACGGATCGTTGTTCAGATAATCACCTAGCTTCTTTCAGCATCGGCGTTGACTGCACGTGATGGCTTGGCGAAGTTCCTTTTTCTTCCGTGTATAGACGGCGGATTTTTGGGCTGCGGTACGGGGATCGCGTTTGTGAGCCCTAGTGACAGCCCTTCGAAGTTTAAGGCACTCACGTCTGAGCGACGCAATCTCCGTCGTCCACCAGTACACAGGACGGCGATCCCGCGGACGTGGTTTCTTAGGCACCGCTTCCACACAGGCCTGTTGTAGAAGGCGCATGGTTGCTCGCGCTCGAGCCTCCGCTTGTATGCGGGTATCTAGGCCGTGAGGAATATCATCGAGGGAGGCTTTTCCTCTTGCTATGGCCAGAGACAGCTTCTCTGCATCCATGCTCCACCGGGGGGGGGGGGGGGGGAACTCGCGCGGGTCGTTGCTGGTGATGATGGTGGTGATTGCCTGGCCCATCTCCTTTAAATGTAAAGGAGATGTATTGGTGATCGCTTACGGTGTAGTGAGCGATCACATGCCAGCCTTCAACTCGCGCTGCCAGGCTTTCGGAGGCAAAGGAGACATCGATGATAGTCTCCCTATACCCTGGTCTCCGAAACGTTAATACGGTACCGGTGTTAAGTACCATCAACCCCAGTCTGGAGACCATATCCATGACTCTTCCGCCACGTGAGTCAAGGTTGGGCTCCCCCCATTCGAGGGCTTTGGCGTTGAGGTCTCCGGCCACTACGATCTCTCCCTTAATGCTCCGAACCTTGTCTTCCAGGTCATCCAGTTTGGCCTGGAAGTCGTCGATCCTCTCGTTTGGGGTGAAGTAGCAGCTAATGAAGGTCATGTCGCTGATCCTCACCCAGACGTAACCCCTGCTGGAGCCACAGCCTGTAACGAGGATCCGACGAAGGTCCGGAATCCATATGGCGGCGGTGCCGAGTTTGTCTGCAAACCATCCTGGCCCGTCTCTTTCGCGGTGTTGTTCACTTATAAGGACAAGATCTACGTCCTTTTCGCGGCAGATCTGAGCCGGGAGATTTTGGGGCGTCCTGCTTCTATTTAGGTTGCCCTGCAGAACGCGGGGCATCTTGTTTCTTCTTGTTAGATCCGGACAGGGCCTCCTTGAACACATTGCATCGGGCAGATCCTACGATGTGAGCTCGCATACTGGATCTTGCCGCCTGCTCGACGCAGAGAAAGCACTGTGGCTTAGCAGTGCAGGTCGATGCCTTGTGGCCCTCTGTGCCGGATCGGTAACAGGTGTTCTTCCTGTCGGGTCCCCTGCATTCGGTGCCTTTATGTCCAAAGCCAAGGCACCCATAGCATCTCGTCGCCACTTGCCGTCGACGGATGCGGCAGTTGACCCACCCCATCCGGATATGGGCTGATTGGAGCAGCTTCTCGGCAGAGTCTTTGTCTGTCTCGACGAATACGAGTCGTTGCTCGGACCTACTTGGTCTCGTCAGCCCAATACGCAGATGCCCCGCGTACTCTCCCAGGCTGGCTCGAAGGGCCTCTTCCACCTCTTTTTCTGTGGTGAGAGAGTCTGCGTCCCTTATCTCGAGGCTATCTCTCGGGACCAGCTCTCGGTCGCTGCACTCCCCCCTTGTTGCTGTTTGCAACTGTTGGGAGAGGCCCTTCCTCCCCTCTGCTGAAGTATTCTTCAGCTCGATGAGGAACTCGCCCGTTCTTGTACGGCGTACTGCCCTGATTTCTGCACCGTAGCAACTCGGGTCGACCTGTTGCCGGACGATGCTGAGCACGTCCGCGTAGGTCTTCCCTTCGTTCGGCTTCAGGGCGATAGCTTCGGTTTGGTCCTCACCTTCTTCTTCTTTTTCTTCTTCGTCGCCTTCTTCCTCACCGTCTGCTTTCCTTCCCCGATCGTGGGTGCGTCTTTAGGGGGATTTGGATCAGCCAATCGTGGTTCTTCACGTTTTCTCTTCAGCCCAGACCTTCGTCTTGGGACTTCCGTCCAACCATCAGAGACTGGGGGAGTCATCCTGTTTCGCAGCTTCGATCTTTTGGCCACGGTCAGGTCGGCATCTAGAGGGCTGGAGGCCCCTCTTTTCCTCACGTGGGTGTTTATGGTTGATCCAGGAGTCTGATAGTCGTCCGTACTTTTTAAGCTTAGGAGGCTCCAGTAAATCTGCGAGCTTCCCTCCAGTTGTTTCTCGAGGCCTTCTAAAGCCGCCTCGAGTTGGGGGAGGCCCCCCTGACCCTCTTTGCTGGTGTTAGTTTGCCTCCCCGCAACCGCAGACAACTTTGTTACGATGCAGCGCATCTCTTGCAGGTAGCGCGGTACGTTTCTGTCGGCTTCCTTCCACTTCGTGTGGAAGGGCGTCAAACGCGCGTCTCTGAATTGGACCGGAGACGCATCTTGCGCTTCGTTGAGGTTGCTGTTTCCATTCAACGAAAGCTGCTGCATTACCGCTTGCGTTCGTGGTAGGTCACATTTAGTGACAGCGGTCTCTAGCCTATGATGGGCCCGAGACAGCATAACCTGTTCTCGCTGGGCTTGTCGGAACGCCTCTCGCGCCTTCTGCAGGCCAGTCCTGATTTCGAGAAACATGTTCTTTTTCCCGCAACACTATTTTTCCATGCCCGATAGTGCTATGCCGAGCTCTTCCATATGTTTCCCATGTTCTTCTTCGTAGAGCGCGTATCTCTCCGCTAGGGCTTTCCTGTCCTCAGCACTCATGGGTGCAGTCGGGATGCTTCCGTTTTCCGCTCCCTTATTCTCTACGCTTGTAGCCATATATGCCGTGAAGGCCAAGTCGACCACCTCCACGTCATTACGGTCGCCGGATATCGACGCCCGGGAGCCCGCTATCTCACTCACCGTCAGCGCCGGTACTGGGGTTTCCTTCCCCTGCACCGTAAACGTTTTTGTTGGTTTTCCATGGGTGGGTAGAGATACGCGCTCTACAAAGAAGAACATGGGAAACATATGGAAGAGCTCGGCATAGCACTATCGGGCATGGAAAAATATTGTTGCGGGAAAAAGAACATGTTTCTCGAGATTAGGACTGGCCTGGAGAAGGCGCGAGAGGCGTTCCGACAAGCCCAGCGAGAACGTGTTATGCTGTCTGGGGCCCATCATAGGCTACAGACCGCTGTCTCTACAAACAGCAACCTCAACGAAGCGCAAGATGCGTCTCCGGACCAGTTCAGAGACGCGCGTTTGACGCCCTTCCACACGAAGTGAAAGGAAGCCGACAATGAGGTACCGCGCTACCTGCAAGAGATGTGCTCCATCGTGACAAAGATGTATGCGGTTGCGAGGAGGCAAACTAACACCAGCTAAGAGGTTCAGGGGGGCTCCCCAACTCGAGGCGGCTTTAGAAGGCCTCGAGAAACAACTGGAGGGAAGCTCGCAGACTTTCTGGAGCCTCCTAAACTTAAAAAGTACGGACGACTATCAGGCTCCTGGATCAGCCATAAACACTCACGTGAGGAAGAGAGGGGCCTCCAGCCCTCCAGCTGACGATTTGACCGCGTGCAAAAGATCGAGGCTGCGGAACAGGACGACTCCGCCAGCTTCTAATGGTTGGACGTAAGTCCCAAGTAGAAGGTTGGGGCTGAAGAGAAAACGTGAAGAACCACGATTGGCTGATCCAAATCCCCCTAAAGACACAACCGGGGAAGAAAAGGAGACTGCGAGGAAGAAGAAGACGAAGAAGAAAAAGAAGAAGAAGGTGAGGGCCAAACCCGGAGCTATCGCCCTGAAGCCGAGCGAAGGGAAGACCTACGCGGACGTGCTCAGCATTGTCCGGCAACAGGTCGACCCGAGTTGCTACGGTGCAGAAATCAGGGCGGTACGCCATACAAGGACGGGCGAGGTCCTCATCGAGCTGAAGAATACTTCAGCAGAAGGGAGGACGGGCCTCTCCCAACAGTTGCAAACAGCAACAAGGGGGGAGTGCGGCGTTCGAGAGCTGGTCCCGAGAGCTAGCCTCGAGATAAGGGACGCAGACTCCCTCACCACAGAAAAAGAGGTGGAAGAGGCCCTTCGAGCCCGCCTGGGAGAGTACGCGAGGCATCTGCGTATTGGGCTGACGAGACCAAATAGGTCCGAGCAACGACTCGTATTCGTCGAGACAGACGAAGACGCTGCCGAGAAGCTGCTCCAATCAGTCCATATCCGAATAAGGTGGGTCACCTGCCGCATCCGTCGACGGCAATTGACGACGAGATGCTATCGGTGCCTTGGCTTTGGACATAAAGGCACCGAATGCAGGGGACCCCACAGGAAGAACACCTCTTACCGATGCGGCACAGAGGGTCACAAGGCATCGACCTGCGCTGCTAAGCCACAGTGCTTTCTCTGCGCCGAGCAGGAGACATGATCCAGTATGCGAGCTCACATCGCCAAAATGGATATCGAGAAGCCATAACAAGAGGAAAAGTCTCCCTCGATGATATTCCTCACAGCCTGGATGCCCGCATACAAGCGGAGGCTCGGGCGCGAGCAACCATGCGCCTTCTACAACAGGCCTGTGAGGAAGCGGTGCCGAAGAAACCACGTCCGCGGGATCGCCGTTCTGTGTACTGGTGGACGAGGGAGATTGCGTCGCTCAGACGTGAGTGCCGTAAACATCGAAGGGCAGTCACTAGGGCTCACAAACGCGATCCCCGTAACGTAGCCCAAAAATCTGCCGTCTATATACGGAAGAAAAAGGAACTCCGCCAAGCCATCACGTCCAGTCAACGCCGATGCTGGAAGAAGCTAGGTGATGATCTGAATAACGATCCGTGGGGTTTAGGGTACAAAATTGTGATGCAGGAGGCGGGGGCGTTCAAGCCAGGAGCTCCTACCGATGCATCCACCCTACAAAACATCGTAGAGACCCTATTCACCACCCATCCAAAGAAACCGGAACGCCCGGCTACCACGGACCCGCCTGTAGCTCCCCCTTCAGGAGCTACAGCAGGCAGCTGCAATGCTGCGCAACAAAGAGGCTCCGGGTCCGGACGGATTCCCAGCAGAGGTGTTAAAGGCCGCCGTTGAAAGGCAGCCGCAGCCCTTGCTTGACATGTACAACTCCTGTCTGAGGGCGGGCACATTTTACTCCCGCTGGAAAGTGGAAAAGTTCGTCCTTATAAGCAAGGGCAAGGGACCAGTAGAGGCAGCATCATCTCACCGACCCCTGTGCATGCTAGACACCGCCGGCAAACTCCTGGAGAAAATGCTCCGACGTCGCCTGCACGAGGCTATACAGTCAGAAGGCGATCTGGCTGATTGCCAATATGGCTTCCGGCCGGGCAGCTCGACGATCCAAGCGATCCAGGAGGTTATACAGGCCGCATGGGGCACGGAACGGGGAAGTTACCCTTCTCGCCCCGTTTGCTTCCTGGTAACCCTAGACGTTAAAAACGCTTTCAAATCGGTCAGCTGGTAGAAAGCACTGGGCGCTTTGAGGCGGGATTTTAAATTACCCGAGTACCTCCAGAACATCATGAGGATTACTTGAGGTCCCGCTTCATCGAATACGAAACATCGAATGGCTTGGTCCGGAGAGAAATGTCGGCAGGGGTAGCCCAAGGCTCTATCGTGGGTCCCGACGTATGGAATGTCTTCTACGACGGGATCCTGAGATTGGAAATGCCCGAGGGTGCATTCCTGGTTGGATACGCCGACGATGTCGCGGCAGTCATTGTAGCTAGAGACGCCGCCGCGACTGTTCAGGCTCGGCTCAACCAGGTAATGCTGCGTATTCGCTCCTGGATGGACGAGCATGGGCTGGAATTGGCATTAGCTAAGACCGAGACCGTCTTCCTAACTAAGAGGAGGATCCCCACCATCATTGACCTCAGGGTGGGGAGCGAGTTGGTCCAAACTAAACGAGTAGTTAAATACCTGGGGGTGAGTCTTGATACCCGGCTCACTTTCTGGCCGCATATACAGCGAATGGCGGACAGGGAAGCAAAGGTCGCCACGTCGCTTTCCAGAATTATGGCAAACGTGGGTGGTCCGTTGCCATGCAAGCGGCGGCTGCTCTTGCGTACCGCGGAATCCATCATGCTGTATGGAGCGGAGGTCTGTGCCGACTTCCTGCGGTACGAAATGTACCGCAAACGACTGGCCGCTGTTCAGCGAAGGGGGGCCCTCCGAATTGCCTGCTCCTATCGCACGGTCTCGGAACCGGCGGCGTTGGTGGTAGCTGGTGTCATTCCCATCCACTTCCTCGCCCAGGAGCGAATGTTCGTCCACCAGAACAAATCACAGATGGGGTTGTCCTGCGCCAGAGAGACTGCCAGAAGAAGGACCATGGAAGCCTGGCAAGATCTCTGGACCCAGGAAACAAGAGGGCGATGGACGGCTCGCCTTATCGACGAGCTAAAGGATTGGACCGATCGCCAGTTTGGCGAAGTAAGTTATTACTTGACGCAGTTCCTGACAGGACACAGCCTGTTCCGCTCCTACCTTCACAAAATGGGAGAGGTAACGGACCCAGGCTGTGTGTACTGCGGTTGCATCCACGACGATGCCCTCCACACGTTCTTTGAATGTGAGCAGTGGAGGGACACCAGGTGTGGCCTAGAAGAAGAGATTGGACAATTCACGCCGGATAATATCATCCGGCTGATGCGACTAAACGAAGACACCTGGGCAAAGACTGCCGATTTTGTCGAGGCGATCCTTCGACACAAGAAGACGGACGCGGACGCAGACGCAGCACGATGAAGAAAAGGTCAGGCAATTGAGAGTCCAACCTATTTATTTACTTGTAACAGAAGATGACGCAGCCACTCGGCGCCAGTGGTTGCGGAATACATCTTTCTGTGATGTGTGTCTCTTATTTAATGGAATGTACGTATCTGTTACTTTGTTGTGATATGTACTTATTTATTTTTTTATCAGCGTGACGCAGCGCTCACTGGGATCCAGGGGTCGCCAAGACAGCAGCGTTTAAATACCACGGACGACGGAAGAGATGTAAAGTATTTATTTATTTTTTTACTGGAAGGACGCGGCAGTAACTGGGATCCAGTATCTGCCCAATAACCAATGCCACCGAGAAATATTGTTATTAGTTCCGCGGTGGTCACTTGAACGTCGGTCGGATAAGAAGGTTAGGGTTTAGTGGGTATGCCTGTGTCGGATAACAGGTGAGTGCCACACACGGGGGAGTCTCGCACGACTCCCTTACGGTGCTTAACGTATTCCCCCTTCTTCGGATAAAAAAAAAAAGTAGCAGTGGCAGTAGTAGTAGTGGCAGTAGTAGTAGTAGCAGTAGTAGTAGTAGTAGCAGTAGTAGTGGTAGCAGTAGTAGTAGTTTTTTTTCCGAAGAGGTGAAGAATGCTATTTAAGCACCGTAGGAGAGCCTTCGGGACACTCCCGTGTGCTGGACTCACCTGCTAGCAGGATTACCAACTAAACTCCACCTCTTTTCCCCAGGCCGGATTCCACCCCGGGACAAAAACTTTCGCAGTACTTCGGGATGGGGCCACACTATCAGTATACATACTGCCTTTCCCACTTTGCCTATCATGTTGTCACACTTATCAATTCATGCTCCTCGGTTTTCTTGGTTCGCAGTACTGTCTCAATGTACATCTGTACCCCTTCCCAGGCTTCTTCCTTACTAAGCATGATCGCAACAATTTCTTCTGGTCGGATTTCAGTTCCTAAATCCGTCTCAAGTTGTTCCTTCTTGCCTGCCCACCGCCGGCACTCGAAGAATGTGTGCCATGGGGTATCGACTTCTCCGCAGCCGTACAGGCATTGTGGGTTTTACCTGATCTGCCTCCTAAACAGGTAGCTTTCAAAGAATCCGTGTCCTGTTAAGAACTGGGTCAAATAAAAGTTAACCTCTCCATGTCTTCTATTGTGCCATAGTGTAACGTCTGGTATCAGCAACTGCGTCCATTTTGCTGTGTCAGGATCATCCATCCACCGTTTTTGCCATTGCTCTAGCATAATTGATCTTTCCATAGCTTTAATGTACTTCCTATCGCTACTAGTATCCAAGTTTCTGATGTAAACCTGTCTTTTTTCCTTCGCAAGTAGATCCATAGGAGGGGCTTCGCCACAACCAATACCGCCAGTTCCGAGACGGTTCGATAAGCACAGGTAACCCGTAATGCGGCGGTCCTTTGTACCTGTAGCAGCCGTTTACGGTATTTAGCTACATTAGTTGCTTCTGCCCAGTTTTCAGCGCCATACAACATTATTGAGTGCACAACATTCATAAGTATCCACCTTTTCGATGTCCTCGGGCCCGAAATATTAGGCATTAACCTTGCTAGTCGCGCGACCGCTATTGCCGCCTTTTCTGCTGCCCGTGATATATGCCTCCAGTGTATTAATCTGGCATCGAGAATCTCACCGAGATACTTTACCTCTTTTTTTGAAACTATTGTTGTACCTCGAAGTTCCACAGCTAGTGGGTACGGGATCACCCTCTGCCTGGTGAGGACCACCATCTCGGTTTTAGCAATTGCCAAATCAAGTCCGTGGTTGTGAAGCCATTCCTGCGTTATGGTCATGACATTCGAAACTCTCCTCTTTGCATCTTCTGTGTTTCGTGCCATAGTTACAATCGCAACGTCATCAGCATAGGCGATTATCTTAGCCCAGCTGGGCAGCTTGATTCGAAGTGCGCCGTCGTATAGAATATTCCACAGGTCCGGTCCAAGTACCGAACCTTGTGCCACCCCCTCACTGACCTTGCGTGTCCTGGTGCCCTCCGCGGTGCTGTAAGTGAGCGTTCTACCACACATATAGTCCTCTAGTACTCGTCTGAGGTATGACGCGTTTTTTACGTCCAGTGTTACCAGAACGCACGAGTCTCTTGTCCTGCTGTTCCCTATCCACGCGTTTTTTACAGTCTCCACTGCCTCCCCTATTGCTCCAATTGTAGAGTGATTGGGCCTAAACCCATGTTGGGATTTGGAGAGTCTCCCAGCGCTTTCCACCGTAGCATGCAGTCGTACTTTAATAATTTTCTCATAAACTTTTCCCGCGTTGTCTATCATACACAACGGCCTGTATGATGCCGGGGTGATGGGAGGCCCCTTTCCCTTGTCGATCAGGACTAACTTCTGCCTTTTCCATATACGGGGGAAAGTACCTGCCACCAATAGACCGTTGTACATATTTCGGATTTCGGTTGGGCATATTGCAGCTGCTAACTTCATAGCTTCTGCAGGTATACCATCCGGACCCGGTGCTTTGCGGTTTCCAAGCGATTTCGTTGCTCACAGAATTTCCTCTGTAGTAGAAAGGGGTACTTCTCCATCGAGCTGAATCTCCTGGCCCTCTGGTTCGGGATGTTCAGGAAACAGTACGTTCACTTTCGCCCTCGTCTTCGCAGCATCTTCTTGTATTGTTGGTGCGCGAAGACCAAGGCGCTTCATAACGATGGTATATCCGAGGCCCCATGTGTCGCGGTTAATGTTATCGCAAACTTCTTTCCAGCACCTGAGCTTACTCTTGCGTATTGCAGTTCTAATCTTTTTTTTGCCATCTTATACTCTTCAACGAAGTTGGTATCTCGGTGTCTATTGCGTTGGGCGAGTCGTCTGTATCGCAATGCTTTCTTTCGCAACTCAGCGATCTCATCATTCCACCAATAAGTTGGTTTACGATGGTATCTTCTGACACGTCTAGGCATGGAGGCCTCACATGCCACAGCTATGGCGCTCATCGTCCGTTTGGCAAGATCTTCTGCTTCGCATTTACGGATTGTCGAATCAGTTCGTACAGATAGGCGTCTGGCCGCATTCCGCATAGTGTCCTGAAACACTGTATGATTTATCTTTGCAGGGTTCCAAGCAGCGGGACTAGCATATCTACTGTGCCGTACAGTGGATCTTCCGGTGGTAGGTGGTTCCAGCACAAATTTAATATGCTGATGGTCACTGCCGTTAAATTCCTCTAGTACCTCCCAACTTCTAGTCCAGGGCACTAAATCAGATATTACACAGGTAATATCTATAATTGTGCCCCTGCATCCAGCACGTCGGTATGTTGGGGCACACCCCACGTTCAAAATAACCGCATTCATTCGCGCTATCATCTCAGCCAGCCTTGCGCCTCTAGGACATGTTTTTGGCTCACCCCATTCAACTGCCTTGGCATTAAAATCGCCAGCGCGGATAAAGCTCCTCTTTGCAAGTAGTAGTAGTAGTAGTAGTAGTAGTAGTAGTAGTAGTAGTAGTAGTAGTAGTAGTAGTAGTAGTAGTAGTAGTAGTAGCAGTAGTAGTAGTAGTAATTTTTTTTTTTTTTTTTTTTTTGTTTTACGAGGGACCTGTGGGGAATCTTCGAAAGACACTGGGGAGGGACCGCTCTCCACCAGTAGTGTGGGATTTTTACCCACTAAACCCCACATACCCGTACTTGACATATTTCCACGCCGGAAACCGCTTTCGCCTTACTTCGGTGTGGTGTCATTTCAGTGCCCTGGCTGGGCTTCTTCAGGAGTTAAGGTATTAATTGGTCCATACTTTCCTCTTCTTTCTTGTTCTTTAGTACACTAGTTACAAATGTAACTCCTTCATCCCAGTTGGTCTGGTTTTTGAGCATGACCGCTATGATGTTTTGCGGGCTGACCGTCATCTTTACCGCCTCTTCCAGTACTTTTCTTCTGCTGCACCATCGTTGGCACTCAAAGAATGTGTGCTGTGCATCGTCCTCTTGACCTGGGCAATATCGGCATATGGGGCTATCTTTCCTTTGGCGTGTAAATAGGTACTTATTAAACAGACCATGTCCAGTGAGAAATTGCGTGGTAAAGTAGTCCACTTCTCCATGGCTTCTGCTGTACCATACGTTCACGTCCGGGATTAAGACGCGTGTCCACCTTCCTACCGTATCATTCTTGGTCCATCTATATTGCCAGTCTCGCAGAGTTCGCAGTCTTTCTTCTTGTCTGGCGCCTTTCAAGTTGTCTTCCTCTCGGCGCTCATATACCCTTCGCCTTTCGCTTACCAAAAGATCGATGGGGGGGATTCCCGCCACCACCAGTATTGCTGCTGCTGACACCGTCCGGTAAGCGCAGGCTACCCGGAGGGCAGATATTCTTTGCACGGATGCCAGTTTTTGCCTGAACTTCTTCACTTTCATGGCGTTTGACCAGATTTCCGCCCCATAAAGCAAGATGGAGTGCGAAACCCCCATCATGACCCTTCTTTTGTATGGTCTGGGTCCAGACACATTCGGCATCAATCTGGACAGCGAGGCGACTAATTTTGATGCCTTTTCAGCTACCTCCTTTATATGCGTCCAGAACGTCAGTTTACTGTCAATATGTATACCCAGGTACTTGGCTGACCTGGCGGCAGTGATAGGTACTCCATCGATGTTCACAACTAAGGGCTCCTTAAATATTTGCTGTCTTGTGAGTACACCCATCTCCGTTTTGCTGGTGGCCAGCTCAAGGCCATGATCTTCCAGCCATTGCTTCACCACGTGAATTACATGGGTAACCCTCATATTTGCCTGGAGAGGGTTTCTTGCGAAAATGACTGCAGCCACGTCATCGGCAAAGCTGACAAGTCTCGCCCAATCCGGCAGGTCCAACCGCAGGATATCGTCGTACATTATGTTCCATAGGTCGGGGCCAAGAACAGACCCTTGCGCCACACCTGCGGTGACTCTCCGTTGTCGAGGGCCCTCAGTTGTGTCAAAAACTAGTTGTCTATCAGACAAGTAGTCGCTGATCAACTTTTGTAGATACGGCGGTACCTTAAAGCGTCGGTTTGCTTCAAGAATATCTGTCCACCTCGCCGAGTTGAACGCGTTTTTCACATCCAAGGTAACTAGTACGCAGGCGAGTCTAGATCTGTGGTTACCCTCCCAAGCCATTTGCGCCATCCCAACCACGGAGTGTAAGGCCCCTATCATCGAGTGACTCACTCTAAACCCATGTTTATGCCTGTTTCTGATAAGCCTCTCCAGCAGCTTCCCCGCGTCGTCCAGCATGCAGAGAGGTCTGAATGACGACGGGGTACCAACTTGTCCTTTCCCCTTATCCAGCAGTACTAACCTCTGCCTCTTCCATCGCCTGCAGAACACCCCCGCAGCTAGACACACATTGTACATACTGAGCAGCACGTGGGGTTGTTCTTTTACAATTATTTTAATTACTTCGGCAGGTATACCGTCCGGACCAGGCGCTTTCCTGCATTTAAGATCGTTCGACGCTGTCTGGAGTTCCGCCATACTAAATGGGTGTATGGTGTCCTTAGCCGCAGTTCTCTCATTAGGTCTTACCTCGTGACTTGGGAAAAGAGCGTCAATAATTTGGCGCATTGACGCCGGCTCTAGTGGTCCCTGAGGCGCTTGCCTGCCAAGTTTGCGGTTCACTATTTGATAGCCACGGCCCCATATATCCCCATCTACTTCCTCGCAGAGAGCCTTCCAGGCTCGGATCTTGCTCATCTTGATGGCTTTGGATAGGCGCTTCTTTGCTGATACGTAATGGCTGGATTCTAGTTGGTATTGTTCCCCGCCCCGTTTATGATGTCTTTGGGCTTTGCGCCTCGCAGCCAGTGCGCTCTTTCGGAGGTCAGCGATTTCTTGCGTCCACCAGTATGAAGGCCTATGTTTGCCATGGCTCACTGCTTTGGGCATGGCTGCGTCGCATGCCCGCTCTATTTGATGCATTGTGGTCTCCGCGAATACCTCGATCTCCTCTCTCGAACTTTTCGCAGTTGGCGCAGAACTCACCTGCATTTCCTTCTGCAAAAAAGCCACTAGTGCCTCTCGGTCGAGTTTCGCGACATTCCACTTCTGCGAGCTACTTCTGGGCCTGGTTATAGTCACGCCCGTGGCCACCTCGAACAGTATTGGCTGGTGGTCACTCCCGGAGAAATCCTCAAGGACGCGCCAGCCAGCCGTTCGTGCGGCTACGCCCGGGCTTGCAAGCGTGATGTCGATGATGGTGCCTTCGTTGCCACTACGTCTGAAGGTGGTAGAACCTCCGGAGTTAAGGACAGTTAGGTCGAGTCTAGCTGCCATGTCTACTACAGCGGAGCCTCTGGTGCATGCCTTTCTCGCCCCCCATTCGGTTGCCTTGGCATTAAAGTCGCCTGCCACCAGTATGTCCTCGTCTAGCTCGCGCAAATAATCCTCCAGGTACTGGAGTTTGTCTTTGAAGAGAGTTATGCCCTCATTGGGGGAAAGATAAACACTCACGTAGGTTACTTTCCCGCTTCGGATCCAGACGAACCCGTCTCCTTTGCCGGAGGCACATATAGGAATCTTTCGCGGATTTCTAATCCAGATCGCGGCTATACCGCTATGGTCGGTGTACCAGCCGTGTCCCATCCCTGCTGAATATTGTTCCGATATAATAATTAGATCGGCGCAGTGCTCGCATGCAGTCTGTGACATGAGGTCATGTGCAAGTCTGTCTCTGCCCAGGTTTATTTGCAGAACCGTTGCCATTATCGGTTACCTTTTAGCTCTGCCTCTTTGTAGGCAGCACATCGCGTGGAACCTGCAAAGTGGTCTATGCGGGCGCCATCCGCTCGCCCGATGCATAGGAAGCATCGTGCTTCACTACGACACTCTGCTATTTTGTGTCCGTGAACACCACATTTCCAGCAGCATTTGCTCCTGTCGGTGTTTTTACATTCCCGGGCCTTACATCATCGGACCACCCGTGGTTTAAGACGCACCCTGCAATTGATCCACCCAACTTTTAAGCGTCCCTTCTTTGCCAGCTCCATCGCTATCACCTCCGCTAGGGTCACATACGCCGTTCTGTTGCCTCGGAACGACCCCTTCGACAATTCCACCTTCATAGATGGTGCTACGTCTCCACCGACAGCGGCATTAAGTGCGTCCATTACTTCCGCATGGTCGGCCGCAGCATCAATGTCCCGTATTTCAATTTGAGCCATCGGTACCAGTTGGCGAACCGTGCCTGAGTCGCCTATGGCCTCACCCAACGCTGTGCCGAATTTCGCCTTCTCCTCCGCTTTCGCATTTACCTCTACTAGCAAGTCCCCAGATCTGGTTTCTCGCACTGCCTTCACTATTACTCCGAGTTCCGCTGGGTTGACCTTCGTTCTTATGGTCTTGAGTACCTCAGCATAGTTCTTCCCCTCGGCGACTTTGATGATAACCGCATCCGAATGCATCTTGGCTCTCCCCTGAGTAGCGGAAGCCTCTGGTTTCTGTTGCCTGGCACTCTGCCTGCTCTCGGGTGGGTTGGCGATTCCGTTGCCACCTAGTACGACAGCATCCGAACGAATGGGCCGTAGGACGACCCCCCCCTGATTTGCGATTTTTCTTCATCACCTCTGTCCATTTCTCTTCCTTTGATGTTTGGACTTTTTTCCTAAGCCTACCTCCATCTTTCAGTTCAGGACTAGGCGTGTTATATTCCCGCTTCCTCTTCTCTTTGGGGTTTTCCGCCTTACCACCCGCTTGATGTGCCGACTCAATGAGTTTTTCTTCTTCCCTGGATAAGTTCGTCCAGGCTTTCTCCCAGTTTGTGCGGTGCATATCTATGTTACGCAGAATTACGTCCGCTGTATCAAGACCCTCCTTGATGTCGTTAAACATGTTCTTCTTTGTTCGACAAAAAAGGATCATCGTGTCAACGGTCGCTTTTAGGCGCACAATTTGTTCGGCCTCCCGCTTTCTTATATCCTCTACTAGTTTCCTAGCAGGTTCAAGCGGGGTTAATTCAGCCATAGTGTCCGCCGCCGAATTCCTACTTATGCCTCTTATGGCATTTGCGAAGAGAGCAGCCAACTGCCCCACCTCAGGGCCAGTGTCTCTCGTCATCGCATCCTCAGCGCTATGCTTTTTCTTCGGGTCTGTGATTGTAGGTTCCCGTATCTCCTCGCTTGTAGCCATAAATGACGTGGAGGCCAAGTTGCCGACCACCACGTCACTGCGGTCGCCGGATGACGACGCCGGAGGGCCCGCTTGCGCACCCGTGCCCGACGCCGGTACTGGGGTATCCCTCCCCTGCACCGTAGACGATTTTTTTAATCTGGAATTCTCCATGGGTGGTTTTATATTCGGGGTTCCTTCCCCTAGGTTATTTTATCGTGGTGGCCTTCCACTATCTGGTTTTGGTCCGCGCCGGGTATTTTATTTCCCCAGTACCTGTTACCGGCATTCCCCGATCCGCCACCTGGGGACGCGCTCGATAGAAGATCCAGAAACTCCGCCGAGTAGTAGTAGTAGTAGTAGTAGTAGTAGTAGTAGTAGTAGTAGTAGTAGTAGTAGTAGTAGTAGTAGTAGTAGTAGTAGTAGTAGTAGTAGTAGTAGTAGTAGTAGTAGTAGTAGTAGTAGTAGTAGTAATAGTAGTAGTAGTAGTAGTAGTAGTAGTAGTAGTAGTAGTAGTAGTAGTAGTAGTAGTAGTAGTAGTAGTAGTAGTAGTAGTAGTAGTAGTAGTAGTAGTAGTAGTAGTAGTAGTAGTAGTAGTAGTAGTAGTAGTAGTAGTAGTAGTAGTAGTAGTAGTAGTAGTAGTAGTAGTAGTAGTAGTAGTAGTAGTAGTAGTAGTAGTTTTTTTTTTTTTTTTTCCGAAGAGGTGAGGAATGCTTTACGCACCATAAGGGAGTCACGTGACTCCCCCGTGTGTGGGACTCTCCTGCAAGCAGGCCTACCCACTAAACCTCTACCTCTTTTCTCCTTCCTACACGACCCCGGTACTGCTGTAGCACTTAGGACTTCAGGGCCGGAGGGCTTGTTGCTGTTTCTAGCAACCTCAACGTTATGTTGAGTTAATGGCTTGGACCATCTCATCCTGCTCTCTCCTCTTCTGCCTGAGTAGTTTTTCAACATACCTCGCCACGGCATTCCACTTGTCTTCGGACTGTAACATTTCTGCTTGCACTTCAGAGGGTTGCGTCAACACAATATTGTGTGCATCTTTGAGATCTTCTCTGAGCTTTTCCCATCTTTTGCATTCAAAGAATGTGTGTTCCACGGTGTCGGTCATGGTCGGACAGTAGTCGCAAATCGAATTGCCTTTCTTGCCCACCTTATGCAAGTAGTAGTTAAAACAGCTATGGCCTGTGAGGAGATGTGTGAGGTAGTAGTTTATCTCACCAAAGCCCCTGTGGATCCAAGGATCTATTTCACGTATGACTTTGTGCGTCCACTTTGACCCTGTATCGTCATTCCATCTTTTTTGCCACGCTTGGATAGTAAGCGATCGCTCTTCTTTCCTGACTTTACGCCTGTCGTGTTGGCTTCTACTATCATACATGTGTTTGCGTTCGAAAGCAAGAAGGTCGATAGGAATGATAGATGCTATAAGAAGCGCAGCATTTTCGGACACCGTGCAGTATGCAGATGCAACTCTCAATGCTACCGTCCTTTGAACAGTAGCCATGTGGCGTCTATAAATCTGGACTTGTAGGGCATCTGCCCATACCTCTGCGCCATACAGCAAGATGGAGTTTACTACGCTTGACAGTAATTTCCTCTTACTGGCTCTAGGCCCGGGAATATTTGGCATGAGCCTAGAAATAGCTCTTGCAACTCGAGCAGCCTTGCTTGCAGCTTTCCGTATGTGGTCACTAAAGGTCAACTTGGTGTCGAGGTAAATGCCGAGGTATTTGATAGATTGAGCTGCTTTGATCGTGTGTCCAACTATTTCAACATTGAAGGGTTCCGTCAGGTTCCGCTTCCGTGAGAGTACGATCATCTCTGTTTTTTCAGCGGCCAGCTGTAAACTGTGATCAAGTAACCACTCATAAACGTGCTTCGTAGCGAACTCCACCTTGCGAGCCGCCTCGGCCATGTTTCTTGCAGTGACGATAGCTGCCAAATCATCGGCAAAGCATTGCAGCTTGATTTCTCCCGGTAGTTTGAGACGCAGTACTCCGTCGTAGTGCATTCCACAAATCGGGGCCCAAGACTGATCCTTGTGCAACCCCTGCGGAAATTTCTATACTTCTTGGCCCTTCTGTGGTGTCGTACGTGAGTAGTCTGTTGGAGAAGTAGTCGTCCAGAACCGAGCTAATGTACTGGGGTACCAGGCATCTATTTTTGATAGTCTCCAAGATGTCGGACCATCGCGCCGAGTTAAACGCATTTTTGATGTCTAATGCCACCGCTACGCAGATGTCCCTCGATCGATGATTTCCCATCCAAGCCGTCTTTGCTGCCTGTGTGATCTTCGTCACTGGGTCCACTGTGGAATGCCCTGGTCTAAAGCCGTGCTGGGTATCAGATATGCCTCTCGCCTCGGTTACTGATTTTCGTAGCCTAGCTCTCAGTAACCTCTCACATAGTTTCACCGAGGAAGAGATCGGTGGTCCCTTTCCTTTGTCCAGCAGTACGAGCCTCTGGGTCTTCCATCTGTCTGGGAAGCATCCTGCTGCCAAACACGCATTGTATATGTTTAGAAGCAGTTGTGGTTGGCAACCAGCTACACATTTGATGGCTTCAATAGGTATGCCATCGGGACCAGGCGCCTTTCTGTTTTTTGCTGAATCTACCGCGAGGGTTAATTCCTCTAAAGTGAACAAGGGGATCTCTCCTGTTCTTTCGTGCACCATCCTCGTTCTTGCCTCGTGGGATGGAAATAGAGTTTCAACTATGTCCTTCGTTGTCTGAGGATCGAACGGCCCAGCTGGGGAGTTCTTGTTTAAGCGCTTTGTCACGATTTGATGACCCAATCCTCACGGATCGTTATCCACGTCTCGACAGAGTTTTCTCCAGCAGGCTAGTTTGTTCTTGTTTATTTCTCGTTTGAGGTTCGACCGGGCCTCGCGATATCTCGCGATAGCATCATCGGCATTGCCACGTATCCGAGTCCTCTGTGCCTTACGCCGCAGTTTGAAAGCTGTCCTCCTTAGTTCGGCGATTTCGTCGGACCACCAGTACACCGAGCGTCGCTTGACGTTTGCGGTTCTTGTTGGCATGGCTGCGCTGCACCCTCGGTGGATTAGGGCCATCGTGTCCATAACTATTTGCTCCGCATTTGCTCTTGTATTTTCAGGTGTCTGCCGTCCAAGAAGGCGAGCCGAGCCTTCGCGCAAATACCGCGCCATAACAGCTTTGTCTAATGCACTGGTTGCCCATCTTTTGACAGTCCTTTTGTAATTATTTTGCCTTTCGCCCATGACATATTCAATGTATTGATGGTCGCTATGCGTGTAGATCTCCAAGACCGACCAGCCAGAAATTTTAGCGGAGACTCGTTGGGACGCCAACGTAATATCGACTATAGAGCCGTTTGTTCCTGCCGTCCTGAAAGTTGGCACATTTCCTTCGTTCATGATTACAAAGTCATGCTTCGCAGCTAGGTCGATGATTAATTTCCCTCTGGGACATGTGGTTGGTGCACCCCATTCGCAGGCCTTCGCATTAAAGTCGCCCCCCATGACAGTTTCCCCGTGAAGTGAGGTTAAGCAATCCCCCAAGGCCTCCAACTTTTCCCGGAATCTATCTACGGGGTCGTTGGGGGACAGGTAGATACTGATGTAGTTAGAAGTTTCACAGGAGATGCATACAAAGCCTTCACTTTTGATCGTCCGTTGGATGTTAAACTTGTATTGGTTTACGATCCAAATAGCCGCTGTATTTGTCTGGTCGACAACCCAGCCATTTCCGCCTTCGTGATGGTGTTCGCAGACAAGTAGAAGGTCTATCTGGCGTTCCGTCACGATTTTGTGCAAAAGGTTTTGGGCAGTTTTGCTTCTCTGCAAGTTGCATTGGAGTATCGTAGCCATTTCTAGCTCCGGTTTAGGCGCACCGCCTCCTGGTATACTTTGCATAACCGGGTACCCGGTAAGTGGTCTGTTCGGGAATCCCCTTCTGTTGCCTTGCACAGACAGCAATTCGGGGAATTTTTGCATTCCGCGGCCCTGTGGTCGCCCATGCCGCATCTCCAGCACAGCTTAGTCCTATCTGGGCCTCTGCACTGTGTTGCCACGTGCCCAAAACCGTGGCAACGATAGCAGCGTGTGATGATCTCTCTTCGGCGTATCCGGCAACTCACCCAGCCTATCTTTATCTGAACCATTGCTTCCAGGGCTATTGCAGATTTTTCGTCCAGCTCTACGAACGCTATTCTGCTTCCCCACCTGCTGGTCTTGGATAAATTGATCTTTATCGTCTCCATTCCGTTTTCCTTGCCGATGGCCCTTTTCACAGCTGCCGTGACTTCGGTTACGTCTGTTGCCGCATCTAGGTCTCGGATCTCTATCTGGCTTCTTGGAACCAGTTCGCGGACATTGCCGTCGGGACCAACTGCCTCCGCTATTTTTTTGCCGAACCGCTTTTTGTCTTCGCTTGATGCCGCGATTTCCACGAGGACATCTCCTGTCCTGGTTTCCCGTATAGACTTCACATCGACACCAAGCTCATCCGGGTTAACTTTTCATCTAATTTCTTTCAAGATGTCCGAGTATTTTTTACCTTCAGCCGGTTTGATGATTACTGCCTCGGGTTTCGGTCTTCTGGATATCTTTTTTAAGGTCTTTGAAGCAGGGCACGAGGGTGAACTCGGTTGCATCGGTTTTCTGTTGCTTGGTTCTTTGCCGCTCTTCAGACCTAGGGCTCGGAGTGTTTTCCCCTCTCTTACGTTTCTCCTCCGTTCTCGGGGTGGAGAGTCCGGTAGTGCCTCCTAACGGTAGTTGTCTGGGTGCCAGCTTGGGTACCCGAGCTGTCTCTAGCGCCTGCTTTCGCGCTGCCTGGCGACGCGTCATATCGTACAGCAGGCGATCTGCCTCATCAAGACCGTCCCTGATGTCCATAAACATGTTCTTCTCGGTTTTGCAGAACCTGATCATGGTTTTCACACACGACAGCAGTTTTTCCAGCAAGAGTGCGTCTTCGTCTTGCTGATCGTTGCTGTCCGAGGTGGTCGGTGATCCGCACTCCAAGTTCCGCGTAGCATTCGCGAAGATTGACGCCAGATTTGGTGCTTCCATCGATTCTTGGCCGCCTCTTCCGCCATTTGCGAAGATCGTCGCTATTTCGCGTACCCCTACATTTTCGTCTGAAACGACGAAAGCAGCTTCTTTTCCATCTCTTGTATCCTTAAATGACGGGATGGCCAAGTCAACCACCACCACGTCACTGCGGTCGCCGGATATCGACGCCCGGGAGCCCGCTTGCTCACTCCCCGTCGGCGCGGGTACTGGGGTATCCCTCCCCTGCACCGTAAACGGTATTTTTAATTTAGAATTCTCCATGGGTGGTTTTATATTCGGGGTTCCTTCCCCTAGGTTATTTTATCGTGATGGCCTTCCACTATCTGGTTTTGGTCCGCGCCGGGTATTTTATTTCCCCAGTACCTGTTACCGGCATTCCCCGATCCGCCACCTGGGGACGCGCTCGGTAGAAGATCCAGAAACTCCCCCGAGAGTAGTAGTAGTAGTAGTAGTAGTAGTAGTAGTAGTATTATATTTATTAATATCTTGGTCGAGAAGTCCTTTACATTAAACATATAATACAATTGTTAATGATATAAATATAAAACAATATAATAAAAAATAATAAACTATATGACAAATGTAACATACCCATGTAGACGCAACGCGTTGTTACAATTCAAGGTAAAATTACAAGTATATTTATATATAAACTAAACAAAATAAAATAAACTGGTGATACAAACAAAACACAGTAACATAAGATTTACAAATCGAAAAAGAGATAATTTTCAAGACTAGAGCGAAAGACAGCCATACCGCGGGATTCCTTTAATATAAGAGAAAGGGAATTCCAGAAATGGATAGCTGTGATCCCATAGGAGTCCGCATAATAATTTGTGCGACAAAAGGGTAAAATAAGAGAAGAAAAGATAAACGCGATGATCTACGTAAACCAGACAGATTTACAAATCTAGAACGTAAGTATGAGGGCTGTGAAGTTGCTAAGACTTGGTACATAAGGGTACTCAAAAAATATTTCCGACGACCTGGACAAGAAAGCTGTTTAGGACCAACTCCGATCTGTCTGGGTTACGAACAAGGCCGCTTATAATTTATATTTTGGCGCCAATTGAGTGCCGACATTATGTCTTAATTCGTGAAGTTCGCGACTATTGTAACGCAGCGCTCATGTAAAGTAATCCGCAAATTAATCATATCGATCCTTTGATTTTGATAACCCAGCGCCGCATATTCGGTAGATCTCCGAAATCCTCCGTGAAGCGAGCATCTTTCCGCGCTCCTCGATAACGGAGAAAAATCTAATCCGCACGCAAAAGGAAAAACTGTTTTCGCGTGTGTAATATATTCTGAAAATAAATAGACCAGTAGTGATTCACAGTAGCCAGTTATTTTGCTTCCAGTTGCTTAACCAAGTCCTAATACGAGTGATCCGCAACCAAATAATATTTACATCATCATTTTATTCAAAAAAAACCGGACATTCAAGTGATTTGGGAGTGACCGGTGAAGAAGAAAAAAAAAATCCGTGTATTTTCACGTAAAATTCGATCCAGTGAAAAGCGTTTTCCGATCCCTAAGAGTGCGCCATCGTACGTTAGTACACACGCACGGATATCTACGCACACATACAAGTTGGGTACATTAGGGGGAGAGGGATGCGCCATTCTTCCGAGGGAGCCGTGAGGTACGCCCCTCGCCTCTCACCGCGCCTCGTCTACGAGCATCACCGACTTCGTTTCAGGGAAGTTTCCATTCACCGTCTCCTGCGCCGCTGTTTTGCAGCCGCCTACGACGAAGCGAACTCGACAGCGCAAGAGTACTCCTTGCCCCGCAAAAGTGGGAAAGCCAACAATTGCGAACTCGACCGTCGCCGGCTACCGCCTTGGACGATTTCCATTGATTTTCGTTCGCCAAAATTGCACACTAATCATCGCATCATCGGTCCTAATTCGTCATGGCTCTTACGTACGATTTAGCACTCATACAGCAGAAGCAGCTTATTGGGCTTCTTTCACGAGCTGTAGAGAACTTCAAGAAAATCGGAAACAAAAATCTTACGGTGGGTATAGCCCGCAGTCGACTTGCCAACGTCGAAAAATATTGGGATCGCTGTCAGACGCTCAACGCACAGCTCGAGGAATTGGTCACTTCAGAAGATCGAGCATCGGAATTACTTCCTCGAGTGTCAGTTCTTCGCTGCTGAAGAAACCTACCTAGGAGCATCGGACTACATCACATCGGTTGTAGATAAGTTAATTCAGTCTAGTTCCAATACTGCATCTCCGACTCATAATCAAGTATTGCTAGAAAATCATTCGCAAAACAAGCCCTCTTTGCCGCGCATAACTTTGCCAAAATTTTCGGGAAGCTACACCGACTGGGTTAACTTTCGCGATAATTTCACTTCTCTCGTGCATATTAATATTAGTCTATCTAATGTCGAACGATTCCACTATCTGAAATCGAGTTTAATCGGAGATGCAGCATTAGTCCTTAAAAACATTTCAATTACTGATGCGAATTATACATCTGCGTGGAATACACTCAATTCGCGTTATAATAATTCCCGCGCTATAGTAAACGCGCATTTGTCTGCATTATTCGAGCTTGCACAAGTAAAGCATGAAACTGCTACCGAATTGCAATTTTTACGCGATAGGACGAATGATGCTATTGCAGCGCTCACTACGTTAGAGCGACCTGTTTCGGAATGGGATGATTTGCTCGTATTTTTAACAGTCAAAAAACTCGATAAACATACGCGCTTAAAGTGGGAGTTCCAACTCGGTGATTCTGAGGATTTTCCCTCCTACGACGACTTAGATTCTTTTCTGTCTGCGCGGATTCGAGCACTAGAATCGGTGTCATATGCCGGGCCGTCTACTAACACACCATCCAAACTAAGCAAACCGTCGCATTCGAAACAATCGCGTGCATTTTTTGCGATCGAAGAGCAGGAGACTCGATGTTTTTTATGCGATACCGATCATCAGCTGTATCATTGTAGTAATTTTAAAGATCTCGCGTTAGATAATCGAGCTAAACTCATCCGGGAGCACAACTTATGCATGAATTGCCTGCGTGCCGGCCATGCAGCTGGAAAGTGTCGGAGTAAATTTAGATGCGCTCGTTGCAAAGGGTTGCACCATTCTCTGCTGCATCAGGAATGACCTGCTGCATCGGTGCAATCAGTAAATCATGCGCTAAGACCAGACGCGCTTCCATTTTCTGTCAATACGGCATCTAAAATCGCTCCGCTCGATACTGCCGCGCAGATAACGCGTGCGACCGATTCTTGGATCGTTCCGACTGACCTTTCCGCCACCGATCCTCAGCCGGGCGACTCGTGCCATGCAGCCAATGGCAACGAGATCGTTTTTCTCGCGACCGCTACTGTCGTTATTAAATACTCGGTAGGTCGGACCCTCCGAGTTCGCGCCTTGCTCGACTCCGGTTCGGAGTCAACGTTCATATCGGAGTACGCTGTACAGGCCTTGCGCGCCAAGAGGCGCAAGACTCATATTGAGATCACCGGCGTCGGAGCTCAAGCCCAAGGATTTGTTCGTGCGACAACGGACATCGTCATTGAATCTCGCGATGGACAGGGTCCCGCACTTGCGGTTCGAGCACTTGTGCTCAATAAACTTTCGTCCCATAAACCGACCGCACATTATTGTCCCGGCCAATGGCCGCACTTAGCCGACCTACAGTTAGTGGACCAGGATCCTGCGGACCCTTCACCAATTGATCTTTTAATCGGTGCAGACGTGTACGGGCACCTGCTTCTTGACGGGCTACGTCAAGGACCGCTCGGTACCCCCACCGCTCAACGATCCATATTCGGGTGGATTCTCATCGGTCCCTCTTCGTGTAGAAACATCACCGGGACAACTGAGACTCGCTTCTCAAAGCATTCTGGGAAATCGAGGAAATAAAACCAACGGTCATCCTCTCAGAAGAGGACCTACGTTGCGAGCAGCATTTCGCCTCCACCCATCAACGCCTACTGAATGGGCGATACATGGTGCGACTCCCGTTAAAGGCGGTGCAAATTGGCGCCACACGTACTGCGGCCCTGCGGCTACTCGAAAAATCTGAGTTCCAATTAACACGTAAACCAGAAATCTTATGTAAATACAAAGCGTTTATGAAAGATTATCGCAAACTGGGTCACGTGGTCCCCGCTGCTTCCATATCCACACCCACAATCGGGCCCATTGTTTATTTACCGCACCACCCGGTCTTCAAACAGCACGATACGTCGACCAAAATCAGGGTCCTCTTCAATGCGTCCCAGCGGTCAAGTGACGGAAGTACTCTAAACGAGCACATGCTATGTGGTCCCAAACTGCAGAGCGATCTGTTATCGGTTCGCTTCTCGGAGAGGTACCCCAACGACTGTCAAGAGCGACAACGGTACTACGTTCCAGGGTGCGGATCGTGAATTGCGTAACGCGATACACGCGTTGAAAACCGATCCAACATTCCAATCACATGTGGAGATGCACGATATTAAATGGGAATTTATTCCCCCGGCGGCCCCTCATCACGGTGGGTTGTGGGAGGCCGGCGTCAAAAGCACTAAACACCACCTGCGCAGAGTGATCGGAGACAAAACGCTTTCGATCCAGGAAATGATCACGTTCCTAGCACGGGTGGAAGGGTGCTTAAATTCTCGACCAATCTGGCCTCTATCAGACGATCCGAGGGACCAGTTAGCGTTGACACCCGGAATTTTCTGATAGGTCCTCCGATCGTAGGTGTCCCTGAGCCATCTGTTTTTGATAAAAGCGAATCGTATTTGTCTCGTTGGCATCGCGTCCGTCGCATGACTGAGGGTTTTTGGCGAAATGGTCGGCCGAATACTTTACAGCAGCGCCATAAGTGGCGTACTCCACAGGACAATTTTCGCGATGGCGATATCGTTATCGTGAAAAACGCGACACTTCCGCCTACTAAATGGGAGCTAGCGCGCGTAACACATCTACACCCGGGTCGGGAGGATCGGGTGCGAGTAGTCACCGTTAAAACTGCGCGATCTGCTTACCAACGTCCGGTAACATAACTCTGTAACTTGCCTGTTGATCCGCTATCCTAGTTTTAAAACATTGTATCACGGCGGGCGGCTCCACCTTGGTTATTCCGTTACTTGTTTCGCCATGGCGGGCGGTACTTAGTCTTAAGTTTTTTCATGTATCCAGCGTTAATTTTAAGTCAAAAAAATGTATCGCGGTATGTCGTATCCGTCGTATCAATTGTCTGATAAGAGGCGGGCGGTTGTTTAGGACCAACTCCGATCTGTCTGGGTTACGAACAAGGCCGCTTATAATTTATATTTTGGCGCCAATTGAGTGCCGATATTATATCTTAATTCGTGAAGTTCGCGACTATTGTAACGCAGCGCTCATGTAAAGTAATCCGCAAATTAATCATATCGATCCTTTGATTTTGATAACCCAGCGCATATCCGGTAGATCTCCGAAATCCTCCGTGAAGCGAGCATCGTTCCGCGCTCCTCGATAACGGAGAAAAATCTAATCCGCACGCAAAAGGAAAAACTGCTTTCGCGTGTGTAATATATTCTGAAAATAAATAGACCAGTAGTGATTCACAATAGCCAGTTATTTTTCTTCCAGTTGCTTAACCAAGTCCTAATACGAGTGATCCGCAACCAAATAAAATTTACATCATCATTTTATTTAAAAGCCATTGTACTGATATATAATAAGGTGGCAAATTTTGTTCCCAGCGAAGATGGTATACGAAACGGAATTCACTATTTTGAATGCGACAAAGTTTAGTGTGTAAGTAGCCAGAAAGACCTGAATAAACTAAGCGTGTGTAATCAAAGTGAGGAATGACTAAAGCATTGACCAACATTAACTTAATCTTATTAGATAATAATCCGCCACGATATCGTAGTCGGTAAAGAAGTAAAGAAGTCGAAACTACTCTCCTTGTTTGTCGTTTTATTCGATCTTCCTTTTATGTAAACCTCTGGTCATCTTGATTGATTTTTCGAATACGCACTGCTTGGACATTCTTCCACGGAAACCGCGCTCATCCGCACATGAACACTTAGGCGTGGGCGATCCTTTGTCTCACAAATTCAACGCCACCTTCCGAATTGATATTATTTAGATCCCTGGTCAATTCAGGGTATTAATCTCCTTGAAGAAGTTTCAAGGACGTGAACGGTTAAGTTTATTTTTAATTAAGTAACATTATTCCCTCTGAGCGAATGAAAGGCGGTAGCAATGTTACTTTTGTTTAAGTTATTTATTAATCTCCTTGAAAAAGTTTCAAAAACGTAAAACGAATTGACGCGCCAAGATGCAATCCCCGACTTGATACGTTCATTCCCGCCGCCCCTGATCGTATCAACATGACTGACGTGCATGCGCCTTCGCTAAGTTCTGAACGAGTAATCCTCGAAGTTGTGCGATCTTGGTTGCCCTCTCCGACCACCCTGCCTTGTCCGGAGATATAAGAGAAATTTCTGCTTCTATACGGCGACTGGAGTGAAATGACCGCAGGTGGATCAAGGCCAAAGTTCAAAAATGCCGCCAAGAACCCTGTGGACGCATCTACCGCCGTGTTATACGCCAAACGAAACTCGGGAATGTCATGATCCCAATCACGATGATCAGAGCCCAGGTAGGACACTATGACCGTCTTACTTACCCGATTTACCAGTTCCACGGGATTCGCTTGGGGATGGTACGGCGTGTAGTTGAGTGATGGATGTTATATTCCATTGCGAGACCCTAAATTATGCGATTTATAAATTCCGACCCGTTATCTGTTAATAAAATCTTTGGCGCCCCCATCGGCACAGAACGGTAGATTCCAATGCGTCTCAAATTTTCTTGTCGCTAGCTTGTCGTAAGGGGGTTAATTCCACCCATTTCGTAAAAAGATCTTGCATGACCAATATATACGAGAACCCGGATTTACTACGCGGTAAGGGCCCGATGATATCGACGGCAACCACTGCCTCCGGTCCCTCTATTTTACGAGACCCCATGAACCCTACGGGCAAGGCCTGTTCTACCTTAGTAAGCTGACACGTTTGACATCGCCTACAATAATTTGCAACGTCGCGGTACATACCTCGCCCCTGTTAACAGCCCGTTTGTTTTTTCTCGCACATCCGGAACAATCCTCGGTATCTACGCCTCGCCTGCCGCATCTACGATAATATATTCCCAGCGGGGCTGGTGACTGCGAGCAGGAGCGACATTCCAAACGGGTAACGCCGAGATGGCCATCGGTAGCAAAATACCCGTCGCTCCTCCCGACATTCATTAAATCGATGCCCGGTTGGCCGCAATTATAACATAACGCGTTAGGCGGATTTCGCGAACGCGTCGCAAGGGTTTCCTCGGTTCTTTCGCGAGTGGTTGAATACTAAATCCGTCTGTCGGGAACTTCCGTCGCTTGTCGCGACTGATTATGACCGGTACCAGAACAGGATGCTGCAGAAGGATTTGCGCGGAAATCTAAAGTAGCTAATTGGGTTGAAATACCCTGTGTAATTGAGTGAATCATCTCGGAATGGATTTCGGTGGGGGGCCTCCTCTGGCCAAGCTTCTCCGTCAGTCGCATGCTCGGAATGACGATAACACGTGGGGATTTTATATTCCTGGTCCTCGAGTGAATATTGCGGATCTCTTTCCCACGCAAGATTATTCTAAACCTCTGCTCCCAATCGTGTTCGAAGACTCGAAGATTTCTCCAATCGTTTCGGGAAGCCTGGAACCACTAGAGAGCTTTTAGGAAGAAAGGTAAATATCCGAGTAACGCATCGTCCGGAATAGCCACTATTTCGCGACCTTCCTTTAACCTAGTCAGAAACGCAATTTCAACTTCACCCGCATGGCCCGAAAGTCTCATATCTCAACGTTGCATAGCATTAAAAGCGGTTTGTACTGTCGTATAGCGGACTTAACATGATTTTAGTGTAAGACGTGAATGGCGGGGAATGCCTCGGACGGAATCGAAACACGCGGTACTAAATGATAGATCAGAAACCCCTTCAAAATTCCTGCTCCCGACGGTTGCACTGATTTATAATAGGGTGGATACCAAAAATTCTCACACTATTTATCCTTTTTTTCTGAGCACGGAATCCAAATTCACAAATGCACGATTCGCACGTGAAGAACACAAGACGAGAAGAAGAGGTACAGTTACGACGCACGTCTACTCTCTAGTGCCGGAAGCGAAGTTACGTGTAGCGGCGTCGGTGCCTGGAAGACGGGGGAAAGGGGGGGAGTAGCAATCGGAACTCAGCGCCTCGTAGCTATCCCTATGAAGGGCCTGTAGGATAAATCGGAGTCTTTCTGCCGTCGACGTCAAATGAGGGAAAGAGTCTCTCTCATGACGAAGGGGCACTGGAGGAGAGGGCAAGAATTCGCCATACTACTCCTCGTATGCCCGGGTGTGGTAATGATACTCCAGAACCTGGCCAGCACCAATGTCGTCGTGGGTGCATTCGCACTGCGGCGAGGGTGCCTATAGATAGGGCTCGGGCGTCGAGGTCGCGGCGGGAGGATCGCCAGCGTCGACGCGCCCATCGAGCCAGACATTCAAATCAGTAATGCCGTGTGCCTTCCCGACCGGTAGATGACGGACTGAACTTGATCGTTAAAAATGCTATAAAATCATGGGGAATAAAGCGAGTATTACCAGTGGCGCTCCATACTCCTCCGCCACTAAGCGCAGGCGTCGATCGGCGACGCCCCGTCAATAACCTCCGGGCCTGACTCGGGTCACACTGTCACGGTTATAAAGTCACGCCCACGAATAATCCATAGTCCTGATTACTAAACACTTACACATTTGACGGGGTACGCCTCCTTCGTCCCCGTGAAAAAGAAATGCCATAAGGCCTATACATAATTCACATTAACCTAACCGTTGAAGCTCAATCGTATTACATTAATTGCAGGGTACCCTTCCTTCGTCCCTGGGAAAGAGAATACCTTTAAGCCTATGTTCAGGCTCGTAACTTCCATACGGAACGTTGGTTCATCTTCGAGGCGCGCGGCAGTGGGTAGTGGGTAGCGAGAAAGATAAAGATAAAAAATGGAAAAAAGGGTGGGGGAAGGCAGGAGGAAGAGCAACAAGACAAAACAAAACAATCTAAAATGAACTGACAATGATACTAAAGCAGGAGGGATATCAAAAGAAAACAGAAATAAAAAAATACAAAAAAAAAAGAACTATCATAGATAGTTGTTGGTGGTCAGACCGGGACTCTATTCTGGGTGGGGCATTAGGTCTGTGATCCCATCCGATACCTCGACGGAGGCGCGCAATTTCTAAAATCGCGGAAATTCTAAAATCGGGGCAGTTTTGTCGTGGTCCGTCTTCAACCCCTCCCGATTGAGGACGAAGCCAAGGTACTTAACTTCGTCGCGGAAGAACTCGCTTTTCTCGAGGTTAAGTTCCAGGCGGGCATACCGCGGTGCGGGCTGGGCAGGGGTCAGGTAGTGGAAGTGCTCCTCCTCATCGTCGCGATGATAATATCACCAAAATACGCAAATACATGGGGCTCCCATGCCGGATCGATGAGGCGGTCCTGCAGGCGCTGGAACGCAGCGGCCGCGTTCGTCAGCCCGAATGGCATTCGGCGAAGCTGGATCCATGGCCCGTGACAGCGAACGCTGTAATCGGCTGACTCCGGGGCTCGACAGGGACTTGGAAATAGGCCTGGCTAAGGTCGAGCGTTGTGATGCAACTGGTCCGACTCAACCCAGCCAGAATCCGGTCCATGAAAGGGAGGGGGTAAGCGCCCTTATGTATGATCTTGTTCACATCCCGGAAGTTCAAGCAGAACCGAAAAGTTCCGTTGGGCTTACGTACGACTACGGGTTTGCTCATCCAAGGGCTCTCAGCACGTTCGATGACACATTCACGTAGCATGTCATTAGTTGCAACTTGAGCGACCTTGAGCATGTAGCGGGAAAGTAAGCGGACTTTTGGCGGATAGGAGGGTGGCATTGTATATCGATCCTGTGTTGGGTGAGGTGTGCAGTGCCCAGGGGGGGATGGCCGGGGGAGGGGGGCTAAAAACGAGCTAGGAGTCGCTATACACGGGGATGGGCTTCCTGGAAGGGAGCGATCAACAATCGAAAATCGCTTGTGCATCCGCAGAAATGTTCCGTTCAGTGAGGAAACGAGCGCCGCCTCTGCGGCCTCCTCGATTCCATTCGCGGCGTATTTGTTGGTGGGATGCGCAGCAACGGTGTTGCACTCGCCACCACTGTGGGGGTGAGGGGGGGGGGTCGAGCGAGAGGACTTTTTCTTGACAACCGACGAGGCGGTAGATGCGGCCGCTAACGTTTCGTTTGGCTTGCGTGCCTTTAGCCGATTAGCGAACGCTGGGTACGCCGACTACGCTGCCGGAGATTGGGGCCTATTCGCCGTCTCTTGGGTCGCGACGTTTTCTACCTGTCGTCCTAGTCGTAGCAGGTCGACGAAATCGAAAACATCCTCCCGACGGATATGTTTGCCGATGTCAGGGCGAAGGTTTTGGACACAGATGTCCATCTGTTCGCCAACCGACGTAGGCAACGAGAGCAGCCAGAATAGGCTTCGTAACGCCACGATGTATTCTCGCACCGGTTCTTCGGGACCCTGGGTGCGAAGAGCGATCTCCCTCTTGATGCTAGACTCGGGGCCCCGGTGTCCATAAGCATCGCGGAAGAACTGTACGAAACCGGGGGACGTATTCCAGCTATGGCACTCTACCCGGTACCAGGCCAGGGCCTTGAAAGCCCCTGGGAGAGCTCAAAGTAGGTCGTCCTCGGCAAGGTCGCGACTGGTGCTATAGTCGATAAGTTTCGTGAGGAAATCTTCGGCATCCTGACCATCCTCGCCTGATAATCGGGGCCCATGTGTCCTCTAATGTTCGATGGGGGATTTGCCTCAACGAATACCGGACTGCGTTCATCGTATATTAAACATCGTAGGTTAGATCGGTGAGGAAATGTACGGCAGTGACAAAGGAGTTGGATTGGCTACTGAGGTTTGGCCGGGGGGGGGGGGGGGAGGGTAGTGTTTGACACTGTGGTTGCGGTGAGTGAAGGGAGGTGCGAGGTTTATGGATAGATGAGAGGGGGAAGTGGGGGCAGGAGGCATATTGCGGTGGATGGTAGGCGAAAGTGGACTGGTGAGGGTAAGGAATGTAACACGGTTGAGGATAGAAGAAGGCTATAGATTGGGGGTAGAGTGTAAATACTTTTGATACAGATGAGTAGGGGGGGGGGGTGTGGTTGGAAATACGGGAATTCGAGTGGTTGGGAATGAAAGGAATCTGATGATCGGGGCTGAGTAGATTGAAAGGGTTGTAAGGGTAAGAGGTTTGAGGGGTTTGAGAAGGTTGGGATTGACGTTGTGTCTAGGGGGGCGGGAGGTGGGGGGTATGCAGGGTTAATTTTAGATCGTTGAGGGGATGGTTGATTCGATTGTGAGGTGGAGAAAGATAGGATGGGTAAAATGGTCGAGCTTGAAGGTGGTCAGTGGGTTGGGAACGGGAAGTGCTCACCTCAGCTGGGCGAGGATCCGTAGGGGGAAGGGTTAAAGATGTAGGTTGGGGACCCAAATGGGATATCAGTTGCGTTAGGGTCAGCGAGTGGTGGGTTATTTCGGACGAAATTCTCTGAAGGGATAATTGACCCCGTGATTGAAAAGTCCACAATTGCTTCGGCGAAGGAGAGGGGGTCGCAATAGAACGCGCGCGATTGGTCAGAAGGTAGTTGGGTTTTGGGGAACGGGAATGCTTCAAGGCGCGAATGAGGGTTTGGGGTTATATAGCCGGGCTGTCCGGATTGGGTAGCATTGAATGGCCCGTTAAAAAATCTTCTTTTTTTTTATCAGACAACTAGTGGCCTCATGTAGCGTGAACGGGGGGCTACCGCCCCTCCCATCTTTTATTGGGTCCCAGCCAACCTCGGTGTCAGAAAACTTCTGCAACCGTGTGTGTCAGCCTGTCACGTATGACCTCCATCGGGCCGGAAAACTGGATTTCAGCTCGGTCACACTGACCGATCAGGTCACGGAGGTCAACGATGGTATTGATTTCTCTGCGAATTGCATCGATCTGGGCCGTATGGATCTGGGGAGACTTTAGACAGACTATTTGGATTTTTTTATACACTCCGGGAACGAGAAACCCAAAAAAATAAAATAGACGTTTGAATGTTATACTCGAAAGTTTTTCCGGATGCTACACTAACACCTGAAATCTTACAATAAATATTTGTGACCAATTTTCATTTTGGTACAAACAGGGACCGAATGCGGGGCTGGTACAGGGCCAGGAGTCGGGAAAGCGCAACCACCCAAAAAAACAAAAATGATCCTAAAGTAATGACAGGTCATGGAAAGGAGGAAGGAAAGTGGAAACAAACAGATTAGCGTATTTTGAATCGGTTCCCGAAATGTAACAATAGTCCCTACCTGCGGGATTATTGCTACCTTTTATGTTTCGAATAGTTCCGAAATTTTGAGAATTATTAGGCCAACCTTCGGAGAACTTGAAGCTCAGCCAAATTTCAAAATAGACTTTTCAAAGGCAAATTTTTGAAAAGAAAAACAAAGTCACTAATTGGTACCGATAAGGAAATTTGAAAAAAAGATATAATTTGCGCGATTAAACAAACAACTATGTTGTAAATAATACTTGAAAAATAACTATTTTCAACCATTGCTCCAGTTGTTTTTTTTTTTGCTTTTTGAAATTACTTAAAAAAAGAGCAATTTCCATACGAGACTCAAAAGTTGCAAATTGGAAATTCCCAGAACCGGAATCTCCAACAATGTGACGCGCAAATCAAAAAGAAAAGGGAAAGTAGGGTGAACCGGATTCAAATTATCTAATTAAATATTTTCAAAACTATTCATATACTTATTACTAAATTATCATAAGAAACGAGGCATGATTTTCCAGGTAACCCGCGAACGGAAGTTCCGAATTTGCAATATAACAAATTAAACAGAAATGTCGCAAAATTCATAAAACTATCGCCAAAAAAAATTCCCTACACTGAAACTCCGGCGAACGGGAGTTTGAGTGGTTGAGTGGGCTGCTTATTCATCACCGGAGATTTTATCGTGAGACGCGAATGGCGGGGAAAGCTTCGGACGGAATCGAAACATGCGGGGGGGGGGGGGGTAGAACTCAAACTACGTGGGCAAACCGTACTCACGGGGGTTGCGGACTCTTCCAGACGTAGATGCACCGGCGATTACCAAGGTCACCACTTTGTCCCCTTGGTCCTGCTCCGCTGTTTGGCTCGGATGGATCAGAAACCCCTTCAAAGTTCCTGGTCCCGACGGTTCCACTGATTTTTGGGGTGGACACCAAAAATCCTCTCACTACTTGTCCTTTGTTTCTGCGCACGGAATCCAAATCCACAAATGCACGATTCGCACGTGAAGAACTCAACAATTAGACGAGAAGAAGAGGTGGAATTACGACGCACGCCTACTCTCTAATTGCGGGGGGGGGGGGGAGAGAGAGTAATCGGAACACAGCGTCTCGTGGCTATCCCTATGAAGGACCCGTAGGGGGAGTCAGAGTCTTTCTGTCAGCGATGTCGAATGAGGGGAAGAGTCCCCCACTGACAAAGGACGATGGGCTATAAAATTATAGGGAAATAAAGCGCGTGTTGCCGGTGGCGCTCTATTCTCCCCCGCTACTGCCAAGCGCAAGGGTCGATCCGTGACGCCCCATCACATGTAACACAAAGTAGACAGTCCGTCTACTTGCGTTCCCAACTAAAATACTTACCTCAAGAAAGAAGACTGAAGATTGGTGCATCGTCCCGTCAGAATCCACTTAACCATCCCCAGGAACCGTTCCCCAATGTTGGTGCTCGTCCTGTCAACTCGTTGGTGTCATCGTCCCGTCTTGTCCAGCTGTCCAAGAACTCGATATACCTGTAAACATAGAAATTATTAATCATAATTGTTTTAAATAAAGAATCTGTCAGTGTCATGAAGTAAAGTTATCGTCCAAGGAAGAGGCATATATGGAAGAGGAATATATTTAAAAAAATGTAAACACTATACTTACATCTGCACTCAGCTGTTCCGATGGTCTGCTTCCTCGTGCCGGAATCGCTGCTGGCTGACGTCCTGTTCCTGAAACATAAATTTACCCATCCTTACACAAAGAAATAGTCCTTATTAATTAAAGTTTAAACTTACCGTAATTGCTGCTCCTTTTTCGCCTTCCTCCAAAACTCCAAACTCCTTTTCCCGTTGCCGTCGAGAGGATGACTCCGATTGCATTCTCCTGTACCCGATCCTTTGGCACTCGAACCCGGAGTGAACCACACACGAAAACCCGCACAAACTTTAAATTATTCACTTCAAAACACTCGAAAATCTCGAAAACCGAGACGACCTGTCACGTCAGTCGTCGTTCACCGTGGACTGGCTATCGCGCAGTTTTACGCGCAACTCGTCGGCCATCTTGATCAAACTCAGTCCCTATTGGTCAATTCATTTGTACAGCGTCTCTATCTACCTTCCATATTCGCGTAGTCGACGTTCGTCGCACTCATGCATGGAATAGACTATTGCTGTCGCGCTCATCGAGTCGACGTTCGTCGTACTCATGGCCCAATGTACAATTACTAATTCGTCATCAATATTGTCTGCGCTTGTCGCACTCGTTACATATATCATTACCCCTTCCAGTGCCGAGTAAATGTTCGTCGCACTCGTGCAGAAACCTCATTCAGTCGCCCACCCCTTTTTGAAAATTTAGACTTGCACTACTATTCCCAGCATTGCCAAAATTATGTTCCCCGTCTTTGTCCTTACGTTGTCTTAAATTCGTCCTTATTCGTAATTGTTTTTCCTTTCTGTTTGTCCCCTGAAAGTTAGTATCCAGGACTGACGCTGTGGCGTGATGGTAACGGGCCAGACCATCTTCATCTTCATCTTCACTTCACTTCTGTGTGAACCGTTAAGGCGAACAACTGATTATCAAAATTATATTGCGTACAAAAATCAATTATTGTATTCGTGTGTGAATAGTAATATATTATGCGAATCTCGAGATACCGAAACAAAAGTAAGTACTGTGCACAGTGCGCGGCGTATTATTTTTATTATCTTTGTTATATTATAATTAGTAAAGTCCTCCCCCACAATTTTGTAATTTCCCCTTTTAAAATATATATCAATACCAACATATCCCCTTTGATAATTGTTATTTTTTTTAATTCCCCCTTTTTTTTAGAGTAAAAACCAGAGTCCCCGTGTCGTCGGGACTCAGTACGGTTGTACACAATATTAATTCAAAAAGTTGTGTTATAGAATGTGTACTTTCAATTATGTGTTACTATATAAAAGTCGAAACTAAGAATCCGATAGTTCTTTCTAGCGTAGTGCCTACATCAAATACTGTACAGCTGACAAGCCTAAGATTATGTATAATAGGGCTAAACTGAATAAAAAAATGTAGGCAAAGCAGGAATTAAGTACTAATAAAAGTAAGCTATACATTTACACAAATTTGATACCGATGAATCCATTCGCTCTATAAAACGTTTTGAAACGCATCTTATGCATCCAACATATGTTATTCAATTTTACATTTGCTTACTTGTAAATATAATTATAATGAATACGTATTCTAACTGGCGAAATACTTACTAATTTATGTGGTTGGTGTAACTAATTTTCTGGTTACAATAACCAATTAGATTTTTCTGTGGAAATTGTAACTATTTTATATCTGTGAATAATTATGAAGTGGTGCATGCCACACATTTTAACGACTGTCTATATACATTTTTCTAATTTAATTGAAGATATGCTGCCAATACTATTATTTCATGTAAATGGCAGACCGTAAAATAGTGAAAATAGTTCCTTTTTCTTTTATTGTCATTCGTAAAAAAAATGATTGCCTTGCCTTTGTTTACATAACATGGGAATTGGCATATTCTGTATACATATTATTAATTTTTGGCAATTACTGCCCATAAATGCGAGATTTTCAATAAAAATCCGTTTTATTTAAATCATCTATATATTTATAGTGTATATTAATTAAAAGATATACAAACAATTCATAAAGTGTGCATGCACATATGAAAACCACGGAAAAGACAAGGTGCCTCGATATCGTAATTCTCGTAATTGATTGACATATTTTGACACTTTTTTGCCAAAAAAATTTTATTACATATGCGTCTTGAGTTTCACAGCGTGGGACTTCAAGTCGCCAAGTAATCTAGACGATTATAAGTAACGACTAAAATATTACATTTTAAATCGATCGATTTGCAGGGCAAAAGCCAAAGCAGTTTATTTTTAATTATAATTTAAATTTAATATGTTATTGCAATTTACCTCAACAGCTAATAAGGCATCGTGAACATCTGAAATGAAATACAGATATAGATTAAATTGTAAATATCGTAGGTATTCTATCGTAAGTGCAAACATTAATCACTTGCCGCTTTGCAAATTAGTTGGCACGGCACCTGTCGCCATTTTATCGGTGCAGAAATAATTGAATACTTCATGGTCAACTTCGAAATTTTATGTACTTACGTTTGACTCAGCCCGAGTGATCCAAATGTTATTAACGACCACGTTACTTGGCTTCATGAACTTCCTGCAAGTTGATCCTCTCCGTCCTGATAGCCAAGCTCCAACCTTTTAAAATGTCAGCTTATACATCGTATAATATGGGAGGTATAGTAAGGCGCATATTGGGGAAAGGCAAAGACCTATTTTGATCGACGCCGATTGGTTTTTTCTATACCGTGCTTATGACATGCTTCCATTCTGTCTTGTCGCTCAACGCTAATTGGTTGCTTCTGCGCAATCGCCAAGTTGCTATAATCCCTCGTTTATATGCCCAGTTGCATATTAATTCGCCTTCTCCATAAGATGGACAAAACTTTGAAGAGCACAGGAATATAGATGAAATTGTATGGTTCATGACTAAATCGAACCTGTCATCGAAACAAGATCTTGATCAATGTATGTTAGTGACTATTGAACATATTTCTATTATTTCATGTACTAAGGAACATAATAGGTGAGTATATTAATAAAACAGTTATTCAATAATCAAGAACGCGAATTGTATGAATGAAAATGATTAAATCTCATTCTAAAAGGACATGGTAGGTCAATATTGATAAGAGGTATATTATTATTATTATAACGATTACAAATGTATAAGTACATGCTTAGTTATGGTCAGAGGTATTAATAAACACATTTACTAGCATATACATATATACGCCAATTAATGAGTTTTATAAAAATTATTTACTTTTTTACAAGGAAATATTATGATTGTTGTTGGTAATTTTTGAAATTAAATTATTTATGCTTATGTACCATCTCTTGATTACCTCATTGACACACCAATAATGAATAAGGTATTGTACTCTTCAGAATGTAAAAAAATAACAGTCTTTTTGCCTCTGAAAATTTTTCGATACATCCGACCGTTCGCGCGTTAAGCGCACAAAACCTGCGCCTAGAATGCATTGAAATTGAATGTAACTAGTATCTTTAGATCCGCCATCTTCGATTTTATCGAAAAATTGCAAGAGACGAGAAATCTTTGGAATTGAAAACTACGTCGGCCTGTTACATTAAGGTAGTTAGACCCCAGAATATCAAATGTTGACGAAAAATATTTAATAACGTTTCGAAGAATTTAATTTTCATTATTAATAATATTGTTGAAAAGTGAAAGCATTATTCTTGAAAAAAAGATTTAAATGTGCAAAAATAATTTGTTAAACCACTTTCGTTATTTTTCAAATTTTTTCTTCTCCGCTGTTAAAAATTTTTTAAAACCCAACGGATTTTAAAGAATGACGGCTTATTTTTTTTCGAGAAAAAGATTCTCTACAACTTTACCGTAGGTATTTTGACATTTCCGAAGAACTACTATTTTTAATGAATTATGAGTAATTTTCATGATCAAACACAGAAAGAAATTATGCGGTAAATATAAAGAACTTCTTTTTCTCGAGAAAATAAGCCGCCATTCGTTAAAATCCGTTCATTATTTAAAAATTCTTAACAGCGGAGAAGAAAAATTTGAATCAATTACTGTTTTCCGAAGGAGGTAGGTCCAGGTCGAGTGTACAAAAAGAGTCACATTAAAGCACACAAACGAATTTATTTTCTGAGCGTTCGTACAGATTGGTGTTTCGATAATTTTGGTGTACTTCACAAACACGATCCGAAAGCACCGAGACATCGAACAAGACTGCCGGTGCGTGCCGACGCGTCGCTTCGTCGATGACGAACGGACGGGAGATCGAGGGGGACTCAGCGTCGAATAGAGCCGACAGCAGCCGACAGGGGCCCAATCGCAAGCTAGCGCCAGGGCCGTAACCGTCGCGACTTTAGGGTACCGAATCGTAGGCCAAAAGCGCGGTTTGGTTGAACATAAAGAACGAATGGTCGTCCTGCAATATGCATACTGCGACAATTACAAAAGTGACCTAACAAATTATTTTTGCACAATTCAATTTTTTTTGTTTCAAGAAGAATAAAGCTTTCACTCTTCAACAATATCATTAATAATGAAAATTAAATTCTTGGAAATGTTATTAAATATTTTTCGTCAATATATTATATTCTGGGGTCTAACCACCTTATGCTGCCGCTTCTGACCTTGTGACGAGTGTCAAGGTCAAAAATGTTGGAATATTACAATAATGAAACGATATAACGTGGGTCAGCTTTTAACGAATTAAATACGGCTTATGCCCCACCAATGAGAAATCTATATTTTCCCCCTCTCGGCCGACTCGCGTGCATTCCCGAGGAGGAAACATATATCAATCACGATGAAAAATTGACCGATTTTTAATTAAAAAGGTTATTTTTTATCATCAGACGAACGAAGCAGAACTCCCTCATTGAAAAAATGAGAGAACTCCACATTCTCCGGCGTATCATCCCGATCTGCATCTACTGGAAACATCAGCAAGGCTTGTTGGTACAGATCTGCCTTGTACTTACTATTCTTCACGATAGAAAGTCTTAATAAGAGAACAGAATGGACCTCGCTAGATGCGAAAATCCAACCCCCGCACTCAAGACCTCTGTCGACGGTAATTTATCTTAACATTACGATGGTTACTTTATTTTTTATTTTATTGTACTGTATTTTTTTAAGTATAGTTTTAGTCGACTATCCCAGAGATAATACGCCATCGGGTTGGGCGGGAGATATGATAGCTAGCGTGTTCAAACAATGCTGTTTATTTATAAATAATATTCATTATCAGTGTGTTCTGACCTGGATTACTTTGAGGATTAGTTTTTCTGTTGATTTCATCGGTTCACTATTGTATGCTGCTTTCTGTGCACTGGTTTTTAGGAATTTTTTAGTGTTTTGTATGAAAATTAGCGTCTTACCGATCATTTGCAATTATGCGCATATTTGCTGCCACGTTGCCACGAACAAACGGGATGCGGCCATTACCTAATGTTGTACCTCACAGCTAGACCCGCTTATCTGCCAATGACCGTAACCTGCCCAACACCCGATCTACAAATGCGCTCATTAGTAATCTAGGAAATTTACTCGACGCGTTTTGCCTCGATTATAATATAGCCTTCCATCCAGGCACGACTAAAAATGGTACAGCACTTGAGTGAAATTGGTAAATAACGTTTCGGCCACTTTCCCGACTACAAATTTACGAATTAAAACTTTTTGTGCTCATCGAGGTTAGAGCCGGTACTGTAGTGTTGGATCTTCTTATCCATTCACCTCGATCAAAGAAATTAATGTCAGAAATTTGGAATTTATGCAGAACGATATCAGAAGCGTGTGCACAACTCACCGTCTAGACCGGAAGTGTTGATTTGAGACCATTGTTTAAATAATCATTGTTTAAAACGATTTCTGATAACTTGTGCAGAAAATTCTTTATAAAATTAAAATTTAGCCTACACTTCAAAAATACTGTTTGAAATAAGGAAAATATCGTTTTGAAACATTTCGCGATGGGATCATTGTTTAAATAATCATTGTTTATAACGATTACAGATATGTTGTGTAGAATATTCTTTATAAAGTTCCAATTTACCAAACACTACAAAAACATTGATTGAAATATCGAAAATATCGTTTTGAAACAATTCGCGATGGAATCATCGTTTAAATAATCATTGTTTATAACGATTACTGATAGGTTGTGCAGAATATTCTTTATAAAGTTCCAATTTTCCAAACACTTCAAAAACACTGCTTGAAATATCGAAAATATCATTTGGAAATAATTCGCGATGGAATCATTGTTTAAATAATCACTCTTTATAACGATTTCTGATTACTTTTGCAGGAAATTCTGTATAAAGTTGAAATTTTGCATACTCTTTAAAAATACTGTTTGAATTAAGGAAAATATTGTTTTGAAACAATTCGCGGTGGAATAATTGTTTAAATAATCATTCTGTATAACGATTTCTTCTAACTTGGGTAGGATATTCTTCGTAAAGTTAAAATTTTGCATACACTTCAAAAATACAGTTTGAAATAAGGAAAATATCGTTTTGAAACAATTCGCGATGGAATCATTGTTTATAACGCTTACTGATAGGTTGTGCAGAATATTCTTTATAAAGTTCCAATTTACCAAACACTACAAAAACATTGCTTGAAATATCGAAAATATCGTTTTGACACAATTCGAGACAGAATTATTGTTTAAAAATATGTATGTGTGTACACACACGCGCGCACACACACACAAACACACACACACACACACACACACACACACACACACACACACACACACACACACACACACACACACACACACCCGCCGGAGTCTTGCTGGTTCCTTCTAACGGGCGCGTCCCCAGGTGGCGGATCGGGGAATGCTGGTAAAAGGTTTCGGAGAAATAAAATACCCGACGCGGACCATAGAACTAGCTAGGGGAAGGAACCCCGAACAATAAACCAAGTATGGAAGATCAGCTGCAGATAAAAGCTTACGGTGCAGGCGTCGGATCCCCAGTACTGGCGTCGGGTACGAGTGAGCAAGCGGGCTCTCCAGCGTCGTTATCAGGCAACCGCAGTGTTGTTGGGGTTGGTCACTCGGCCCCAACAGCATTAAATGTTACAAGTGACACTCTGTCAGGAAAGGCGCATGAGACTGTAAGTTTCGAGCGCCTGGAAGAGAAACTTCAGCTCCTTGTGGAATTTATCCAGGAATAGACAAATCTCCACAAGGAGCTCAAGAATATGGCCAAAGGCACACTGCTTGCTTTTAGCCATTACGCCAAGGCACGAGAAAGTTCGGGGGCTTCGCAGGCGTCGGTCACCTGCTAGGACGGGGCGAGCCAAACGTCGCCTCAATTCCGTAAGCCCCCCGAACGTCCGGAGCGTAAAGGACCCTCGCCGCTGAAGCTGCCAGCGACAAAACGGGTCAGGAAAGAAGAGGAGAAAGAGGAACGCCGCGTACCACCAGCTGCAGGACAACGGCGGTAACCCCAGTCGTAAGATCAGGACTGGGTTACGGTGGTCAGAAACGGCCTAAAGAAGAAGGCGTAGCAGCAGCAACAACAACCGCACCAGCATCAGCAGCAATAACATCCGCAGCAGCATCAACAGTAACAACGACGGCAGCAACAGCAGCAGCAACAACATCAGTAGCAGCAGGGAACGGATGGCGGCTAGCGACACAGGGGGAAGCCGGAATCAAAAGCCGGCCTCCGACCCTTCCGCCTCGATGCCATCAAGATCAAGGCAGCGGACGGTGCGTCATATGTCGACATCCTGAAGACCATAAAAGCTGCGCCAGAACTGCGACAGTTAGGAGAAAGGGTGACCGCCATCAGGCGGAAGAAAGCAGGCGAACTGCTCATAGAGCTTGCAATGCCTGGCGTGTGCACCCAAGACCTCCAAGCAGCGGCCACGTCCATCCTAAAAGGGACAGCTGTCGTACAGGCACTGTCCCATAAGGAAGCCATCACCATCAAGGACATGGACGAGGCCACAACTCGGGAGGAGGTGGCACAGGCCATCATTGAGACGACTTCACCGGAAGCAGTGACCCCTGAGAATATCAAGCTCAGGGGAGCATATAGCGGAACCCAGGCGGCCAATATCTTGCTTCCCGTCGCAGTAGCAAACACACTGCTGCAAAAGGGGAAGCTTAAAATTAGCTGGGTTAATTGCCGGGTTCGACTGCTCGAAGGACCCCCGCGCTGTTACAGGTGCCACGAGAGCGGACATCTGGCAAGGGGTTGTAAGAGCGCGGTCGATCGCTCGGCGCAGTGCTTCCGGTGTGGCAAGGAGGGCCACAAGATTGAGGACTGCGTAGCCAAACATCGTGCAACGCAGGAGGTTAGAGCACAGACCAACAATGGCTAAGGTGCTACAAATAAACCTCAATCACTATGCGGTGGCCCAGGACCTGCTGTTCCAACTGGTCGAGGAGGAGAAGGCCGATATCGCCGTCGTCAGCGAGGCTTACCGGGATCTTTGTAAACCGAGCTGGGTGAAGGATTCCACCAGCAAGACGGCCATTTGGGCGTGTGAGAATCTCCACATATCCAATAAGATGTCCGACCCCCTGCCCAGCTTCACCTGGGTGGAGGTGGGTGGTATATGACTATACAGTTGCTACCTCCTTCCCAGTCTTACCGTCGACGAGTTCCAAGGATCCCTGAAGGCCATCGTCGCCAGTACAAGAACCTCCCGACTCCCATTAGTGATCGGGGGGACTTCAATGCATGGGCGACGGAATGGGATAGCGCGAAGACCAACCATCGAGGATATGCCCTCATTGAGGCCTTCTCGTTACTGGAGTAGGAGATTGCTAACACGGGGGGAAAGCCGACCTACTCCAAGGCCGGCAAGTCCTCCGTAGTCGACCTGACCTTCGTCGACCCAAAATTGATGGGGTTGGGTTGGAAAGTTAGCGACCGATACACGGGCAGTGACCATCAAGCCTTGGTGTACCAGCTCCAACTGACCGGCAGAGCAGCAGGAAAGGTGCAGAGCGCAAGCAAAGAGAGATGGGCATCGGCCAGCTTCGATCGGGAAATGTTCCTCTACAGCTTGGAACAGACAGAGGTGGAGGGAACAGCAGAGGAGAGAGCCTGATGGCCATAAAGTCCAATCCTCGCGGCCGACCCTCAGTTTACTGGTGGAACGAGGAAATCGCAGATATCCGTCGAGAGTGCCTTCGGGCTCGAAGGCTGCACCAGAGAGCAATTCATAAGCCCCGGTACTACCAACTGGCCGCGGACTATGAAAGAAAGAGATAAAGACTCAAGAAGAGAAGAAGAAAGTGCTGGCAGGACTTTTGTGAGGAGGTGGACCGCGATCCCTGGGGGCGACCGTACAAAACGGTCATGAACAAGATCAAGCCCAAGGGACCCAACGCACCATCTTATCCATCCTTCCTTGGCAAAGTCGCCGGCCATTTATTCCCAGAACAGCGGGAACGGCCGATTGGCACTGGCCTGATGGCAATTGCTGGTGCAGCCGAGCCGCCAGATGTTACCGAAGCCCAAGTAAAGATGGCTGCTAAGAAGATCTCCACCCCAGGAATGGATGAGGTACCTGGAGTGGCAGTGAAGATCGCAGCGCTGAATGTACCAACCATCTTCACATTGACATTCAGTGCTTACCTGAAGGAAGGATGCTTCCCGGCGCAGTGGAAGGAACAGAGGTTGGTGCTGCTGTCTAAGGGAAACAACCTGACCCATCCTCATTCCGATCGCTCTGCATGCTTGACATCATCAGGACGGTGGGCACTATTAGATATCTTGGAGTCACTCTAGATGAGCGGCTGTCGTTCAAACATCACCTGATGAACGCAGTCGCAAAGGCTTCCAAAGTAGCTCGTACGCTCTCCAGCATCATGCCCAATATGGAGGGGCCTTCTTGCTATGGAGAGGGCAGCAGTACACCGCGAAGGCAGGTGTATAAGGCAGAACATCGCTGACCAGGAGCCGAACCACGACAAATGGTCCATGAGGACCATAGAAGAGTGGCAAAAAAGCGGATTCGGGGCGGTGGACCCACTGCGTCATCCCAGATGTAGCAAAGTGGACAGGCAGACAACACGGATACACCACCTTTCATCTCACCCAGGTGCTCACCGGGCACGGCTGCTGTCGCAGCTACTTACATGGTTTCCGCATTTATCAAAGCGCGGAGTGCCCGGCATGCCCTGGTGTCGACGAAGACGTGGCCCATGTCCTCTTCCACTGCCCGAGATTTGCAGCGGAACGGGAACAGTTCCGGATCTCGGGAGGAGGACCACTAACACTTGAGGGCATTGGGGAATGTCTGCTCGCCTCACAGGAGGGATGGGACGCGGTGTTCATCATCGCCACTTCCATCATCGATAGGCTGAATGCCATCAGAAGAGAAGAAGACGGAAGAGGCAACAACATCGCCCAGACTTGAAGAGCCAAAACATCGGCGGAGGGCCTACTGAGGCATAGACTGCCCCCCTCGACGAGTTCCTGGAATCCCTGGATGCTATTGCCACTAGCGCAAGATTGTCCCAACTGCCAGTGGTTATCGCTGGGGACTTCAACGCATGGGCAGAGGAGTGGGGCAGCAAGAAGACAAACCACCGCTGCCGAGCGCTGCTCGAGGCCTTCGCGACGTTGGAGTTGGAGATCGCTAACACGGGGACTAGGCCCACCTACGTCAAGGGAAGCAAGTCCTCCATAGTCGACCTGACCTTTATCGACCCGAGGTTGATGGGGAATATGCTCGACTGGACGGTTAGCGATCTTTACACGGGCAGTGACCATTTTGCCATCGTGTACCCCCTCCAGTGTTCGGCAAAAAGAGTACAGATTCCCAGGAGCAGACATATTGTAGAAATTTATATGACGCCCAAGGCTTATCGCCATTCGGGCGCCTCCTCCCACGAGGTTGGGGCCAAATTTGAGTGAAGCGACAGCACCGCTGGTTGTGCAAATTGATAAATCTACAACAAGTCAGCTACCAAAATTAGTAGTAACAAGCTGCCTGCCTTGAGACTTCTGTTGGTTCAGAGAACTCTTTTTAACGTTCCCACGATCCGCTAGAGGCCAACCCTCTTTGCGGTTACTACCGGACGGACACGGCACGCCGTAGCGCTCCCCCGTGTGGAACCTACCGGTAGGGGCTTGACACCGCACCCTAGCTCCCCAGTACGGTGGGTATCTCGAGTCGTTTCATGATCAGGCAATCGTCGGCACAGACCAGCCGAATGATCGGGTCCGTGAGGTCGTCAATTCTCAAAACTTGCTAATAGAAGCGGATCTTTCAAAAGCGTTGCACCTCTTCGAGTTCGGGCACTTCGACCCCTCCCTCTTCCTTGCGGACGGAGTTACCCGCTCCCAGGAGCAGGCAATGGGCACCATCAACCTTCGATAGTGAAGCCTTCCGCTTCTCTCTGGAGGGAGCAATGGTGTCCGGGACATCGGAAGAGAGAGCCCGCAGCCTTATGCGCGCTATAATATCAGCCTGCGATGTCTCAATATCTGTAAAGGGCAATGCCCGTGGGAGACCACCAGTTTACTGGTGGAATGAGGACATTGCAGCGGCGCGAGCCCGCAGGCTGCACCAGAGAGCGAGGAACAATGCGCGGTATCGAGAGCTAGCCGCGGCATACGAAGAGAAGCGGAAGGCGCTTAAGGTTGCCATCAAGGCAGCCAAGAGAAGATGCTGGCTGGCCTTCTGCGAGGAGGTGGAGCATGACCCTTGGGGCAGACCGTACAAGACGATCATGAATCAGATAAAGCCCCGGACCAACAGCACTCCATCTTGTCAGGTGTTTTGCGACAGTGTCGTTCGCCATTTGTTTCCTGAACATGGCGCTCGGCCTCCGGCACCACTCATGGATCTCAACGAGTCGACCGTTCCACAGGACATCAGTGAGGCCGAACTGATAAAGGCTGCTAAGAAGATCTCCATCCGGAAAGCTCCCGGTCTGGACGGGATACCCTGCCTTACTATAAAAGCCGCAGCGTTGAATGCTCCGGACATTTTCAGAAGGACATTCAACGCTTGTCTACAGGAAGGTTGCTTCCCGGCTCAGTGGAAAGTACAACGGTTGGTACTCCTTCCGAAGGGAAACAAACCCCCGGAGAGCCATCCTCGTACCGATCACTCTGTCTACTGGATATTGCCGGGAAGTTGTTTGAGAGGGTGATATGTGCCAGGTTAGAAGCAGCGATAGATGACGTAGGAGGACTCGCCGACTATCAGTTCGGCTTTAGAAAGGCCCGGTCTACGGTCGACGCTATTAGTCGGGTCGTAGGGATGGCCGACACAGCGATTAGGGGCAGCCGATGCACCAAGCGGATGTGTGCTATCATCGCCTTAGACATCCGGAATGCCTTCAACTCGGCTAGGTGGGATGGCATTATGCTCTCTCTCCAACAACTCAGGGTACCGCTTTACCTCCGTAGAATAGTCTCCAGCTACCTTACAGACCGTACCCTGCTGTATAACACCGATACTGGTACGCACTCATACAAGATCACAGGGGGCGTACCGCAGGGCTCGGTTCTGGGACCCCTGCTCTGGAACGTCGTTTACAACGACCTTCTGAAGCAGCCTCTTCCACACGGGGTGTCGATGGTGGCATTCGCCGACGATGTGGCGCTTTTCGTCGTTGCGAAAAACATCGAAGATTTGGAATATCTGGGAGACGATGCTATGGAGGTGGTAGCTAGCTGGTTGTCCCGCCATAGCCTGACATTTAGCGGTAGAGAAGACGGAGGCTGTGGTTATCGCCCGCACGAACCAGCGGGTATATGCTACCTTCACCGTTGACGAGAAGAAGATCCAGTCGGTAGATGCGATCAAATATCTCGGGGTTACTATTGATGCGCGGCTGTCGTTCAAAGAATACCTTCTGAACGCAGGCCTGAAGGCATCCAACGTGGCTCGAGCGCTAGCGGGCATCATGCCCAACATTGGGGGTCTGAAGCAACCGCGTCGTATCCTCCTTTCAACGGTGGCCCGCTCCGTAATCCTTTACGGAGCTCCAATATGGGCTGATGCCCTGAATAAGCATACTACTTATGGAGCCACATGTCGGCAGGCTTGCCGAACAGTCGCGCTTCGACCTACCTACTGGCAAACGAGAGAGCGGAGAGGTACCCCGGAGACCGAAGACGAATATCTCCAGGACGTGGCCATCTACGGCAATTGGTCGAGGCAGACCAGAGAAGAGTAGCAACGGAGATCGGATTCAGCCAGAGAGGGTCACTACACCTATCGCGTCATCCCGAATGTGACCGAGTGGACAGGTAGGAGGCACGGCTTCGTCACATTCCACCTGACCCAGGCGCTTACCGGACACGGCTGCTTCCGCAGCTACTTACATCAAATCCGCGTGTACCAAAGCGTGGAGACTCCGGAATGCCCTGGAGTCGATGAAGACGTAGAGCATGCTCTCTTCCATTGTCCACGGCTCAGGGAAGAGCGGGAGAAGTTTCAAGCAACGTGGGAAGGGCCATTGACACCCGAGGGCATGGGACGCTGCCTGCTCTGGTCACAGGCGGGCTGGGATGCGGTAGTGACCCTTGCGACGTCCATCATCGAGATGCTGAATTCCATCAGGAAGAGCCAAGAAAGAAGTGGAGCCAACAACAGCGGCGGAGGAAGAAGAAGACGCAGCAGCGGCAGCGAGTAATAGAGGAGTGCCTGTGCGACAGGACTGCCCACGCGAGGTAATACTTTACGGTGGTTTCCGCGGGGGGAAAGAACCAGTCGATAAAGGGGGGGTTTTAGTCGGTAGGTGCCCCGGGGAGTCTATTCTACCCGGGGTGAATCCGACACTACCCAGTCACCCGGGTGTCTACGAAGGTTTCCCCTCCTCACAAGGAAAATACATACACACACACACACAGGCACGCACACACACAGGAGGTTTCCCCTCCTCACAAGGAAAAACACACACACACACACACACACACACACACACACACACACACACACACACACACACACACACACACACACAGGAGGTTTCCCCTCCTCACAAGGAAAAAAACACACGCACGCACGCACGCACGCACGCACGCACGCACGCACACGCACATGCACGCACACACACGCACACGCACACGCACGCACACACACACACACACACACACACACACACACACACACACACACACTCACACCCACGCGCGCGCACGCACGTACGCACACGCACACGCACAGGCACACACGCACACACACGCAGACACGCGCACAGACACGCGCACACACACACACACACACACACACACAAGAGGTTTCCCCTCCTCACAAGGAAGAAAAAACACACGCGCGCACGCACGCACGCACGCACGCACACGCACACACACGCATACACGCGCACACACGCACACTCACGCGCGCACACACACACAATCACGCACACACGCTCGCGCGCACGCACACACAAACACACACACACGCACACACACACGCGCGCACGCACACGCACACACACGCAACACACGCACACACGCGCACACACGCGCACACACACACACACACACACAGGAGGTTTCCCCTCCTCACAAGGAAACACACACACACACACACACACACACACAATGTGGGAAAACCCACGCCAGGTACCGCAGAGGTTGAAACATCGATTCGAAACGAAACAGTCAATTCTAATTTACATATTTTAGGGTAAATGCCTACTTCATTGGCGGAACACTTTAGAACACCCTTAAGTCATCCTTCAAGGGGAAATTCTCAGCCCCCTTCTCTTCATACTGTATCTGTCGGACATTGTAACATTCTTTCCTGCGAGAGGCGCGCGTGGAGTGGAGGTATCGCCAAGTCAGGACCTAAGGATGCTGCTGTACGCCGATGACCGGTCTATCTTTGCATACTCTCCAGCGGACCTGCGCAGAAAATTAGTTTTGCTCTCATAATATTGTCAGCAGAACCTCCTTATTGTTAACACAAACAAAACGAAGATTGTTTGCTTTAGAAGGGCTGGTCAGCTGGATTCGCACACAGACTGTTGCACTACAGGGATGGTCCGATCAAGATTGTGCCCAGCTATAGGTATCTGGGTGTTCTATTCGCCTCCTCGGCGCGCGGCCTCCGACGCACAGAGGATGCTGTAAGGCGTACAGCTATACACTACACGCTACACACTACACTCAGCTATGTACTACAAACGCTGCGTCAGCCGCGGTTACGTCGTTAATTCTGACGACAAGAATGGATACATGGAAGGCTTTTTTCACTCTGTACAACTTCATGATACTGTCAGTTCTTTTATATGCGGCACCGTGTTGGGCTCTGCGCTATTTGGACAGTCTGGAATCCATGAAGATCGGCTTCTTTAAGAAGCTTTTAAATAAACACCCTGGCCTACATCGTCCATCTTGAACTTGGCATACCGCCCATCTCGGTTGAAATCTGCTCTAGAGCAATCAAATGGGTGGCTAAAACGCTTAGGCTGCCGGATTGCAGACTTCCCAATTTATTATTTCTGCGTTTAAGAGAATTGGCAGCAGCTGTTTCGTCAGACGTAACCTTCAACTGGACCTTTCAGCTGAAGGCAATCCTTGACAGCGCAGGGGGGAGCGTATTATGGGACAATTTTAATGCTGATTTCTGGGAACGAATAGGACCGTCCGTGGTTGCTAGGTTTGCCGAGTCCTGCAGGAGGAAGGATCTGAGGTCCTACTTTACATCTGATTCTTTTCAACTACCGATTTACCGTCTTCCTGTGGACTCTTTTCACACTCTGTATGCTGCTCGTTCACCCCTGTGCTGCCTAAAAGTTAGGATGCAATTAAGACTAGCGACTGTTCACCCGCGCTCCTTTATGATTGCCGGACAGCGTTACTTATATATGATCCGACCTCGTCGTGCTCTCTCTGCAACTACAACCTGCAAGAAACGCTGCTGCACATTCTAACAGAATGTCCTCTGCTCGAGCCTCTCAGAGTAGAATTTGCTAGCAGGTTAAATCAACGGCCGCTGCACCCAACTGGGGTCCTGCACTAATTTGCGGTAACGACAACCAATCCGCGTCTTTATTATACAAATTTGTAGAAGCGAATTTTCGGAGGAGAGCTTTTCTTCTCGGCGAGTAATTTAACTAGATTTCTGTGTTGTTTTTTATTACGCCTGTTCGTGCCTGTATATCGCTGTAATTTTATCTGTAAGTCAGTGCATTTTTACTCGTATATCAGTCTATTTTTACCTGTATGCCGATTTATTTTTGCCTGTATGTCTGTCTAACTGTATTTGTATGGTGGTTTATTTTTAATGTATGCCGGTTTATTTTATTATTGTAGGCTATTTGCGCCTGTAATCCGAAAACCTCGGAACTCCCTCTCAATGGGCTCTGAATCCCCTATTTATGAGAGAAATATATTATCTATCTATCTATGTCAAGTCTCTCTTAAGTCTATTTTAGGGCAATTTTCCGTATTTTTTATGAATATCACATGTCAGCCAAGTAGATTCAGTAATGAGCGACAAATAACAAGAATAAATTTTTGTTGTACAAATACAGTGCGTGTTATTTTACATACAAAATTTATTCTTGTATATTCTCTGTCGTTATTGTTTTAACCGTTTGCAGTTTACGTAAATAACGTAGTTTACCTCTGAAAAATTGTCCTTAAATAGTAATTCACTGTGAATCCTCCTTGAAACATATGCGTTTTAATATTAATATACAGTGTCGGTAACAGCGAATTTGATTAAAATAGTGCGTCGGTATTTAGCTCCACCCGAAATACAATTTTAATGTAGCATAACTACATAACTAAAAAAAACATGTATTAAGGACTTAATTAAAAAATTGTAATAAATTAACTAAAATAACCACAACATATTTTATGACTCTTTTTAAATCAGTTATATCTCACTGGAAATATAGGAATCAAATTAACCACCGTACTCCGTATGCAGTCAAAAAAATATATTTTTTAAACAAATAACAAAAAGAGCTGTTTGTTATATAAAGTTGCCCTGGTAATGGTCAACGAAAGAAAACAATAAAAAAAATCTATCGTTTTTAATGCGGTTAGTGAATCGTTTTTTTCTGTTTTTTATCTAACTTAATATTACAAATTCATATGTTGTTCTCTAAGAAATTGCTGGAACAAAATACCACGTTTCCTATCGGAAAATACGAAGGTTCTGTGCCATGCCGATAATATGTTCCAGCAGAAAATTACAATAAGGAACTTATCGTTGTTTATCATAAAATTACTATTCACTGAAGAACGAACAACTCAATGTTCCAACCGTTTACTATAAAAAATATACTCCACGATTTGCACTATTTTATATCACAAATTTACTATTCGAAGGTTATCGTTATTTGTCGTTAGATGGGTAATTCTCCTGAAAGGGACCCCGAAATGCGTCACCATCGCTATTTCCAAGATTCGCAATGAAATTCCAATATAACGTATATTTTTTTGCAATTTTGAATAAATTAATTCTTAAACTAGAATATATTAGCTAACTTTTGACGTATACAGAGAAAATTTAATACGTCATTTTCATAGCTAAATACGCGTTCGCAAAGTCGTTGCATATTTTTCATAAAAAGTGCATTTCATTGTAATTATTCATTATAAGGTATAAAAACAATACAAATAATTTTTAAAAATGCATGAAAAATAACTTTAAGCTATACTACTTATATTGTATAAGGCCAATTTAGTGTAAAAAATTATTTGGATTTTATATAATTACTCAAACATTATCATTTTTTGCGAGTAAATATTCGGGTGATCTTCGAAGCCACCTATTTTTAACAATAAATATGTATTAACATACTAAAATCGAATCTTACGGCCTTAAAATTTAAGTACTAATTAGACCTAAAGTGGTGTTAGAAGAATTTTTCGTTACAGCATTCGATTTTTATCTAAAATCTAATAATATGTTGATTTGTGATCTCCGAAGCTTGGTGATCTCCGAAGCCATTTTCGGCAACCGCATACAATATTCATTTACCTGTATTTTTATAATTAATCATTCAAAACATTTTAAAAAATGTTACTGTAAACATATACGGGAGTTATAAATCGTATATTATTTATACTACAGATATAATTATAAACAACAATATTTCCAGAAAATACCTATTTAGTTGTAGGCATATTCGATAAACTTATAATATTTCGTTCCCTCAGATGAACTCGAAATTTGTTACTTATAAGTTTTTGGGGTCGCTGATTACGAATCCGTTGTCAGATTTTTGATACTCAAAATAACGGATCCAATATGGCGGACCAATTTTGTAAAAGAGTTCCGATTTAACTGAAAATCTTTTCTCGGGGGTTTTCGGGGTCGCTGATTCCAAATGTAATGTTAGTTTTTAGAAATTTAAAATGGAAGATCCAATTCGGCCGACCAATTTTGTAAAAGTGTTCCGATTTACCTGAAAATCAGTACCCGAAGGTTTTTGTCGTAGCTGATTATAAAAAATTTATAAAAGATAAAAATACCATTTCAATTTATCCTTACGAGAAGTAAGGTAAGTTTTCATTTAATTTTGTCTTCGCTGTGTGAATTGATGTAAATAAAATTCAGTGACTTTATTTACGTGCACTGTAAAAAGAAATACTTAAATTAAGCAAGAAAGTTGACTGAAAGTCAAGTGTAATGTAAACAAGACGGCATAAACAAGGACAAACTTATGCACTATACATTGGCTGATTTTAAGATGTAATCATTTTAAGTATTTGTTTTTACAGTGTGGTTGGCAAACTAGTAATAACAAATTTTGGGAAAACATATGAAAGGCGATAGTTACATTGAATTGTTCCTCGTTTAACCGTGCCTCAAAACATTTTATAGTTGATCAGAATCACGTTCGGCATTCACATATAGTTACGGAATCACGTTTATCAAGAAATCAAGTTTAGTATTTTATATCATGTAAATATGTAAGCTAATAAATAAAGATTAATTATTAAAATATCATAAACTGGATTTTTTCTTATATTTTATGTATAGTTCACGAAAGATAGTAACATATTTTCGAATGTCCATATTGTTATAATGAATCTTAAAATTCTGCGACTATCAAGTTTCACATTAAATAAAAAAGTTTCGAATTTTGGTTCGCCATATTGGATTCGCCATTTTGAATTTAAAAAATCTGACAACAGATTCCTTATTAGGAACCCCAAAAATCCCCACCTAAACAAACTTCTAGTCAATCGAGCAATTTTTCTGTTTTTGGTCTGCCATATTGGATCCGCCATTTTGAATTTCAAAAATCTGACACCGGATTCGAAATCAGAGACCCCAAAAAACCCCGGGTAACACATTTCTAATTAATTGGATAAAAGGAATAATTAGTAATACGAAGTTAAAATCATGTTAATATATTAACATTTAAGAAGGGCTATAATTTATAATAATAACAAGGAATTTTGCGCAACATCATATTTTCACTTTAGATTATACCCTAAACATGTTTCAAAAGTAACAATATTTAATTTCATAAAAAAATTTTGCCTTGACAATTTTTCGGAAACGGGTCCTTTTCAGTAGAATTACCCAGATACGTTTACTACCGGAATCTTGCGTAACCTTTTCTATCGTTTTCTATGGTAAATTCGCGATTGGACCGTTATCGTTATTTATCGATTTTTGCGGGCTCGTAAATCTCGGATCCGTTTTCTAACGGATTCTTACGTAAGGTTTTCTATCGTTTTCTATAATAAATTTCTGATTGGTCCGTTACAGTTATTTGCCGTTTTTTGCAAACGCGAATCTTGCGTACCCTTTTCTATCTTTTTCTACGGTAAATTCGCGATTGGACCGTTATCATTATTTATCGATTTCTGCGGACTCGTAAATTTCGGGTCCGTTTTCTAACGAATTCTTGCATAACGTTTTCTATCGTTTTCTATATTAAATGTCCGATTCGACGGTTATCCTTATTTGTCATTTTTTGCATTGGGTATGTTTTTGATCAGTTTATCATGACTGGGTGTTTATCGTTTACTTCGAGTACGCTGTAGCTTCGGAACTGGTTACTATCGGAATCTTGCGTAACATTTTGATATTATGAATCGAGTTTTAATTTCAAGAAATTAAAAGTTAAACATTAATTTAATGTTAACACTAATTATACGTTAATTTATTAATAGTATTAATTATTAATATTAATTAATAATATTCATTTATTAAAATTAGGTTTTGCTCTTTTTTTTTACATTTGTATATTAACACTAATCTATACTTATACTTGAATTTACACTTAAGGATACATCAATTTAACAAGCTCCCGCTTCCTCTTCCTCGTTCACTTCTTTATCCTCGTTGTCTTCCTCACTTTCGGGTTCTTCATCCTCTCTCTCTTTGTCAGTTTGTTCGTCTTCTCCCTGCTTCAACTGTCGTGGCTCCATCGGACCATCGACATAGGAACTATCATGCTCATCTATAATGTCACTCATAAGTCGCATTTCCAACGCTATAAATAATGGACACAGTGCTCCTCAGCCATGTTTGTTATTAACAAAAATGGCAAAGAAATCAGCCACGGCAGTTCGATTCGTTATGATTTTCAGATTCGAATGCCGTTGGCCCGAAAATCCTAGCAGATCATTTTCACGACTGATGATGTTTTAAAGGTAACGAAAAGTGAAAAATATTAGTTTTCATCAATTATCTCCTTTACTATTGGTTGTATGGGGAAACTACCTCAATTAAAAATTGAAGTTCATAAAATTCTCTACAAAAAAGGTTTCAAGCCATTTTTTGATTCAAGCATTCGTTCCTATTAAAAACATCGCAGCGAAGGTGCGCGTTGCAAGCGATCGGGTTATTGGAGATCTGTGCACGATAAAAATATGACTATCGTTATTTGAGTTCTTAACTGCCATGTTCGTCACATGATGTCGTTATTTCCCGAAAGTAAATTTGTACCCGCGAAAATTAATATGAGAGAATCCACTTAACGTTTTTTCATATTTGATGGTAGAGAGATAATTTGTTTAAATACGTATATGGTGTTGAATGTTGATGTATCGAATAAGGTATATGTTTTAAATAGAGCATAAAAATGGAGAGCTGTATCAGTAATAAGTGCAATCATGCCGAAAATAGACGAAAGGTGTGTGCACCTTGTGGTAAAAAAATCGTCATTGGAAAACAGAAATTACATAATTTTCTAATAAATGAACATTTTGAAAATTTGATCACAACATTCATCAATCGTGATTTCAAATTGCCTGATTCAAAATTTCCCCCAAGTATTTGCACCACTTGTCGTCATTCTTTAAGTGATCGAGAAAAAAATTCGTTGAAAAGACCATTACAAGTCATGCCGAATTACGCAGATATGATTTTACCGAAAGAAACGAGAAATAAATGGGAAGACTGTAACTGTTATATTTGCCTGACAGCAAGACAGAAGGGCCATTTAAAAGGCGCTAAAGGAAGAGGTCATTTACGTCAAGTAAACACGCAAATAAATGCCAATAATGGTCTTTATGGTGCATCTGAAAACAAAAATCTTCCACGAACAACTGAGATGGTTCATAAAACTCCAAATAACGTGGTTTCACTTTGCAAGATATGCTTTCAAGAAGTAGGCAAAGGCATAAGTCATACTTGCGGTGGAAATCGCACGATCACAAATAATATAGTAAAAGTCCTAGATCAAGTGCCAAAGGAGGTTTAGGATGGAGTTGTCCATTCCGTCATAAAAAAGAGAGTAGAACCGAAAAATGATCAAAGTAATGAACAAAAAGACTTGCGACACGTAGAATTGATATTATACACTAGCAGTAATCATAAGCCGAAAATTGTACTAAATCCTACTAAAAAAAAGGAACGTATTTTTTCCTGCAGATAAGCTGGATGAATATAAAACCAATGCAAACTTATCATCAATCGAAGTAAAAAAGTTCACTAATGTTATAAGATGTTATGCCGGAAAAAATTCCGTTCCCAAAAATTATAGAAAACATGTTTCTGAAAAATCTAACATTTTGGAAAATCTTTATCATGACGGTCAATTTGAGTTCGACGTTGAAAATTCAAAGTCTAAAGAAAAGAGACCGGTAGTGTGGGCGAATGCTGAGGAATTATTAGACGCTATTTTAATGGAACGCGAGCTTCAAGGCAATTTTACAATAAAATTAATGGCTGATGGAGGCCAAGGATTTTTCAAAATTTCTATGTCGATACTTCCTGAAGATTTTCTTCAAAGAGAGCTAGAATCAGATGTGGATGAGCCAGATAAAAAAATATCGCGATACGTTGAAGGGGGGTCTCCAAGCACAGTTCAAAAACTAACAAGTGTGCATAAACTTATCATGCTGTGCATTGTACCAAACATTACAGAGACATACGAGAATCTAGATGTTCTTTTCAAATTAACGAAATTAAATGATATTCCTTTTTATTTTATATCTGATTTTAAACTGATATTGATAGTCAATGGACAACAAACTGCTTCGTCGATGTCTCCTTGCCCTTATTGCTATGTATCTTTGAAAGATTTAAAAAAAAGATGTAAAGAATTTATTGATAACGAACAAGCCGATCGTCTCAGTATTAGTTGTGGTACTAGTTCTTCACAAAACAACGAAGGAAGAAAGTTAAAAACTTATGGAGATTTGAAAGACGATTTTAAAAAATACTGTGATTCTGGAAAAGTGAAGAAAAATGTAGCCAATTGCAATAGTACCATAAATTCGTCTCTTTTAGAGGAAAGAGACGAGATTTACGTACTACAAAAATGTGTTCTGCCAGAACTTCACTTATTACAGGGTTTTGTTAATCATATGTTCTGGAATGGTTTGGTAAAATTAGTTGGTTGAGACCAGGCCCTAATTTGGCCAACGAAATTGAACATTGTTCAAAAATGTTATCAAGGAGAAATCTTCTAAGGCAATGCTTGCAGAAAGCTCTTAAAAGAAGCTGATAAGCTCCTTGATTATGAAATTTATCGTGACGTTGGTCAATTTCGAATACAACCATTCGTAAATGTATTTAAATGCATGAATAATGTCGTCGATGACTGTTTCTCTGTTAAGAAAGTCAGTCCGCAATTGAAAAAACATGTCAATGAACTACGAATGGCATTTGAATCAACCAACGTCTCAGAAACACTGAAAATACACGTGATACTGAATCATATTGAAGAATGTTTACATTTTATTGGAAAAAATGGTCTAGGTATATGGTCTGAACAAGCCGGTGAATCCATTCATAAAGAGTTTCTCAAATTCTGGAATAGATATAAGGTTAATTCGTTAAAAAATTCAACGTATATAGGAAATTTAAAAAAAAGCAGTATGCGAGTTTTCATCGCAGCACATTTAATAATTTTAAGACAGTTTTGCTTTTCAATAGAAACATAAAAGAGATATAAAAAATATAATGAAAAAAAAAGATATAAAAAAAAATGCAAAAAAAAAACAAAAAACGAAAAAAAAACAAAAAAAATGGAGCCAGTAAACCACCACGTCCGCGTCGTTGGCTCTGGGTGACGCAGAGAGTGGTATATGACTGTACAAATACATATATATACAAATACACACTATCCCATTAATTTTTACTCGATTTAAATAAAAGGAGCGATGTTTCTAGCGTCTTTATTGGTTCACCTTACAAGCCGAGCGCAACATACACTTCTGCTGTGCTTTTTCAATAAGAATAAACACTTGAATAAAAAACTAAGATAAACGTACCAATGGCTGGACACGTGCTTATACTTGGCCAACCTAATCAATTTTGACACTTATTTTGCCACTTGCTTAGAGACGAGTGTCACATTGAGTAGACTGTCTAGTTATAAGTACCGTTTCTTGTATGTCCAGGTACTGGTACGTTTACCATAACTCTTTTTTGTAGAGAATTTTATGATATTCAATTCTTAATTAAGGTCGTTTCTCCATACAAGCAATAAAAAAGGAGGTAATTGCTAAAAACTAATATTTTTCACTTTTCGTTACCTTTAAAACTGCATCAGTCGTGAAAATGATCTGCTAGGAATTTCGGGCCAACGGCATTCGAAGCTGAAAATCATAACGAATCGAACTGCCGTGGCCGATTTCTTTGCCATTTTTGTTAATAACAAACATGGCTGAGGAGCACCGTGTGGAATTACGTCGATTTATTAAGGGGTTACACCACCCTGAAATTTTAAAAAAATCCTTTTTTTTTCTACATAATTTCGATGCCTATGTTCTTACGGTCATTTTAAGACGTCGGGTTTAAAAATATCCCATCATTTGTGGATTTTACAGTCTGGCGCTTCCCAATAACCTTAGCTCTTTGAATCGTTCTGAGGGCTTTGTTGTGATTTCCGAAGTTTCATAGAATATCTCCTCCAGGTGTATATCCCTTTCCAAAATATCCCCTCCCCTCCCCTCTTCCTATTTTGCACCTGCTTGTCAGAAACGAAAACTGTCATTCTGTACTCTTTTATCTTCTTTTGCGTTTTTCTCAAAACTACATTTTTTGGAGCGGTGTACATGATTTCTCAAAAACTACAAAATTTGTACACAGCTTCTCTATAACATTCATTATGGCATGACGTAGGATTTTTTCGAGATAATTTTTTTTGAAAAAATTATGCATTTTTAAAACAGAAATTTCGTACCCAAAAAAAATTGTTTTTTTCAAAGTGCTCCCATTTGCTCAAAAAAAATTTTTTTTTTAAACGGCTACGTCCTGTTGTAGGTAATTTAATATAGTTTAAAAAAAAATTTTGTTCTTGGGTTTCAGATAAAAATTGTGCTGTCCAGCATGTACACCACACGGCCGTGCGCTAAGAAAAGTGGCTTGCGAGACTCCCTATATCTTCACCATTTTTTAATATTTTTTCTTCTTTCAAGAATTTTTTTTTAGTGAAATATATGTACTTTGATATTATAAATATTAAAAAGTTGTATTTTGAATAGTTTTGTCAAAATTAATTCTTGAAATACCCTCCAATTTTCGGGCGTTCAGGGTGGTGTAACCCCTTAATGTGCTTTATCATGCCTATTAAATAGCTTTCTATTAACCCCTTCGCTGCGGCGAGAATTTCACAAAAAGTGCCCAAAATGCGGGGAAAAAATTTGGTTAGATTTTACTGTAACTTGGTGCATAGGGGTTTCTTGGGACGCCGATTACGAATTTGAAGTCAGATTTCGAAAATTTAAAATGGCGGATTCAATATTGCGGGCAAATTTTCTAAATACCAATCATTCCCCTGACACTTGTTACTCAGAGGTTTTCGGGGTCGCTGATTACGAATCTGAAGTTACATTTTTAGAAAATTCAAAATGGCTGATTCAATATGGCGGACATCATAATCAAAATTCGAACTGATTACGAATCTTATATCAGTTTTTGCATTACAATATTACGGCAATTTGTTATTCATATGTAAATAATGCTGCTCGTGGCAGGTTGGCAATAGAAACACTCTCGTGATTATTTATAGAATATTTATACCGAATTTTGTATTTTTATCAAAAACTTCTTCGATTCTGCAGCTACAAATCTATATTTTTAGTTTTTGTAGATATTTTACAGAGTTTATTATCTATCCAGATTATTCCGTGTAAATTTCAAAATTTTGTTATGTACTCCTGAGTTATCGTGTTACATGTGGGAAAAAACACTGATTTCTAGAGTTCAATATATTACAGTTTTTATTTTAAAAACAATTTTAAACAAAAATGTATAAAAACAGAAAAAAATTGCACTTTGAAGACCATTCTCCAACCTCCTCGTAGTAAAATGTGTAAGTACATAATAGTATATCGAAGTTAACGGGGAAGGCTAACATTAACTCGCGGTATTGGATCCGCCATTTTGAATTTTCAAAATATATCATCAGATTTGTAATCGGCGACCTCGAAAACCCCTGAGTAGCAAGTTTCATACGATTTCATTAATTTTTAATGCATAAATTGACCTAATACGGCGACATAGCTCATGACAAAGATTTTTACAAAATCGTAAAAACAACATATTTTAAGAGTTTGTATCTTTTTTTTGACAACATGTTTTTGAAAAAGGACAACGGCATGTTGTTCGGTATATCTTAGGGTGGCTAGAAATGTTCAAGTTTTCAAATTGGATATATTATTGACTTCATTAGACTAATTTATGTCATGACAAAAATTTGCGTTTTTGCCGCAGTCAGAGAAAAGTCCTAAATGACAAAGATCTTTGTCATCCGCAGCGAAGGGGTTAAATAGCTTTTATAATGAATTTCCATAAGTTTTCAACAAATCTGCATATATTGAGTTTTTTATTGATTAATAAATAAAGAAATGAAGATATTTCTTAACACAGCAAAGATGTTGAGAAGTTATAATAAACCAATACTACATTTTATTACAGATATTCCCGTGTATAATCTGTTAAAGTTGAAAGTTTATTTCCTTGTGGTAAATATGATGCTCAGATAAATATATATATAACAGATATTAAAGGAAACATTCATCTTACTAAAACTTTCGCTAGCAAATACAAAATACAATTTTGTTTAAATTATATATAATAATGCAATATTTACCGTCAATAATCACTGCATCGTTTCTTGGTTTACGATTCAGTTCGTAAATCTTTTGGCTTATGTATGTGCCAACTTTTAGTATTTCGTTACCTATTGTTACTGCGTCCATATTTTATGACTGCTTTAAAAAATAGGCAAAGATATCTGAATATTGCAATTTACATTAATTTGACGTTAAAATGGCATCCTTTGTAACATGTATATTAATATGTTACTAATTCACCAGAGGTAATACCCAAGTGGGTAGGGCATTCTCGATTTATTGCAAGGTCCATACCTACTAACAATTAAATCACTTAAGATTATTACCTTCTATATCCAACATTTCGTGGCGTCCAGTTTTGGACGAGGTTGTTCCATATCCTTTTTTTGCGGGTGGACACGGTTCCCGTCACGGAACTTTCTTTTAAAATGTGTGTACCGAATACCGCAACAGCACAATCCTTGACAAATTGTGCTTTGGATTTACTCAGTTGCATTATGCCGTCGTATGTGGTACACGGTATCCAGACATTATGGCCGCAATAAATCTGGAATCAAGTTATATTCATTTGTTTACGATACAAATGTTACAATTGTATCAAATATTAATTTATATGGCTAGTTATGCAAGTTATAAATATTAATGCGTAATAGTATCCAAGTAAATAAAACGTTACAAGGAGACAATTTAAAACGATTCAACTGTTAAAAATGAAATCATTTTGAATATAATAGTAATCTCCTTCATTTGCGTTCATGAAAACATTGACCTGATTTGATATGAATTGTTATTCATTTTTAATATTAATTGTCTAATCTGACTAAAAAGAAATCAACTATATACGACGAATTTGTCATTTAAGAAATTGTCAGAAAAGAAATTACTTCAATTTAATTGTTATGCATTTTTTTCAATCGCCTTCATCGTTATTATAGAAGACTATTATCATATGTAATTATATATTCATTTTACCGTATTGTCAGCAGGTCGCCTATAGCCGACTTTGAATATGTCGTCAGTGCTATAATTGGAAGTTGTTTTTTTTAGATGGATATCTTTTAGGATACCTATACAAGATATTATAGAAGAAATTACGATTCTAAAAGCTCAAAAATTACATATATGGAGAACAATAATCCAAAAATTACCAGCTTCTATTTACCAAAAATATTTTTTTAGTGAAGATATTCAATTCAATCTCAAATTAAATTACCACAAATCAAAATTAACAAATAAATTCTACAATTTACAAAAATATTACAACAACAGAAATACAAACAACGAAATCAAAATTCAAAACAAATGGTTTGTAAATCTCACCGATATAGAAATTCCAAAAGATATTGTCAACATAATCGGACTAGTCCAAAAACATTCTTTTCAAATCAAAAATCCTTCCCAATACCAGAATTCATCGCTTCTATAGAAGAAGGAATCTACAACATAAAAGATGAAACGGACAACGAAGGAAACATAGTTACAAAAAAACAACGAAGAACATTTCACTTAAGAAAGAGTCAGAGAAGAAAGAAAGATTTATTTATTTTTATATTAATACACAAGCTTGGAGACATGACATTCTACAGTTGGATTCGATCTAATTATGGAAAAGAATCTTCAAAGCTACTTAAGGAATGGAAAAGCATTAACAACAAATTAGCGGCATCAATTACGAGAAGAATATTCTTACTCAGATGTAAATCAAATAACTTCCTTCCTAAACACATCCTTTTTAATAAATTTTCCCACAATACCGGTTTTCATTCACCCATACAAATTAGTAAATATAAAGACTTAATTACAGACTACAAATTCAACTTTTAAAACTAGAGATACAAGATATTATAGAAGAAATTACGATTCTAAAAGCTCAAAAATTACATATATGGAGAACAATAATCTAAAAATTACCAGCTTCTATTTACCAAAAATATTTGTTTAGTGAAGATATTCAATTCAATCTCAAATTAAATTACCACAAATCAAAATTAACAATAAATTCTACAATTTACAAAAATATTACAACAACAGAAATACAAACAACGAAATCAAAATTCAAAACAAATGGTTTGTAAATCTCACCGATATAGAAATTCCAAAAGAAATTGTCAACATAATCGGACTAGGCCAAAAACATTCTTTTCAAAATCAAAAATCCTTCCCAATACCAGAATTCATCGCTTCTATAGAAGAAGGAATCTACAACATAAAAGATGAAACGGACAACGAAGGAAACATAGTTACAAAAAAAAAACAACGAAGAACATTTCACTTAAGAAAGAGTCAGAGAAGAAAGAAAGAAGATTTATTTACCTATACATAAATTTTTAAAACGTAAGCGTTTAATACATATACTAATACTAATAATGATAAACAAATAATTACAAATAAAAATATTACCTCCAAGTTCATCGAATTCATTTATCACCCGATTTTGTAAATTGGCGTTTCTCGTCTTACATTCATTTACCTCTCTAGTCTTTTTTTGTCATTCCTCTTTCAGTTTCATCATTTCTTTCTGAAGATCTGAAATCTGTTTTTTGTACATTTTTTTACGCTGTTGAAGTTTATCTGATGCAGTAACCTGGTTAACACAAATTATATTCAGACATTAAAATAGTCATTTACGAAAAAGACGAAGTTCTGGAATATAAATAATTAATTGAAATACTGTAAAAGGTGAGTTAAAAGTACCGATAGCTGAGCTCTGAAGGGCGATTATATTATTATTTTCTTGCCCCGAAAACTACCGAAGGCAATACAATGCGCGTATTTATGTTTACTACCATTACATTACATATCTGTGTGTCTCCATATCACTCCCCTTTTTTGCACAAAAAAAATTTTCTGTAGCATTTTCTATGTAAGTCCCTAATAATTATATATGTAAATCAAAACTATCATGCTGTAGTATTACATTTAAAAAATCATTCTACTTTATGCAAAACCCAGTCGGTCCGGAAAACGAACATGACGTCCATATCGTGTTGTGATCTCTTTTGTTTTCTGCGCCTCTGCGTTTGGTTTAGTTCCAGTATCTACAGAAGGATCTTAAGAAGAATCTTTCTTTGGCACCGTTTCCAACTGGTAATAAGGTTTAAGGCGATCAATGGAAACTGAGACTTCTTTGCCTTTGACAAAATGCTTTGCATGTCTAGACTTAACTAAAAATGGCCCTTAATATGGGGGTTCCAATGATCGACGAACAGCATCTCGGCGAACAAAAACATGAGAGCATGTCAGCAATTCTCTGAAACAAAAAAACGGACCGTTTTCCATGTCGAAACGTGGGCTTAAGTGCTAATTCCTGGAAAAATTTACGTAATTGAGTAACAGCAGTGTAAGGATCAGCAGAATATTTGGTAGAATGATGGAGAAACTCTCCTGGTAAACGGATTGTCTCACCAAATACAAGCTCTGACGGAGTACAATTTATATCTTCCTTCCAATCAGCACGATACCCAAGCAGAATAACAGGCAAAGAATTTACCCATGACTCTGAAGCGTGGCACATAATGGCGGCCTTCAATTGATGCATTCGCTCCACTAATCCGTTTCTTTCAGGATTATATGCAGTAGTTCGAAGGTGGTCGGTTCCGCTGATTTTTGCCAGTGCATTAAAAAGATCAAAATCAAATTGTCGTCCCCGATTCGTAGTTACTCTTAAAGGCACTCCATACCGCAATATCCATCCGGAGAAAAGAGTTCGTGCCACGGTGTCCGCAGTAATGTCGTAAATTGGAAAAGCCTCAGGGTAGCTGGTAAGCCTGTCAACAATCGTCAAACAAAAAGTATATTCTTTTGATAGCGGCAGTGGTCCCACCGGATCCACGTGGATGTGAACAAAACGTCCGTTAGGAGATTGAAATGATCCAATAGATGTCGACACATGCCGAGATACTTTTGATTTTTGGCAGGCTAGACAAGAGCTTGCCCACTGTTTACAATCATACATACATACATTGGTCAGATTTACTAGCCAACTTTATGCCCTCTATGGCTAATCGGGCAAGGCTTAGTCATCATCCCACACAGGACGATACAAACAAGTAAACAATCGCAAATACTACACATAATCGACACCGTCAACAGTTAGTCGGCGGCCTGTGACGTAGCAGGCGCATCGCAAACATTGTCTTTATTTTCATTCAAGACAATATTGACGAAGCGTCGACCACGAATAAACCATTCACGGTGTCGATAACTACCGACTGATGTCGGTAGCAGTCCCAAATTCGTACCTTCGCCCAGCAAGGTTTCCTGAATTATCCGCAATGGAAATAATCAGAAAAAGTTGCCGGACGGGGATTCGAACTTACCACCTGAGGAACGTTCAGTTTACGAGACGAGCATGCTAACCACTTAACCATCGCGTCACATCCACTGTTTACAATGTTTCACAATCGAAGGCCAAACAAAACGTTGTGTCACTAATTTAGCTGATGCTCGAGCTCCGGGATGTGCTAAGCAATGAAGTGACTGAAACACTCGCAAACGTAATGGCTGTAGAATAAACGGACGGATAGATCCTGAAGATACATCACACAGTATAGGATTCCGAAGAAAAAAATTTCTTAAATTGAAGAGCTCCAGGCTCTTTAAGAAACTTTTCTAGTTCCTGGTCATTTGTCTGTGCCTCAATAATTTCGAAAGTAGACACGGAAACAGATATAGCTTCAACGCGTGACAAGACGACAGCAACAATGTTGTCCTTGCCAGAAACGTGTCTAATATCAGAGGTAAACTGGCTAATAAAGTCTAAACGTCTAAATTTCCATGGCGATGCCTTATCCAAATTTTCATTAAAAACATGAATCAAAGGCTTATGGTCTATAAAAATAATAATGTGACGACCTTCAAAAATATAACGGAAATATCTTACGGCTTCATAGATGGCGTCGAGTTCTCGATCGTAAGGGCATAGCTTTTTCGTATTACCTCTTAATTTATGACTAAAAAAGGTAAGAGGCTGCCATACTCCAAGTACTGATTTCTGTAAAACTACACACATCAGACGCAACTGTAAAAATTGCCCAAGGTGCGTTAATTTTAGGGTGGACCATGAGAGCAGCCTGCGCAATACTCTCTTTTCAATTATCAAACCATGCTCAGGTTTGGTCAATTCAGGAGTCCAATTTACTGGATAAGAGCCTCTGACTTTAGGACCTTGAAGACACTCATTTAAAGGTGCTAGATATAAAGCCACATTTCGAGCAAATCTCCGGTAAAAATTAAGCATCCCTAAAAATCGTCTTAATTGTTTTATAGTCTTAGGCAATGGGAACTCAAGTGTAGCATTTACTTTATAGTAGAATAAAGTAAACAATGGTAGAATACCAGTTGTTGATACTAAGTATCCAAGGAATTTAACTTCTCATTTTCCAAAATTCGACTTAGAGAGATTAATGACCAGACCGTTATCAGCTAATTTCTTGAAAATTCGTCTAAGATGTTCTAAATGTTCCTTTTCGTCTTTTGATATTATTAACATATCATCAATATAACGAAAAATGAAATCAAGTTCTTTAGTCAATTCGTCAACAAAACGCTGGAACGTTTGAGCAGCATTTTTGAGCCCAAAAGTCATAAATAGGAACTCGATCAAGCCAAATGGCGTAATTATCGCCGTTTTTGGAATATCAGTTTGTGCGACTCGAATTTGATTAAATGCTCGAACTAGATTGATGGTGGAAAATATAGTTTTACCCTGTAAATTAGCACCATAATCTTCTAGATAAAGAACAGGATATCTGTCAGGAATTGTCCTCTGGTTTCGATTCCGATTATTATCATTATTATTGCTAATTGATTGATCACGAGAACGAGAACGAGAACGAAAATTTTGACTGTAACTACGTCTCTGATTAAAACGTGAGCTTAAAGCAGCTATTTTATTCGACAGTTCTTCATAACGTGTATCTTCCGTAGACCTAACAGACCGAGTATCAATACACCACCAATAATCTCGTAAATACTGTCAGCCATTTTTCCTAATTGTTCGAGAGTTAAATCTGTATGAGTAACAACAGATGCTTTAATTTGATCAGGAAGATGCTCAAGCCAAACAGTTTTAATAATTTGGTCGGAAACCGTTGAATTGTAAGAACTTAAATACCGTAAAACTTGCGAAGGGGTTCTTTCACTCAATTCTTTACCAGCTAATAATTTATGCAAACGAACTTGGCGAGACTCTGTAAGTCTCTCAATAAGAGCATCACGAATAGTTGTATACGGTTTTTCCGTAGGAATTTGGTCAATAAATTCATAAACTTGGTTAGCATACCTTGGTTCTAAATTACCTACGACCCAGTGGTACTTTGTTACTTCTGAAGTAATTCTGGATAATTGAAATTGAGCCTCCAATTGACGAAACCAGAGTTCAGGCCAAATAGTAGAAATGCGGGCTGTAATTCGTCCCAAAGCAGCTGATTGCTGATCAGCATCCAATGACGATGATTGTTGTTGCTGCAGCCGATTTTGTAAATCCTTTTGTTGATCTACTAGCTGTTTGATTTGGTTCTTCAAAGGTTCCAATTCTTCCATTGCGCGAATATAAATAAAATCACTTTATAAAATTAATCCCGGAACAGTCTTTGATAAAATAATCTCACTGCGGCATAACGTCCTGAATACCCTGCAAGGCACTGAGAAGAAACAATTTAAAAAAATAAACGCATACACATGACGTCCCGTTAATCACTAACTTCAACAAAATATAGCACGAGAGGTATCGCGAGGTTCACTTACTGCGTGCCAAAATTTTGCGTACTTGCTTACGTATCAAAGAGAAAATTCCGCTACGGGGTTCACATGCCACGTGGCAAAATTTATGAATCCAAAAAATGTTGGGTAATCAAATTAAATTAAATCCAAAAATGCCACTAATTAATATTTTGGAGTCGTGCCCCAAAACTTAAAAACTTATTAACTACATCACGTCGGGTTCACTACTGTAAGGGACTTTAATTTATGGTTCTATAAGAACTAACAAAAGTTAATTAAACAAAACTTTATTACAACTATCTATAACTGTCGATTATACGCGTGGTTTCGAATATCCGTGTAAAGAACAACTGACTGGAAAGTGGGAGCGCAGAAACGCTAGTTTCTCGAAAAGCCCCGAAAACTACCGAAGGCAATACAATGCGCGTATTTATGTTTACTACCATTACATTACATATATGTGTGTCTCCACAAAGGTGGAGAATGTGGAGATCCAAACATACGCCAATGATATCCCGCATGGTTATGACAGCACATGTTCAGCAGACCAATTTCATTGAAATTGACTTGTGTGTAAAAAGGCGGATATGGATGCTAAATTCTTTGGATGATATTTCATGGCTTGAATGGTTCAGACTGCGAAAATGGACCTTTCAAAATTCTATCTTTAGCTCCGAAACCTGCATCTTTAAAACCACGAGAACCATTATCAGTAGAAAAGCAAGTGGCGGTTGCTTTATACAAACTTGCTCGTTGTGCCGAATACCGAGTAGTTGGCGATGTGTTTGGGATCCACATAGAAACGGTAAAGAAATGTCTTTATAAAGTAGTCAACACCGTAATTAAATGCATGATGGAAAAATATATCTACATGCCTAATGATGATGAAGTGAGAGAAATCACTAATAATTTTGAGAAAATTTGTAAAATTCCTCAAATTAGTGGATGTATCGATAGATTTCACATTTCAATATTATCACCTCGAAATGGATATCGCGATTGTGTTAATGGGATATGATGGCCATCTTACAATATGCAAGCAGTAGTAGATCATAAGTGCAGGTAGGTAAGTTTTTACAATTTCATATTTTAGAGTGGGCTTAATGTGCGGATATATACACGCAGAAAAATGACAGAGCAAAAGTTGCGGCTTATATTATAAGGTATATTATAAGCGAATAATGTTTGCTGGAACTGCCGACAATTTTTGCAATATTACCTGATCTGATTCTACTAACATACGAATTTATCGACATTCGCATACAAATTTTAAAAAAAATCAGTCGATTTTTTCGTTAAGATAGCCTGAAATTATCAACTAACCCTAACGGAATTCTAAAAGCTATTTTAGTGGGAAAAGTTGGCAGTATCTGCAATCCTTTAGCTAATTTAGCTAATTTTGTTTATTCTGTGTACACTTTTGAAATATTTGGAGCACAAATTCCACACATTTAAACCATAAAATAATTTACGATATATGTGCAAAAGTGTTTATTAAGTGAATGTGAATGGCCACTCTCTTCAAGCGCCAAGCCAATCCTCACATTTGCAGAAAAGTGTTTGGCACTTGTATTGAAAACTCTTAAGGGTAATCTAAAAAGGTCCGATGATAAAGTAGGAATTTAAGTTAAAAATATATTAAAAATGACTAAATTTTTTCAAATTCTGCCCGTTTTTCAGAATTCAATTTCCGTACAAGTAATTTTAATCATTGTATATCATCGCCTCGCATGAAGACTAGCATAATTGCTTTTTTCCCTACTGTTCTCTGACGAAAGAACAAAAGGGAAAAGACCGAACGTGATAGACATCGTGCGAAGCGACGACATGATCTCTTAAAAAATAACAAAGCCAGTTATTGGGAAGTGAACGAACAATTTCAATCATCGTTTATTAAGAAATCTTTTATTTCTGAAAATGCTCGTCCAATTCCCATTTAATATGTTTGGTATTTTTTATTAGACTGTGTATAGTAATTAGAATTACTTATTGTTCTTCTGTAAGCGTAAATTCCTACTTTATCGACGGACCACTTTAATACCCCGAAAACGCGGAAAATATTATATTTTCTTTAGCTTTTATAATGATTAACAATAAATGTATTTATTATATTACTGCAGATTCAAAGATATAAGCATTCGACATCCTGGAAATACTTATGACGCAGTTGTATTTAAAGATTCTGTTTTATATCAAAATAGAGAAATGATCCTTCTAAAGATACGATTTTATACTTCTTTACGTTTTTCATCTAAAGAATATTATTGGGACATAAATGAATAATGCGGTATGACTTCTAGATAACTAAAACAGTTGCAGTCCCATGTATGATATTTGGTGATCCAGCATACTCGCTTCTACCTTGGATACTGAAAAGCTACCCAGGGTCAGTAAATCAAGAACAAGTATCTTTTAATGTTTATCTAAGTGCTGCTAGGGTTCTTCTGGATATGGCATTCGGTAGATTAGGAGGACGTTGGAGAATATTATTAAAAAGAATCGATCTTTGTTACATTCGTTTGCCCCGAATGTAACGAGTGCATGCTGTGTACAAACAGAGATAGGGATACAATATCTGATGCAAATATGAGAAATCATCTGATGAGCTATTTATCTGAAAATTTTTCATTAAGGCAAACGTTTATTCGATAAAGTTGTCAAATTGTTTACACCTATATTACTCACTTCAAAACTTCGGAAGGGTGAAGTTTTGAGCATCGATCTATACTCGTCTTTTTCAAATTCTTATAATTCTGTGCCCCCAAATGCGATTTAAATTTGTTTGATGACGTGATAATGTATTACTAATAAAAATATATTTTAAAACATAAAAATCCCAAATTTATCAAATGTTGCTTATATAGAAAGTGATGAGGCTATCAAATTTTGTTCATTCTACTACTCTAATTTTTTTAAACATATTCAATACTGGCTCGAAATGTTTTTCACAGCTTCATTACTATCTAAATGATGGAAAAATAAAAACTGAGCGTAGTTTCTCAAATGGAAGGAAAACAAAATGAAGCTCATTTAGGCACGACATCTGATTCTTGTTAAAGTTCCGTCAAGTCGATAAACTTCAAATTAATTAGCTAGTTAATCATTCCAAAAGTGGCCAGACAAAAAGTTAAACATTTTTTAAAAATTAAAAAATTAAAAAATTGTTTAAAAAAAGAATAGTAAAAAGTAAGGGTCGATGGTTCTGAATTCTACGTCAGTTTTTCATACAAATGTAATTCAAAATGGCGGATCCAATATTGCCCATAAATTTGAAAGAATCACTTGAAATTCGTCGGAAGCTACAAGGATTAATTAGGTCACATGTGATATCTTATTCAGTTGACATTAATTAACCACTATAAAGAACGGTAATTTCAACTTGTTTTTCTCTGCCAGACTACAAATTAGAGGAACAGACTATTTTTTAAATAAAATATATATTAATATAACATTATTTAAACAGACGTGTGACAAAACTATTAAAAATTACTACTCTAATGTAAATTTGCCATTAAACACATGAAAAGTAATATTTATTCGCTTTGTTGGCAACAATTGTCGCAAACGAACATGTAAGGTAAATGAGAATTGACCACATTAATGCATATTTTCCATCAGAAATATTTCTTGAAATCCGATTATTTTCAACGGCATGAAAAACTAGTAAATTTTACAATAGGGGAGAATGGAGTAATTACGACAGGTCGGGTAATTCCGATCCCCCGTAATATCTCGCTTACAATATGACATCCCATAATCTTAATGAAATTTTGTGAAAACACTGATGAGTACAACTATTTTGATTGCGGTAGTTGTTTATTTACTTTGCATTGAACCATGTGGCAGTGATGTTATTGTTTCTTACTGCGCTAATTTAGAAATTGAAGTATTATAAATAAGTAAATATAGTTTGAAATTATTGTGCAAACGAATCAAACGTAAGTAATTTAGACAGCCTTAACCTTATATTTAATGAAATCAATTTAGTTTTTAGTGAGATGAGAGTGTGTTTTTAAGTGCGTGTATTTTTTTAAATAACGAACGTGCAGAGTAATTCCGACCCCTAATGTACGGGGTAATTGCGACCGTCCTTTTTCGAGTTTATTTTCGTTTGCATGTTATCACAACCATATTATGCAATATTATGTATACATTATATATAATGTATCACAAATGTGTTGATTTTTTTTTCTTTCTACATTTCGACCACAACATTTGAATTTGCTTCGCTTGTTTTCTCGTGCGATATTAGAAGTGACTATTTGCGTTTTCATTTTTGACCAACAATGTAGAATAGGTATGTGATCTATGTACGTAGGGTTGTACATAAACAAGTTATTGTGATATCAAAATATTATCTCGTTTACTTATTATTAATAAATGTAAATTAAACCTATGAATCACTACGAAATTGTGCTGAAAATAAACGCGGTCGGAATTACACCTTTTGGGGTCGGAATTACCCATACTTTGACAGAATCTGAAGAATTGCAATTTTTTTACTAATGGAGGTATAAGCCTATAATAGACCTATAACAAGGTATTAATAATATCGATAAATGTTTACCCATGCAATACACATTAAAAAAAGCATAACGTACAAATTCATTAAATCACATTCTCTACCTCAAAAATAAATTTTGCTTAGGTAGGTCGGAATTACCCCGTTCTCCCCTATTCATTGAAAATTAAGTATTTTTTTTAATTAGTATGCATCATAAGCTTAGCTGCTCATGTTTCGATTTGTAAAACTATCTAAATATTAATGTACTCAGATAAATAGGAAATAGTTTTAAAAAGAGCACAACATGAAGACCGTTTTATATTTTTATTTTTAAATTGACCCTACAAGATTGTTTCTCTATTCGCGGTGACATTCATTGCTAGCTGTACTGTTTAGTATTTGACGTCTGCTCGAGTTCGTGCGGACTCGAAATTCGCACGGCTCGAGGGGCTGGCGACTCGAAGAAATTTCAGGATCGGGACAGCGAACTCCGCGGCACGAAAACTGCAATATATTATTTTGCATCAAGATCGGCGTGGTATCCATTAACAATAATGGTAGGATGGATGACCCGATACAATTTCCGCGCGTTTCCTTTTACCGCTCGAAATGCGCAGTTTTCGCCTCAGGACACGGAATTGATCGGTTGATTTTCACGAAAACTAGAGAAACGCGATACGCGTGACAAGACTCTGTATTCCTGCGTGATTTCACGGGAAATGACTCGTCGACGCGTGCATGACGAGACCATCTTACCAATGCGCGTTGCGCCTACGCCCGCGAGCATTACGAGTGCCGCAGAAACTCGGGCCCAGACCTTAGAACGCGTGTACAAAATGCGGTACAATGTTTGGCGCGTACGAGAGAGATGCTCTTAACAAAAAATAAGACGATCGCACGAGTATCGAGGAGCGCCGTCACGACTGCCGCCGATGGGCAGTTATAGCGGACTAATTTCGCGGTCCCATACCGCAACATACCGCCCCCCTTGCGACATGATGAAGCTCGCAAAATGAAAACGCAAAACCCCCGATAGTACTGACCGACCCTTAATAACTTACGCATCATCCACGAACGGAGGTCCCCTAAACGGCAATGGCACGAGTTTTGCCACTAGCCGCTGGTATTCGGTCGTGGCCGTACGCAGACATCATCCCCGGGCGAACAAGCGATTACGCGCGCGAGAGGCCATTTCGTTGGCGGCATGTTTTTTGTATGAACGAGCACCATTTGTCCAACCGCAAAATTCTCTTGTGGCTGCCGCCATTTCGCACGATGCTGCAACGACCGTACGTAATCGCCTGACCAGGCTGCCCAGAACCGATCCCGCATTTGACTGTATAGCTGCCACCGAGGCAGTGAATCCGACGACAGATCTAATAACGAAGGTCTAGGAACTGTTATCATATGTGTACCGGTGAGAAAATGTCCCGGAGTCAACACGTCCAGATCATCAATGTTATCTGTCATCGCGGCCAACGGTCTAGAGTTCAAGCAGGACTCGATTTCACACAGGCGGGTACTAAGTTCTTCGAATATGGGAGTACGATTTTGCAGGATACGTCCTAAATGAAATTTGATGCTCTTAACACCTGTCTCCCACAGGCCTCCGAAGTGAGGTGCTGCCGGGGCAGGAAGTGCCAAGCAGTGTCGTCCTCAGCGAGTAGAGAACGGAATTCGGGGTCGCAAATAGCTGCATTAAATGCCTTTCGAAGCTCCGTATCCGCGCCACAAAACGAGCGCCCGCAGTCGCTATACATATCGCTGGGGATATCACGTCGGCCCACGAATCGCTGGAAAGCAGCGATGAATGCAGTGGACGAGTAGTCGGAGACGGCCTCGAGGTGCACAGCTTTGACCGCGAAACGTATGAAAACGGCTATGAACCCGGTAGTCGATTTGTTACCGCGCCCCTTAGAAGTTTGCAGCTGGAATGGGCTGGCGTAATCGACTCCACCATGCTGAAAATGGTGCTTTGGAGCGGGAAAACCCCCCATGAGTTGCTTGGCGAGCGTGGCCTTTCAACGGGTACATGTCATACAATGGAAAATTACCGAGCGGATTCGTTTTATAGCCTGAAGAACCCAGAACGAGTCTCATAACGTTTGGAGTGTCAAGCTGACATTACCGTGTATACAGCGGTGGTGGGCGTGCTCAATAATTAGACGCACGACCTCGTTATTGCCGAGATTTACCGGATGACTTGCATCTTCGCTGAGGGCTGCATGATTCAGACGACCGCCGACGCGAATTAAACCGTCCTCATCGAGGTATGGGTTGAGCCTTTTCAGAGGGCTCTACTTTGAGACCAAGATACCTGACCGCAGAGCAACGATCTCGTCAGGAAAGGACATCGACTGCAGCCAACGTGACCAGACGAGAGAGGCTCGTCTCACATCGACCGCCGATAGACTGCCGTGCAAGGCTGAGTCCGAAGGGTACCGCCATTACAGTAAACATGCGGTGACTCAAAGCAGGCGCTTCCAGCTTGAAAATCGCGACGATAACTCAGTTAGGGTGTCATTACAATTGAGATCGGCAACGTGAACTTGAACTTGCCGAGCCTCAGTGTCGACCTCTGGAACCGGGTTCGTTTGGGACAGTGGCCAATTGTCCTCGGGCAGTTGTAGTCATTCTGGGCCGTATCGCCAAAGCCGCGACTCCACCAAGTCCGTGGAAGAAACTCCGCGAGACGCCAAGTCAGCGGTATTGTTGTGTGTCGGAAAGTGCCTGCAATCAACGTCGGGCAGCGAGGTCTGCACTTCGGAGACCCGATTCGCAACGAACGTCTTCCAGTGAGAAGGATGTTGTTTCAGCCATGCCAAAACAATGGTGGCGTCCGACCAACAATGAGAACGGAATTTTGAGAATTGTCGCATCGAAAGGAGGAACTTCATGGTTCGTGCGAGAATCACTGCAGCGCTTAATTTGAGTTGAGGAATGCTAAGTTGCTTAATTGGAGCAACTTTCGTTTTACTTATCAACAGCGACATTCGGATTTCGCCGGGCGATAATGTGATTCTCGAATATACGACCGCAGCGTACGCGACGCGGGAGGCGTCCGCGAAACCATGAAGCTCGCAACTTACGATTACACTACCGGCTCCGATCCATCGTGGGATTCGGAGATTTTCAAAGTAGCTGAGTTCGTTTGAAAAAATCGCCGAACGTTGCACCACGGAATCCGGTAGTGAGGTGTCCCAGTCAAGTCGGAGCAGCCAAAGGCTTTGCGTGAGCTCCTTCGCGGTCATAACGAAAGGTGATACCCAGCCAAGTGGGTCATACAAGCGCGCGATCATAGCGATAAGCGTGCGCTTGGTGAGCACCTTCGGCTGTTCCAACTTGACCTGAATTGGAAGGAGTCGTTGGACGGATTCCAGAAAACACCCAAAACTTTGATACCATCTTCGGGAGTCAAGGGTTTACCCCACGCGAGCCCGTGATCTTCGGGATTAATATCCGCGAGCAGTTCAGGGGAATTGCTGGCCCACTTCCGCAGATTGAAACCTCCGCTTCGCAGGAGGTCGACTGCCTGGAGGCGCACTTGACGAGCAGAAGAGCGATCGTCGGCGCCGAAAAGACAATCGTCTACGTAGATCCCTGTCTGTAATCTGGCCGCGGCGAAAGGGAATCTCTTACCTTCGTCACGTAACCATTGCTGCAGGATTCGGAGCGCCAAGAAGGGCGCGCACGAAAATCCAAAAGTCACGGTGTTTAATCGGTAGTGCCGAATTGGTTGTTCGGGTGCATTTCTCCAGACAAGGCGCTGATAATCGCGATCCTGAGGATGCACCCAAATCTGCCGGTACATCTGCGCAGAACACGAGGCGGGGAAATCGCCACTGCAGAAGAACCGCCGGAATGTCGGCTTGGAACTTGGCTACAGTGTGGAGATTGTCATTCAATGACTTATAGTTCGAGGACTTGCTCGAGGCGTTGAAAACCACCATTTAATTTGGTGGTGGAACTTGTTTCCTTTTTGACACCGTGGTGGGGCAGGTAAAAGGAACATTCGGCCGGAATGGTGCTCGAGACGGGTTCCGTGTGATTCTGGAGCAAATAATCGGTCATCGATTCGCGATACAACCGATATTCAGTGGGCTTCCGAATCAACCGGCGTTCTTGCGCTTCGAAGGAGCGTACGGCCGTGTTGACAGATGCTCCGATAGCAGGCGGGTTCACCCTAAAGGGAAGTCGAACAACATATCTGCCGACTGGCATTCGCGAATTAGTCGTGACGAAGTGTGCTTTACTTTGTGCATCTTCTTCCGATACGGGTTTTTCGTGGGGAAGTTCCTATACTTCCCAGAAACGAGAGAGCAAATTTGACAGGGATAGCTATACATGGCAAACATGCACTTGAGCGCGAGGAGAAATTGAAGGGGTCAATCCGGCGGCCGCACCCGAGATGATCCATCCGAAAATGGAGTTCTGAGCAATTGGCTGTTCTGGAAGGCCCTTGATGAGCCCGTCCAAAATGATCGATCCGTAAACGTCGGCTCCTATTATTAGATCGATTTGCGTCGAGTCGCATGGATTCTCGTCCGCGAGTTTGAGGTTATGTAAATGTGGCCACTGCACCGGTGACCACTGCAGCCGCGGCGCATAGGAGGTTAGTTCCTTTAATACGATCGCGTTCGTATCCAAACACGGCGTCAGACTCTCAGAGGGAGAAATTGACAGAGACGCCGTGTGTCTCGCAACGCCGTCGTAGATACCACCGACACCTGACACTGGCGTGAAAGCACGCTCAAGACGACAACCTATCGCATGAGCCACTCGTTCCGAAACGCATGTCCAAGTCAGCAGCACTTTTGAAGCACTGACACTTGAAGCAAAGTGCGTCTGTACCGACTCCGAGTCAGTCGCGAACTGATTAGACGTTTTGGGGGTGTCAGAGGGAGACGAGGACGTCCGACCCGCCACCGATTCCGACGGCCGATGCAGCATCGTGTAATGTTTACCTTTGCATTTGAAACACGTTCATTTACTCGTACACATCGACAACGGGTGAGCAAACAGGCAATTCGTACATAACTTTTGGCCATTAACGTATTCTTGACGATTCGCAAATATGCGCGTACCAGTCGAGACGTGTACCGACTAAGAGAAAACTTTGGGCTTATTTGAAGTCGTTCCCGCATTGTATGTTGAGGGTTCTGTCGAATGGGCACCAACGGACTCCAGAGCGCGCGATCGAGACAATAGAAAATTCTGTAATGAATCCAGCGAGGGGTAGTCGATTTGTGAACCGAGACTGATCTCCCAGGCCCTACGCGACTTACCGCCCAATTTTTGTACTAGAAGATACACTAGAATGGCACTCCATTCAATAACCGGAAAGTTGAGAGACTTCAAAGCAGCCACATTTTCTTTCGACTTATCGTGCACCTGTAAAAGACCCGCTGCACTTTCTTTATGAAGCGGTCGAATCGAAAATAAAGAATTGAAATACGCGTTCGCGATAGCCAAATTATTTGCGTACCTCGATTTGAGAATTTGCCAAGCTTCTGTAAAAGAAGTGTCACAAGAGTTTACATGATTAATTTTAACGAGGCAGGTTCAGGCGCAAGAGCGGCTTTTAAATAATGGAACCTTTGCAAATTGTCCAAAGAGATATTGTTTATGTCGAGCGAAGTGAAATAATCGCTGAAACTACATCACGCGTCAAACCGAACGTTAAATTTAGGTATACTAATCTCAGGTAACGACGCGTTGCTCCGATGGTGGATGAAGCTCTCCGGACGCGCAGTTGTCAACAGCGGACTTGAAGTGAACGGTGGCGCAAGAGCGGCAATCGCCTCCTCGGTGTCCCCGATGTAATCCAGGAACAGCTGTTAATCCGTCGCGTGGCGTTTCTCCACGAAGTATTCGCGCTCTCGGTCTTCCTGCGTTGCGTTGGTACACAGCTGTTCGTGCAGGGCATTGCATTCCGCCCAAGTCGTTCGTATGTGTTCCAATCGCACTTTCAGACGGGCAACCGTACGTGTCTTAACCTTGGGGAAATTGCTGAATGTTTGCTGGATGCTGGCGAACTCCTCCAATCGTCTGCCATGTAGTCAGAAGCAGCTACTCGACCGTCCAGTTGCGCCGTCAGTCCTTGAACACTGCAGGTCAGTTCTCCAGCTGTCAGCGGAAGAGGCGCTCGAAAATCGACGGAGTCGTCCTGCGCGAAAGTGCGCGACGGTGCAGTCGAGATGCGTTGAAGCTCGCAGCGAGGGGCGAGCAAAAGCCGAACGTTTCCGATCTCGGACGAAGATCGCCGAAGACGATAACGCCGTTAGAGGCATTGAAGCTCGCAGCGAGGGCGAGGAGCAGCCGAACGTCTCCGATCTCGAACGAAGATTGCCGAAGACGAAAGCGGAAGCGAAGCGTCGGTGACGCGCTTATGGCGTCGCGTCACAAGATGGCGGCGCGCCGTGTTGTTTGCGGCAAAATGGCGTCAGCCGCGTGCACCAGCAATGCGGCGACCTTGATCACCGTGTGCATTTTGCACGTGAAAAACCCCGAGCTACTCGAACGCGCGCCATGTCCTTTTGTTTTTTTTCCACTCGCGCACAATTGCTCTCGCGCGCGTTGTTCGAGATCCTGGCAGGATCGCCAAATGTTGGAGTTCGTGTGGACTCGAAATTCGCACGGCTCTAGGGGCCGGCGAATCAAAGAAATTTCAGGATCGAGACAGCGAACTCCGCGGCACGAAAAGCGACGAGGATGGATAAACAGGTGAGAAGAAAATCATCCAGTTTTGAACGCACCGCAATGTTTTATTTTGCATCAACATCGGCGTGGTATATATTAATAATAATGGTAGAGCGCTTAAACTAGCGCGATGGGTGACCTGATACAATTTCCGCGCGTCTCCGTTTACCGCTCGAAACGCGTAGTTTTCGCCTCAGAACATGACATCGATCGGTTGATTTTCACGAAAACTAGAGAAACGCGATGCGCGTGACAATATTCCGTATTCCTACGTGATTTTACGGGGACTGACTCGTCGACGCGTGCCGCAGAAACTCGGGCCCAGACCTTAGAACGCGTGTACAAAATACGGTACAAAATTGGGCGCGTACGAGAGATACGTTCTTAACAAAAAGTAAGACGATCACACGAGTATCGAGGAGCGCCGTCGCGACTGCCGCCGACACACACACACACACACACACACATACACACACACACCGAAGGGCCCGGGCGTCGCACATAGATTGCACACGTACCACAACTTACACGGGGAACCACGGGTTGCTCTAGCTGCAAGCCCGATCGGTCAAGAAAGGAATGTGCCACGCCGAAGCTTGAAGTAAGACAATCCATAAGATTGTGACTCACACACGCACACAATAATACAAGTGCCTCGAATCGCCGAAGTCACCAATAGGTCAAAGGGGTGAATGATTCGTGGAATATGGCAGGTGGCAAACAACAAGTGCAGGTGTCCATCGCGAAGGACGATGATCTCATCGACATCTACCATATAAACAGGGCAATCGCATTGCCCGAAATCAGAGTCGCCCCGTGACTGACGCCGTGAAGATCTCGGGTCAGAGTCGCGCCGTGAAGAGCTCCGTCAGAGTCGCACCGTGTACGATCCACAGAGGATCTCTTAGGCAGAGTCGCCCCGCGCACGTAACTTAGCACATAGCTCGACGAATTCAGTTCAAGACTTAGGAAGTTAGAGACTTCACGGCACGTTAATCTGCGACTCTCCGCGAATCAACACAGGACTTTCAAAAATCGCTCACCCGCTAATTATCTTATTACGTCAGGATCTCGTGTTTAAATGGGGTGCCGAGCAGATAGAACCGTTCGAGAAACTAAAGGATCTCTTACGTTTACCAAATTTCGACGAGCCGTTCGTTGTCACGACGGACGCATCGGGAGTGGCAGTTGGCGCTATTTTATCGCAAGGCAAGATTGGTGAGGATCTACCAGTCGCCTACGTATCACGAAGTTTGAAAAGAGCAGAAACCCGATACGCTACATCGGAAAAAGAACTGTTAGCTGCGGTGTTCGCGGTAGAACCGTTCCGTCCATATTTGTATGGTCGAAAATTCACTCTCGTAACGGATCATCAACCGCTCAGATTTCTTAAAACTATGAAGGATATGAATTTAAGACTACACCGTTTTCGCATAAAATTAGAAGATTACGAATACGATGTGGTATTTAAAGAGGGGAAACGTAATGTCAACGCGGACATATTATCGCGTAACCCAATTAATAGATCCGACCTCGAAAATGAAAATGAAAATGACATTGAAATATATTTGGTCGATAATAAAATAAATAAAGAAAAAAAAACGATTAAAAAGTTAAGAAACGCGCGAAGAACTGAAAAATCATATATGCCAATTAAATCCGGTAAAAATGATAAAGAAAACAAAAACGATCAAGAAACGCTTAGAGACTGCGTGTCTCAGATGCTGACGGGTCAGGAAATCCTGCTCCGAAAAAACGTGGTAATGATTACGATGAAGAAACCGATACGTATGGAGATGTTGAATACAACGTGACTGACTGCGATAAAGAGAGCCAGAGTTCCAATGTAGAAATGCTGGGAGTTGAAAAGGCCGCTCGAAAGAAATACATAAACGAGGTCGAAAAACTCGAATTGCCAGCCTACATGAAATTAGAAAATTATAAAGAAAAAACTCGGTTAAGACATCAAGATGGATCAACTTCATTAGAAAAACCTCCTACACCGGTGAAGAAAAACAAAGAAAACAATATATAACGGAAGTAGAAAAACTACAAGCGCCGGATTATTTGAAAATTGACCTTACAGTAAAGCGAACTCAGATAAAAGAAAAATCCAAAATAATAAGAAATGAAGTGGTATCTGAAGCAGGAATAAATTTAACCTATAAGAAACGGTTAGCCGATGTTCGAAACCGTTGGAGGGAAATAGAAGGATTCCCTACTGAGGACGAACTTACGTCACAACCGGATACAGAAACCACGTATTCCGAAATGGAAGAACTAAGCGTCAGAGAAAACTCGAAGAAAAAGACGAAAATGAAAAATAGAAAGTATCATACGCCAGACAACGAGGACCTAGAAGACTCATGGTCGTCGCATTTTTTCCTCGGTCCGCCCGAAGAAACTATACGTTTACCCGTTCGACGTCTATGGAGTAGGGCCCATCTAAATCTCGTCCAGGGAGAGCTCACCCGACCACTGACGAACTGCCCGGAGATCGGGACAAACGCAAGATTGCCAAGTGCACACGCCACCCGCGAGAAGCTCATTATATACGACGATTATTTGTCAGAATTGACCGAGAGAATCACGGAAGTACGGACGTTAGCCGCGATGAATCTCTCACAAATGAAGCAATCGGTCGAAAAAATATTACGATCGAAAATTAAATATTTGCCATTTTCGCGAAGGTGAAATGGTATTATTATTAAAAGAACCCCGGAAGGGCAAGTTGGACGACGAATACACTGGGCCCTATGAAATTATCGAAATATGTGGCTCACGAAATATAAAATTACGCATCAATGCACGAAAAAAGAAAATAGTACACATTGATAAAATAAAAAAGAATCATGACTCGTTGATGGATATTTCATTATAGAAAATTGAAATAAGATGTAGAAAAATATATATACCGACTATAATGATAATAAAAAAAAAATAAAAGTTGATGGATATTTCTTCATAGACAATTAATAAAAGATGTAGAAAAATATATATTAAAACGATAATAAATAATAAACATTTTTTTTTCTACATAGAAATATTTTAACTTTAAGGGTTAATAAGAAATGCGGCAAGCACGAAGAGAAAATCGAACGAACAGGGAAAGAATTGCGCTATACGCGCCCGAACGAAAAGAGGAAAAGTATACGAAAAAAATGGACAACTGGCTAACACACATGTAAAAGAGACACATAAGCGGAACATTGGAGAAATGAAAGCCTGATAAAAGGGTGCACTTCATTTTTACGCATTTTTAGAACTTACCTTCATTCCTCCATTATGTAATCACAGAATCCGTGGACCAGATATAAGCTGGCGATTGCAGATCAACATAATACAAGCACTGAAACAACACCACGGCACCAACGCCCACCCCGGAACGCACTACCTTCACACACGGTAGATACCCGGTCAAAGGGTAACGAAAAAACCCGCAAGTTAAGATAAACAGGATAAAGACAAAAACAAAACACAAACGGGAAGAATCATAGATGACGAAAAACAAATAGAAAACACTCGTTAAATATCACTGAATATTTTTATGAATCCATCAGGCGTACTAGGCCCCGTCACCGTAATACTTAGCCGACGCATCATCTTGGAAGGCACAATAAGAACTGAATGAAAAATTTGGACGAGATCGAAACGTAAGAAGACAAAAATGCAACTATCGATACTGAATCAATCCACACTTGCTTAGCTCAAGTGGAAAGATACAATTTTTGAAACAAGCTATTTCTAGAACAGATTCCCTATTGTCTAGGACCACACGGATCGTATAGTAATGCGAAAGAATCATATAAACACTTGAAACTCTCAAGTTACATTACCAGTAAACATTATCATAAAATGCGATACGCCGGAAAAACGAAACCCGTAGAGTGGGCCTCACGAATAAACACACTTACGAGAGAGAATGAGGGAATAAGCCGGAGAGGCCCAAGTGCAGCATAGGAGTAACGCGCGCACGCGCTTTCTTATGATCTTCACCCCTTCCACTTTCCTCCTCAATATATAGAAACACAATTGATGTACTGAATATAAAGGGTATAGCCGGGTAAGTATGCAAAAATTGCCCCCGCACGAATCCAGCCCATATTATCAATTTTAATTGCTAACCATATGAATATAAAAGCCTGTAAATATTAGCCCTCAATGCGTCTTATTTTGGCAGTTATGGAGAAATCGAAAAACGCGTTTTTTTTTGAAAACCGATGGACCGATTTTAATAAGCTTGAAATATGTTATAAATATCAATAAGAGAATTTGAAAAAAAATTTCGAATATTTTTTTCTTTTTCTCACATTCGAAAAAATTGGTTTTGAAATTTTCAAAACCTTCTTTCTTAGTTGTGTTCATAAGCGACACCCGCCATTTTTTTATTACTTACTCCCTGAAGTGTAAATTTTGAGGAAAACATTTTGCCCGATTTTTTTTTGTGCGTGATAGTGAAAAAAAAATAAAAACCATAAATAGGCACAATATATCGTCTAAATTAAACAGAATCGGTCGAATTCGTTCGAATTTTGTTATTCCATGCATTTTTAGATTCTTGATTGTATATCTGAAATAGAATTTCAAAAATTGAAAATGTCCTATCCAACATGGCGAAAAATATTGCTAAAAATCATTCGGGTCAACTTAAAACTTTTTGCTTATGAGTTTTTTAAGTTTTCTTAGATGAATACATACGTTTCTGAATAATGTTACGGGAATACAAATAAACCTAGAAAAATAATACGTGGTTCCCGCATGTTAGAAATCGATTCAACAACAATTCCATTAATTGCCATTGCCGTTGGCCTTGATCCAAGCAATTCGTCTGTTAAATAAAAATACGCGAACGTCATCCGGTCATGTCCACTAATACAGTTGTTTCTTTTGCACTTGTAATATATTTCTTTTAAATATTTCTTTTTTTTTTCATTATGGATCCGGTTTTTATAAATCCATTCTCTTTCATGTCTTTTTCTAATGACGAATAAATATCCGCATGTTTTAATTTTTTGCCGTCCATTAATTTTAAAACTCTTTTTGAGAAACACAAATTAATAAAAACTTGTGTTTCTTCTTCCGTCCTTTGGCATTGAACATTTTATTTTTATTTTTTAACTTCTTGTTTGCATTTTCATTCACAGCATTTATATTATGTTCCATATAATCTTTCCTTGATTCATTGTTATCGTTATTCACAGTATCTGAATCATCTTCCTTGTAATCTGTTTTCCATTCTTCATTTCCATCATAAAACTCATATACAAGTACTGTCGCTTGGTCTGCATCTTCAAACTGGATTTCATCGCTAATTGTAGTTAAAGGAACATGTTGTTTAATGTTTTTCTTCGAAATTTGATCATTATTACTACTGGATCCACACGCTGCACTTAAATCCGGCTTTTCCGTGGATTTACTTCCACACTCTAAAAAACAATTTTCAATTAAGGCCGAATATAGGTTTTTTAAGATATTGTTACAATTTTTATGCTTTCGTAATTTATTAAATTCTCACAAGGATCGGGAGTTATAAAATTGATTCTCGGTAGCTGAGAATCGTTCTTGGGATCTTCCGCATATAGGGAGCGACACCTGTGACGCGTGATTTTTCCGAGGTCACGTATGGAGTTTTCGAATTGCCAAATACTTACTTTCACAGGGCGCCAGCCATTCTTAAACGGCAAAACCTAATTCCCAAAGTGCCAAATTGCCAAAATCAAACGAAAGACCCAAACGAATAGCCCAATTGCTCGCGACCAACTCAAACTCGGAGAGACGTGAGGTCGGGGAAGGAACAAAGTTTAACTCATAGAAATAAGCTGAACACGTTGATTATGGACGGAAATCTTTAATTAATCTAAGAATCGGTTACAATACGGTACCGTCGACGCAGGTACCGAAGATATGCAAAAAATAGTAAAAAGTGAATAATGAGATTATAAGAACCGGAACGAAATCTCAGGTAGAAAGAACGAACATATGAGACGCCTCGTAAATATCTTATGCTCGCGGAGGAGTGCCACACAAAGTACTTACAATAAAGTCTTCGTCTCGAGGGCCACGACGATGAGGGATGAGGAAGAGGCTCCAGTCCTGGCGACGTCGCAGATCAAGGGACCGCCACTCACTCATTCACACGCACACACACGAACGAGAATGCAGGCGCACGAGGCGAGCTTCCCGGAACCGAAGTTTTACCGCGGCGCAACACTGACCGCTCGTAACCCAAAACACCGGGATACGCGATCGAAAATCCCAAAGACGAATTTCCTAAAAATTACCGAATTTTACAGTGCACGGTGTATTACGGCCTAGCCCCGAAACGAGAATGGTCGGTAGTGCCACAGAAGCGAAGTCGTTGTCGGCGATGAAGAAGAGGGGGTAGAAGCAAGAGGCGTTGACGAAACGGCGACGGCGACGGCGGCGGTGAGGCCGGTTAGCCGTGGCAATCGTCGACGAAACTTGCGACGAAGTAACTTGATCGGCGTCGTCCAATCGGATTTCATCCTTTTCTCTCGTCCGCACGGACGAGACTAAGCGACAACGAGACTGTTAACTTGTCGAACTGTTAGCGTTCCCAAGACGGCGAACGCGGGACCGATGGCTGTAGATACCGAGACTCCATTGCAGTTGAAAGTCGTCGAGATGTTAAAACATGATGGTGCCCTAACGGGCAAGATACCGTAACCAACAGCCGTTCGTCTTACCCCGATGTTCTAGATGTCCTCCAGATCTTGAAGAACCGTACCACAGGGGACTACCTTACCGACGGTCGAAACTTACACCACTACACACACAACATTCAGCATATTTTCCCATTCATACTTCCATACTAATCCGACGCTAGCGCTCTTCCTCGTCGATTCTCGACTTGCTAGGTGTTACGCGAGACCCGATGAAAGAGACAGAAGCTGCGATTACAGGGTATGTAATATACCACATCACAAACTTTATTATTGAGAGGAATGCCAACCGTAGGTCGTACACCATCAAAACGAACGGGTATGTAGGAACTAAGTCCTGTGTTGATTCGCGGAGAGTCTCGGATTAACGTGCCGTGAAGTCTCTAAGTTCCCGAGTCTTGAACTGAGTTCGTCGAGCTATGTGCTAAGTCACGTGCGCGCGGCGACTCTGCCTCAGAGATCCTCTCTGGATCGTAGACGGTGCGACTCTGACGGAGATCTTCACGGCGCGATTCTGACCCGAGATCTTCACGGCGTCATTCACGAGGCGACTCTGATTTGGGGCAATGCGATTGCCCTTTTTATATGGTAGATGTCGATGAGATCATCGTCCTTCGCGATGGACACCTGCACTTGTTGTTTGCCGCCTGCCATCTTCCATGAATCACACACCCCTTTGACCTATTGGTGACCTCGGCGATTCGGGTCACGTGTACTATTGTGTGCGTGTGTGAGTCACAATCTTATGGATTGTCTTAAATGCCGCGAAATTTTCATTTAAGTAATTGCTGATCAATACGGAAAGCGAATTCTACGATCGACTGGCGTACTGTACTGCTGCTGGTGGACACAACTTCAAACATTAGTTGGATTAATTATTGCTTTATTTTATTTCCCTGCATTATATTATTAATTAAATTTTATTTATAGTTTATTAATGTTCTATTTTGTCAGATTTTAATATTTTAAATTAAATACACATATTAATTAATTAATTTTAATTTTTATCATTTTTTACATACATTTGAATACAAATAAATGCACAATTTTCCATTAGGTAAAACACTCATTGGGAATTTATTTTCACTTCACAAAAAACATATTCATCTTTGGCACTTTGATTTTTCGATTATCATCTTGAATGCCTGTGCCTAAAAGTAGAAATCTGGTCATTGTGGCACTAGTATGGTGCAAATATGTTCAAAACATTCTCTAATCTCTGCGTTCTGCTTGATTTCCTTTCCAAGTTTATTCTCCTTTTGCCATAACCAAATTGAATAAAACAATTGGATTATTGCATCACTTCTCTTTTTAAAGAAAACAGTTAAATACACAAAATATGAAGGTGGGGGGGGGGTAGATTAAAATTTCCGATTAAAGGCTAAAAACGTTAAACATTTATTACTATAAAATAGAAATTATAATAAGATAGAAATTAAAATATTAGTCTGCATACCTTTTAAACCGAGTATCATATTCTTCTACTTTGAATTTATTTGCTCTTAAGCCGAGTCTTAGAAACCCTACTATCACTGCTCGGTATTAACTTCCTGAAAATCCTGAATTTACTTTTGGAATTGACGGTTCTGAAATAAAGAAAAAAATGTAACAAAGTAACGTATATTAATAGTAAAATTTTATGACATGCATCAAATTAATATTTAAAACGTATCTGATCTGAACACCTTCTAGGGATTGCTGTCACCGTTCAGTTTATGTAAGAAATGTCCCACAACCACTCTGAAATTCTTGATTTTCCTACATTACTGTATGTAAATCGACTATTTAATGCGACCGAATGGAAATGAGACTTTGGACTGGAGCTGCTGGAGATGCTGAGAAAATCATAACATGGGGACAATCTAACCTATTAAGATGTTTCGTAATTCTTCAATGAAAATTGTTTGAAACTTCGAATTATATTAAAATTAAATTTATTAATATTTTATTTTAAATAAAATTGATAAACTGCAAGTAACGAGCTCACGCATAAGATCTGAATTGAAATTTACTAGAATTTTGTTACAACCAATCACTAAAGGCTTTAAGCATTCAGATAACTAGAATGGACCAATCACAAGCGCGCTAGCCTTAACATGGTCTTCCCTATGGCCAGTTATCTCGCATCCACCCGGTATATGATGAAAAGGTGGCCTTATAATGAACAAAGAAGATGGAATTGTGCAACTAACATATTTTTTGAATTTTTTTCGGGTTTATTTCCTTTTGAAATCGGTGTACCATCTATGTATGGAAAATGGTATTCGGAATAATCGATTCGGAATTTTTGTATTAGGAAAAATCTCAATTAGGAAAATTAAATATTCGGAAAGATGGATTAGGAAAAGGGTCCGGGAACGTTATAAAAGACTTCTTAATAGTATAATTTAACAACGGCGTATAAGGCAGGTCTGCACCGCTAAGCCTTACTGACAATTCCAGTAGGTGCAGACCGGGATGAAACGCCAGAGATAGATTCTTTCCATTAATAATTTCTCTCATTTCGTATGGTTAAATTTTCTAAAAAGTAATATAAATTCCATCTGTGTTTATGACATATAATTTTTCAGCAATTTTTCGCAACGCTTCTGTATGAGAGGACAAGATTCCGACTTCAGAAAGAAATAAAGCCAAAAAATTCAAAAAATATGTTAGTTGCACAATTCCATCTTCTTTGTTCATTATAAGGCCACCTTTACATCATATATATTTATTAATAACGTGAGCATTACAAAACCCATAATACATATTTATATTGTGGCTACAGAATCACTTCAAACTCATTCGTTCGTTAGCCATAATCACTAACAAACAATTTCTTAAAAAATGATTAAGGGATAAATCATTATTTATAAAATCTAAAACACGGAGCACAGTTTTTCTGATTTTTTGCTGCCTTTCTCTCATCTCCTTTGGAGTGTTCGATGGTCCTTCATATTGAAAGTTTCTAAAATTGATAAATGACATAAATATAATGAGTGTTTTGTTCAATTTCCTTATGATCCCAATTATTCTATTATTACACGTTATTTGCAATTGCAGAGCGTACCTCCAATGTAAAGAAATTGGAAAAATATGGTGAAATGTTTGGTAAAATCGTTCAAGAGCAACAAAGTTTGTTTGATGCTTCAATTAAGACGCAATTTGAAGAGCAGAAAAATGGGAAATAGAAATGATGCAGCGGGAACTGAAACAGTAGATTATTTTAGAGGCCTTCCCTTCCTTGCAGGTTTAAGACACCCCCCCCCCCCCCCGGGGGTTGGGGCCATATTTAAGTGTTGCACCACACCGTTGGCTGTGCCCATTGAAAAATAAACAATTCAGCTACCAAATTATTAGAAACACGCTGTCTGCCTTGAGACTTCTGTTGGTTCAGAGAACCCTTTCTAACGCTGCCACGACCCGCTAGAGGCCAACCCTCTTTACGGTTACTACCGGACGGACACGGCACGCCGTAGCGCTCCCCCGTGTGGAACCCGCCGGCAGGGGCTCAACACCGCACCCTAGCTCCTCAGTACGGTGAATATCTCGAGTCGTTTTACGATCAGGCATTCGACGGTAACAGACCAACTGAACGATCGGGTCCGTGAGGTCGTCAATTCTCAAAACTTGCTAAGAGAAGCGGATCTTTCAAAAGCATTTCTCCTCTTCGAGTTCGGGCGCTTCGACCCCTCCCTCTTCCTTACGGACGGAGTTACCCGCTCCGCTCTCTTGCACAAGTCCCCTGCGGGGGATGAAGAGGGAACACGAGCATCAATCTAATCAAATGCAAATGCTGATAAGCTGCTTACTAAAAGGATTAGAAACTCTCAAACAATCATCACGGCCAATGCCAACTGTTCGAAATCAAAATAGTGATTTTAATTTGGAAAATACTTCCACAATATCATCAAATTTTCCATTAATTAACGTTCCTAATATGTCTCGAATATATACTTTAACGGAAGACGGATGGAAAACGCCAAACACTAATGCGAAAAACTATCATCAAACATCAGAAAAAATTGTCATTAAATTGTCAACATTTTGTTCAAACCGTGTTATAAAACATTGTAAAAATAAAAGATCGTCGAATCGATATTTTTCTTCTCTAATGAATATTATACTTATCAAACAATAATAAAATATGGTGAGGGTTGTTTAGTAATTAGCTCTTTGGTCTCGCACGACTCGTTGAACAGATTTCATATGATTTTTATAAAGCCGTTCGCCATATTTGATCAACCATATTTAATCTGAAATTGTGAATTTTCAAAATCTAACTTGAGATTCGTCATTAGCCGCCTCAATAATCCCGGGATAATATGTTTCAATTTTTAAAATTTGACTTCAGATTCATAATAAGCGACCTCAAAAACCACTAGCTACCAAGTGTCATACATATCCACAACTTTTTAAAGAATTCAGACAGCACGTTGTGTTTATGTAAAAGAAAAAAATTATCTGATCTCCATTCTTCTTGCCATCTTGACTTTTTAAAAAGTATGTGTAGAGAATTCAAAGCTTCGACCTTCTGAACGCGATATTTTAAGCTTTTAGCCATTTATCAATGCTTTTTCTTAACGGAAACAACGTATTTTAACAAAAAAATTGTAAAACCTTATTTTGGCCAAAGAAATGGCCGTATCCTTTAGGACATTCATTTTTTTGCAATTCTTGTTGTGATGAGTTTGATACCATAAGAAAAGGTTCTTCGAAATTTGTTAGCTAACCTAATCATAAAGAAATACAGCATTGAAAATTGCGCTAAAAATGTGTCTCTCCTGTCCTTACAGGTTAAAATACCGCGTCCGTAATTTCTAAGTTTCAATTTGATTTAAATTTCAAGGTTTCCGATAAAAATAAAGATGATAGAATTCTTTTCCACAAATATTAATATACACTGTACGGTTATTTTAAAAATTCTGTTGTTTTTATTACTGATCACTTATTGTAGATCAATAATTATTTCAAAAAAGTTTTTGGAGTCATGATTTTAATAAATATAATGCTGACTTTGAGAAACACGTTAGAGTTATAGTCCAAAGTAGTATATTTCAGAGTTAAAATTTTTATACGAAATGTTATACATTCTTTAATGGGCTGCTAAACCGACGCCGGCGAAACGTCATTTCCTAATGTAAAACATGTAAATAAAAAACACTAGAAAAAAGCACTCAAAGAAGAAGCACAAATTTCAGTGAAAGCGGTTCGTAAATAGGCGAAAATTTACAAGAATAATTTATTGTTGAAGTCAAACTGCTCGCGACTGTTACGTACAAAATTTATTCTTGCATATTCTCTTCAGTATTTGTTTTATTCTTTTGCTGTATTTGTAAATAATGTAGTTCGTGACTATAAAATTGTTCTGAAATAATAATTTATGATGAATTTTGCTTGAGACACATTTTTTTACAGAAAATACGACGTCTGTAAAAGTAAATTGAACAAAAGTAGCATGTCGATATTTAGCTTGCTCTTATCCGTGATTAGCTTGTGTGTATTTTTTTTTCTTTATTTACAAATGAGTTACTGTAATATAAATTTTGTAACATATTTCAGTTTCCATTCAGTATTTACCAACCGTTAGAGCATCGCCTAGGAGGTCGAAACGTAAGTATCAATAAATTAAGTGTATTTAAAATCTGAATTGTCTGACTTAATAGGCTTCATAGGCGTCTTAGATAATTTTTTTTTTTTTTAATTTCAATTTTGGGGCAAAGTGGGTGGGGTAAAGTGAGGTACGTGAGAGTGCTCTCTCTCCCTCTCTCTCTCTCTCTCTCATTCTCTGTACTATCTTTCTTTCTCTCTACTCTCTCCCGCTCTCTATCTCTCTCTGTTTTTACATTAAAAAAATACTTTTCCTTTATGCCATTTTGCATTATTTTCATTCAAACCTTTCCAGAAGTCATTTTCACAACCCATCTCACTTTGCCCCTGGATTTTCAGATTTCTCAAAAAAAAAGTCTTTTCGTAAAATTGAAATTTGGGGTATAAAACAGATATTTAATCTTACTTGCTTTTCATAATATAATAGTTGAGGACCTAAATAAGGGTTTCTATACCATAACTAAACATTCTTATTCCCCATATTTTTTGTTTGCACACGAGTTTTCCCAAAACCATCCCACTTTGCCCGTACTTCCCCTATAACATAAAATACCGTATGTGAGGGTGTAAGAGTATCGACATTTTTAAAGTATTATTTATCTCGCTATAACTAAACAATCCCTGGAATTTTTCGGAAATAATTTGTAAACCTTCGAATTCGCTCAAAATTTGGAGCAATTTACTTAGACAAAAAAAAAGTACGGCGCGGAATAAGCAGAAGTAAAAAAAAATTATGTTTCAGTCAATTTGCACAGTGAAGAATTGCGGTGCCGAATATTAAGACGCCTAAAACTATGGGTAACATGCGTGGCCAACAAAAAAGTATGCGTTTTCTTATTATTTCTATCTGTAGGTTTTGTACGTGGTATACGACTTGTTAAAAGCGCAAGGAAAAGTTTCCAACGAAGTTTATAGAGTCTCCTCCTAGAGTTTGATCCAGGCTTCGGGACGATTAAAAAGTATTCGAGAGGATAGCGACAATAATGATTTATCGATGGAAGTAAACTAAACCTTGGAAAGTCGGAAGCCACTCTTTTGTTACGATGCTCTATCAACTAACGGAATATTCACTTTAGAATAAAGGATAACTCCATTTAACAAAAAAAAAATTATATTTATTACAAAAAATTAAGAGATAGAACTAATTACAACATATATTTAGAATTTTGGCTCTTTTAGCTCGTACGCGCCGCTTAAGATTTTTTAGTCGGGACATTCACGGCCGATTCGTTCGCGGACATTGACGCTACACTTCGTGGAGGAATTTGACACATGTTAGAAATATCCATTTTTATTTGTATCATCGCGAAATATGCTTCAAGAAATTGAAACGACCCATCGTAATCCTGTGAGCTTAAATATTGACGTTAGATGTAACAAGACCTTTGTACATGTTTATACGCTTTACCGATTTAGTTAGTCTGCTTTACGAAGCTATATACGGATGCCGCTAAATTTATAATAAAACCGTTCTCGTAATTTTCACGTTGCATAATTTTTGTTTAATCCTTTAGTATCTACACCCAACAACACACAAATACCTTTTTAAGCGGACCCTAATCAGCTGCCTTCCGATTCTGCGATCGCTGTTCCTACCAAGCAGGTGGAACAGGTGTGTAACTCTGGAACAGGTACGGTTACCTACCTTTCAGGCGGCACTACCGAATTCGTTGTTGACTTCAGTTACTTCTTATTGCCGGGTCGTAAGCCTGATGGATGTTGAAGGGTTGCAGGACACGGTTGTAGTTACGGTTGCCTACCTCACGGGCGGCAATACCTGTTTACGGTAACCTCTCCTTAATCCTTATGTCCGATGATATGGCTCGTCTTGCTGACAGAAGAACAACCGTTGGAACAGCTGTTGTCCGTCTGTTTTGTGGATGTTTTGTCGCTGGACCTCGTTTTCGGCGTTGGATGCTGCAAAAATTAAAGGTTATTATTTTGAGTCCTGAAAAGGACTGTTAATTCTCAACGTTGAGTTCCTATCTGGCTGCAGTTGTCCAAATTGAAGATCGCCGGATGACTGTGGTACAACCGTTGGAAGCTGGAGGCTGGTAGTTACGTCCTCTGATTATCTGCTGTTGCAACCTTGGAAGTTGGAAACCAGTAGATAAGGTCTCTGTCCAAAAGTTGTCCACTGCGTTTGTCATGTGTCGATATTCGTCCTTCTTTGTCTGTATGGTATAATAATCGCCAACGTAAAATCGACTCGTATTTATACCTTAGACGCGTACTTCACTCTGTTTTAATTGGATGGTGCCCTTTGCGTGGGGTTTCCTCGCATGTAACGTATATCACAAAAAGTATGAGAAACCGATAAAAATGTAATTTGTTAATTTTGAAGATCCTGTTTAATTTCAGAAGTAAAAAAATATCTAAAAAATATTCTATCTAATTATGAATTTTTACTTTCCTTTACGGATGTCTACGACAGTATTAACCGGAAAATAAAAAACCGGAAATATGACCTAATATGTTTTCCTATCTCAGAAAAAAAACGAAAAAAAATTTCAAAAATTCATTGCTCGAAATCCTATCCGTAGAAACAATTTTTCCCATGATTTTCTTGTTTTGTAGGCCTAAATAAACCAACAAAAAAATATGGCATTGAATGTACATTTTGGCTGTAAACTAGTGTTAAATTAGTATTTTCTTCTATTAAAGATCGAATTACATTATTGTATGATAATTCAACTTTAGTCGTTCTTTAATTCAGAAAGGATAATTATACGTTATACGATAGGAAACCATAGAATCTATGGTGATTAGTGTGGTTCCGACACCAGCATCTTTGTTATAGTGCTATAAAGTTTCATATGAGTTCTATGGAACTCTTTTATAAGTTCGTAAAAAACGATCTTGGTCTTAAAATTCATTTCGATCTTCGTTTCCATAAACTTTTTATGATAAACCATGACTGGGCTTTCAGAAGATTCGTACAGAACTTAATTTTTAGTTTAATTTAAAAAATATGATTTTTGTTTAATTTTAGTTGAACGGTAATTTCGAAATCATATAATCTAATATAATATTCGGAATTCTCGGAATTCCAGTGTGTTCGTTGTTTAATTTTAAAATCGTATTTTCAAATTATTAGTCGTCGTATATATTTTCGGAGACCCACAACTTTGATGTTGTCCTGTTAGTAATATTAAAATTTCCAGAGTTGCCGATTATTGTAAATAGTCAACAGGGTTGCCGATTATTGCAAATAAGTATTTCGACTACTTTACTTGCTTATGTCGTCCGGTTAACCAAATGGTGTGCGGTGCAGACGTATCCGCCACATATCTGCTACACCTTGCAAAATCCTAACCCGACCTCCCTTAGTTTTGGACTGATTTGGGTCACTAACATGCCTTTTACACCACTCAGGCCTGTGAGACAAATGAATAATAGGTTGCGGCCTGACTTCTCGGTATAAACGCAAGCCTCAAAATTGACTATATAATTTCATGTCACGAGCAATAAAAATGTAATGAAAAATATAAAAATTATCTGGCAAAAACCCAGGCCGCTTCCAGGTCACTTTGCAAGTCAGACGGCCTCAGTGCAAACTAGGCCATTGATATTGCCGTCGATTTTCCTATTTGTGTTATTGTATAACAATTATGATAACATTTACGATGCATCAGTTGCTGCATTGCTCGGGATTTTCAGTTACAACTTAAGGCAGTGAAATTGGAAATGCGTGATGGGTTTTACATATATTACACTACAATAAAAAACCATCAATTTAAACATTTCGGGCAAGAAGTGAAACCTCTCTCAGCAGTTCCATTTTCTCCACCATATGTACTTAACGGGACACCATGAATCTCAGGTGATAGTATACAACTTACAACATAAACGTTATTAATATGATATCACGCAGCAACACTCGTGATATAATGTTCATATAGTTAAAATTTCAAAAAATCATTGTAAGCTATACCAACTTTGACAATTTCTTAACCTGCTGTCAAAAATTATTAATAAAATGTCAGGGAAATTAGCTGGAATTTAGCATCCCTAACCGATGGTTTACAATTTAAAAGCTAAATTAAATGATTAATTAGGAGATCTTTCTCTATTATATGTCATAGGAGACATCATATGACGTTACCATATTTCTTATACTGATTGTCGTCATGACCTCGCTGCTTTATTTGTTATCATTGTATATAACATCGTCCGAAGAGATTATCTGAAGAAAGAAGAAAAGAACGCACACGGTCGTGCACGAGACGATGAAAAATTGACGGATCGACGTTCCCAGTGGTTAAAATGAATGTAAGAACAAAGACGATCGGCGTTTCGTATCTTATTGAGCAGAAATGAACATTCACAAAATGAAGTTAATCAGAAGACACATACCTTGAACTATACTAATTGTATAACTTATGTACAGTACAAGTAACATTTTTAATTATTCATCAAAACGAAAAATGTTAGGAAATTACAAATTAAAATTTGTAAGAATATCTCGTACAAAATTCTTGCAAATAAAAATATGACAATGCATGAAAATATTCAGAATCAATATTCAACAGATATCATCAGTACATTCATAAGTTATGTAAAAAAATGGTGAATCTCTCAGGTCTAAATGTCCAAGTTGCCGGAACCACCCCTACTCGAGGTATAAGTCGAAGAATTACCGAAACGGGGCGCGTCGCATGGTTCGCAGCCGTCGAATTTCAGTTGTTCCGTCGATGCATCATTTACGTGAATATTGTAATCGTGTCAATAACTTATTATCCTGGTGATCGACAAGATTCAACCGTGCATGCAGAGGCAACTCAGCCGAATCGTATTGTTGCATCCGGGAGAAGACGTTATCGCAAGAGTTGTTGCCTTGCATACAGCACACGGAACCTACATACGCAATATGAAACTACGATGTCCTTTGCCGACGAAAGCTTATATTGTAATACATACTCAAACAACTCGTTATGTTTTTATCGCATCTCCCGTAACAGGTTGAGTATGTTCCGTCAATGCATCATTTGCGTTATAACCCGGTTCCGTCAATGCATCATTTGCGTTATAACCCGGTTCCTATAAATTTAGCGTCGGGAGCGGGATATAAATAAATTTGAGACGTTTAAGATTAACAAAAGACATACACCAAACGAGCGAAATCCACGGGGATAGGGACGGCGCGATACAAGTATGAAATAGGGAATCGAAACAGTGAAAGACAAAGAAAGGGAACTTTATACGCCGCACGGTGGCAGATTTTTCAAAATCCGGAAAAAATTGAACATCTCGAGAATGCAATCTCCAAATTGAATGAAACGAAATGATATTTGAAGATAATTAATAGGAGAATATGGACTAAAGTCGAAAAATGTTGTTTTTTACATGTTGACTTTGAAAAATCGTGAAAGTCGCGACTAATGCTATTTGTATCTTTTTTCCGTTACTTTTAAAACTAGTAAAACTTATGAATGTGCACGAAATTCGGTATCTGGTGGTTTCTCGGGTTGCTGATTATTAATTTGAAGTCAAATTTTCCAAATACCAAATAGCGGCTTCAAAATGGTGGACATAATAAATGGCAAATGTAGCCCGATTTGGACGAAACTCAGTATCTGGGGGTTTATCGGGTCGCGGATTACAAATATGATGTGAGATTTTTCAAATACAAAATGGCAGCTTCGACATGGCAGACATTAATGGAAAGTTTAGTTCTATTTGGACGATACTCGGTATCTGGAGGTTTATCGGATGGCTGCTTACGAATATAACGTGATATTTTCCAAATATAAAATAGCGGCTCCAAAATGGTGGACATAAATGAAAAATTTTGTTCGGTTTGGATGATACTCGGTATCTGGGAATTTATCGGATCGCTGATTACAAATATAATGTGATATTTTTCAAATACAAAATGGAGCCTATAACATGGTGAACAGAAATGGCTATTTTTTCCATTTAGAGGACACTCGGTGCCATCAAAACATTTATTTTCATTCGATTAGTATTTTTTTGTATTATATCCATTTTTGTTATTTAAATCAATTATTAACCGTTTACAACCGTTATTTTTGTCTTCCAAAATAATTATTTATTAATTGCGATCATTAATTTTGTTATTCAAATTTTGTTGTTTGAACTATTAATTTCGATTTTCTTAATTATAATTTATCATAACTTATATGTTTATAATGTCTATTTGATAAATGGCAATCCAATTAAAATAAAAGTTATTCTTCATAAAATGTGACTAGTTAATCCTTACCTGAGTTATCTACGTAATTTCAGCTTGGTACATTTTGGAGTCATTTTAAAAGAAATTTATTAAATTATCGGCTTCGTGGCTCAGGCGGTTAACGCACTGGACTATGAAGTCGTAGGTCGTGAGTTCGATCCCCGTCCGGTAAACAATTTTTCGATTTCGTTTTCAAGCAGCAGCTCGCTGTTGGTAAGACGAGCCACGTTGTTTGTTTACGTTTCGAAAATATTGTTTATCTGGCGGAAATCGACTCATGACCGCTGCTGTACTTGGTGTAGGTTTCTGCAGTCCTACATTTCATACACAATGTGAAGTATGGCGCCATCTTCATAAGTCGATCTGCAGCTCTCGCAAAATCTTACGAATAAACATATGGCAAAAATTAAGTAAAAAGGCGGTCCAGCCCGTTAATTAATAAATAAAAAAAAAAATAAATAAAAAAATTCACTTTTAATAAGTTCATTTTTTTGTAAATTTTAATTGCAACCTCTTTAAAAGAAATGTATCATTGCGATTTGTGAGACATGAATAAACTGTATGATGACGAAGTTTTGGCGTTTTTTCATAGAATTCTGACTCATAGAGTAAAACTGAAAATGTTCAAAAAATCATAACTTTGGAACAAAAAAATGAAATGACTTTGCCCAAGATTAAATTAACAGCACTTCGTTTGAGGTATTTGTAAAAAATTATAGTAATAGCCAGAAAAATTGTTTAAACTTCAAAGTCAGGGATAACAGTTGAAAGAAAAAAGTTTTCAATATTTTGAAAATACAAGTAAGAGAGAGTAATGTCTAACGTACTACTGATTACGTCAATTGAAAACTTTATTCCTGTTGTAACGAAAATGCTGTTTTATCTTTGTTTCAATAGCCGGTTATAGGGAAAAGCATGTTCGTTATTCCCCAGGCGGTGGTTCCGTATTATGTAATAATTATATGGCTAGTAAAATTTCAGAACTAGCCGACTGCCAAGGCGACTAGAGCCGGCAACCCTGTGGAGAGGCACGTGGGTACTCGCCGGTAACCGGGAAGTCAGATCTCTGCGTACCTTTGATCCGCGAGCGTAAAAAAAAGAAATTATTGTAAGTGCTTTGTTTTGGCTTCCGATCGGGAAATCTTTTGTAAAGACAGTCGTCTATATTTGTTTGTGATTTGGATAACCGCGTTTTTGTAGTATTTGTGGACAACCGACATCCATATTATTGTGCGATCTTTCGAGATTTCGGCGAACGGACAGGGCAAGCGACGTCCAATATTGGTCGAGACGGAGGAGCGCCTTTTTTTTCAAAACGTGAACGAAGCACCAAATATTGTAAGTACCGGCTCTGTACCGGCTTCTCATATCTCTCGGGCTAAAAATATCTTTTATCGTATTAATAAACTTATTTATCTTAAGCCATATTTTATATCTTTCATTTGAATTTCCTCCTCCTCTTAACGTTATTTCATATCTCATTCGAAGGGTTTTTTTTAGATGTATTAGTAGTCGTCTCGTGTTTTCCGGGTATTGGCAGGTTTGGTTTGGGATAACTTGTGTTTTCGTTGATATTGGAACACGTGACTCCTAACTCGAAATTTGCTCGCCGTGCATTTTTATTGAAGGTGCACGACTGTTGTAACTGTTGGCGCGAGACCGACTTCTTTTGGAGTTTGACGTATAGACGTCTCACTAAAATTAATAATCAATCTAAAAGACAGTTACACTGTACTATAAAAGATATCCTAATGGTTTTCTCAATATCATCGCAAAGAATCGATGTAAACTACCAAAGTCGTCATAGCCTTTATTTATTATTGTTTATTAACAGATTGTGCTATATGTATATTGAACAATCTCAATGCAGAGTTCCATCAATGTAATTCAAACATCGCTTAACGATGAAAAGTTTCTCTATTTACAAAAAATGTAGATTGTGATTTTAAAGAATCCTCAAGTTAATTTATTTAATGCAGCCCAACTTAGTTGACAAGGTTCTTGGTTATGTCGAATTTCAGTTTTTTATTTTAATTTTGACTAACAACTAACAAATACCAAGTTTTTTTGTGGTGTAAACTTTTGGTTTTTGCGGTTTCCGGTTATTGGTTGCGGTTTTGATTGAGGGATCATCAGTAAAGAACTTGTCTAAAGACTAAACAATAATTATCAAATTATAGCGACTGTACTGCAGAATTTCTAAAACACCGATTGGATAAATTTAAAAGTATTCCTGGAACACAGCAATACCATGATGCATTCATTTGTGCTCCAGAAAATCAATTACTTTTAAGAAAATATTCTTCATCAGAAGAGAGTGTAATTTTCCCAATACTGTAAGAATCGGAAAAGATCACATAAAAAAAAAATTTATTTCACGAAACATACATTATAATTCTTCTATGTTTTTAGTCGCATTATTATTAAAATAAAAACGTTATATATGTCGAGAAAGAATGTATTTTACTCAATTAAGAAAACGGTTTCAATGAAAGTAAGATTTTTAGCAATGGGATTGTTACGATCGGTAAATCGTACCCTCCTACAATTATTGTATTTCTTAAATAAATGCAACACGAGGTGCATACTCGCACGGCGAAGCCGAGCGATGGAAATGCACCCTCAGCATATTCCCACAGTTTGGAAGATATGCGACGACGAGCTCCGATGCGCTCTGGACTCGAGACCGCACCGGAGAAGTCAGTCATGTACGAATCGTCCAACTAAACATTTCTCTTCTTTTTCCCACCCACCACTCGCACTATTACGAACCGCGTGTTCGTAACAGGGATTTTCCAAATTAATGTAAATAGTAAATTTTATATATAATTAGAAATTCATTCATCGCAGTCATTTCAAAATAAATATTATGATAAACATCATTTTATTTTTAATTTTTCGGAAAACTTTTATGCCGTTTCGCATAGGCTAAAGCACCTTTAAAAATCACCTTTCTTACGATTGTTATTCATTAATTCATATCGATTTAAAAAAGCAATGTAGTCGCGTTTATTAATTTTAGTATGACTAAAAAGCGTAAGAAGAAATGCAGTCGCGGTCGACCTAAAAATAATAGGGGAGGACGAAGATCCAACTGCGGACGTAAAAAATTAAACCTGGTAACAAAGCCAGCATGTGAACGCACAAAATATAATCATGCGTTACAAATATTGGCGGAAAATGATCTGGACGTTGTCAAGCATATGGTTACAATTTATTGCAAACAAAACAATTTGAATATTTCATCGTCTTCTACTGAAGAAAAATGTGCTAAGCGGCCATTACCACTTACACATGATAGCGCATTAGTGTTTTATTAAGAAAACGACTTTTCAAAAAGGACCTACAATTCCTTGGTTTCGGATACAATTTCCAAAAATTGTTAAATATACCCATGTTACGATAATATAAAAAAAGCAATGACACAGTGTGAAGTGGTCAGAAGGTTCCTCATGATTTCTGAAGTAGAAATTAAGGTGGACCTACAAGCACTACTATACAAAACATCAGAACGACTGTGCGAGGCAGTTACGGGTGAATGGAGTGCAAGTGATCAGGAAAATTTAGAATTTTATGCAACTGTAGGATTTGACAGTTCTGCGGGGCACTTAAATCCCCACCAAAGATTCTCAAATCCTGACAACGAATCAAAGAAGCCGCATTCATAGCTTTTTGTTACCAGTTTGTTAATTGTACAGCTTCGGAGTAAGACATGCTGTTGGTTAAACCCAACACCGCAGAGTATCCGCATGTGTCGTCCAGTAAGACTTTGCTTCGAGAAAGAAGACGAGAGAGCCATCTTAGAAGAAAATAGAAGACTGTCTGAGGAGATAAAAAACTTAAAAGCTCACAGGTTCGCTTGTAATAATAAGGAAACAATCGTAAAATTTATCGTGACGAAAACATTATTTGATATCAAGTGTGTCAACACCATAGTAGCGAATAAGCGACTTCACGGTGCCCTATGTGCTCTAGAACGATGAAACAGTTTGGAAACCTAGATGACAGTTTCGAAGCCGAAGAATCGTCACTGAAGCTGGGTATAGGTTTACTAAACTCGGAAATAAAAAGCTTCGAACACTTTCTACATTTAGCGTACATACAAGGAACCACTGTCAGAGTGGACCGTGACCAAAAAATTGCGAGGTATATGAATATCTATTAATTATAATTAAGGAAACCTTTTCAATCATTCTTGGGAGACATCCAACTTTTCATAGAAATTTCATAGATGAAATTCGTTACACCAAATTCGCATGTTTTGAGGTCGTTAATTAAAAATTCGGTGTCAGATTCATTACAACCCAATAAGCAACGAGAAATATTGAAATATTCAGAAAGAATACTTCTTTAATACTTTTTATGAAAGAAGAATTCTAGAAAAAAATCTTTGTGAATACTTAAAACTATAACGAATGTTCGCTATAGTTCTTAAATTAAGAGTTATCTAAGAATTCTTTTTTTTACCCCCGATTTATTATTTTTATTTCGCGATAATCTTATAAAAAAGTTATCTTTTTTTTAGTTTTTCTTATTTTTAATTTTTTATTTAATTTTATTATTTTTTAAACTTTTATTAAAATAATTTAATTGTCTTAAAAAGGCTGTTCTCAAGCGGTCATCACCTAAGTAGTGTTTCCCAAAATGGATGCTTTACTAGAAACAATGAACTCGCGCGACACGGACTACTGGTCTACCACTGTCGATCACTACCCATAATGTAATATGATATTTGTGCTATTGCGAAAATCTTTATTTACGATGTTATATGACTTCACTACCTAAAAAAAAAAGTATAAAATATGTACCGTTTATTAGCATGGATTATACATTCTTAAAAGCTTTAATTGCCATTATTTATGTTATAAATATTTTGTTAAGATCAACAGATATGATTTGCGGATAGCTCCGGCCATGAGGTAATAATTACTCCAGGCCGGAAAATTTATTTGAAATTCAAACTTAAATTAATCGATTACTTTAATTTATTAGAATATTTCACAATAATTAAAATTTATTTCAAATTTTCACCGTTTAAAATCATGTACTATTGCGGGTCGGCTCTCGGGTGGAGAGGTACAGGACAGAGACAGACAGTACAAGACAGAACTACAGGCACACACAACACCCACCCAGAGCCAGTCCCCCCTACCCCAATATCGGTACCACCAGCAGATTCGACGGTCTGTGCCTTAGCGAGTACGACGCGGGGCTTATCCCATCTTTATCCGAGATAAGACCCACGACGTACCGACCGCGGATAAGACGCTGACGGTACCGATAACTGCCGACGGGGGTCGGTAGCGGTCCCAAATTCATACCTTCGCCCAGCAAAGTTCCCCGGTTATTCCACACTGGACATAAGCAGAGAAAATTACACGGACGGGGATTCGAACTCGGGACCTTCGCGACGTTCAGTTCGGGCGGACTAAGACTTACGCCTTAGCCCGCACGACCATCACGCCGACTACACTAAAATCATGTACTTGTTACATCATGGCCATTAGGGGCCCCCAATTTTTTTCCTTTTAATCATAATAATTCAATAAATAATAGTAAATAGCATTGTTATTAACAATGAACGCGAACGTTAGTTAATAAATAATAAACGAACAACTAATAATCAAATTAATTATTCGTTTATAAGTAGACAATAGAGAAATAAGAAGTCATGCCAGCTATATCATTGACATCACGAATGTATTCCTCCCTAAAAAATCAACTAAAAATTATAAATGTAAGATAAATAATTTAAGCCTAAGCAATAATATCCGAAGACGCAATTAAATAAAATTAATAAATGCAAACCTTTTAACTAACTACATTGCATAGTCGAATATTATAGACAGGTGAATATTCCGCACTTGCGAAACCATAAGCAATAATAAAATGAACGAACAATTAATTTAATTAATAATTTTTCGTTCATATAGAAGTAAAACGCTGGGAAGATTCTGGAACAATTGCATCAGTACTTACGTGTGCATTCCAGAACCTTCTAGGCAACGAAACAGGACATCTCCGTCGGGTAATAAAAATTGATTATTTTCCAAACTGTCAACGAATCAAAGGGCCATAGAATCGCTATCAGGTCGTAAAGTATGATTATTTTTCTTACTTGTCACCGATAAGGTATACAATTCATAAAACTAAACAGTTGAAAAATTCTCAAGTTACTCGGACGACGCGACGAGCACGCTGCGATCACGTGCACGTAGCATTAGGTACTATATTAACCCTTTAAGTCCCAAATGTACACAATTTGCACATAGATTTCAGCATCGTTTTATGTATAAAATAAAAATTTAAAAAAAAATGGAAACATCTATATCCGACTACTTTGAGGTCGCTCTTTCGATTGGGGCTACTGTAATTTTCGAAAAATGACGTTTAACACAGTTTTTTTACAAAAATACGATTGTTTTACTTCAAAATTATACATTCACATATTTTGATTTATTTTGTTTTTCGTTTCAAAATCGCGTCTGAACATTTTTGAAAGTGAAGAAAATGCTATTATTTCGGGTCTGCGGGTTTTCTTTGTAGTAAAATTGTACAAATAAGTTATTACGAGTTTTGTATCACCTATTTTGATTTACGGAAGCAGTAATATCCCATAAAATCCAATTTCAAGGTGGCGACTGTCATGTGCTCAGTAGAAATACGTGTATTTCGAGACAACCAAAATTGGTGTGAAATTTGCTAATTACCATCTCAGAGGTTTCAGTCATCGCTAAACTCAAATCTTGAGTCAGTTCACCGAAATTCAAAATGGCGGATCCAATATGGCGGACCCGTTATGTAAAATTTCACATTTTAGGAAAGAACAAGGTGTTACAATTTTACTCATTATCAGAAGAATTTGATTCAGAATCGTCTTCATCTTCCGAATCATCTGAACCAGATTCACCGGAATCAGTAGCAGATGGGATAATACTGGCGTCTATACAAGTTTCACGTTCATCACATTCGACTGAACCGGAATAGGAAGGATTGAATATTCTCTAATTGAATATTTTCTATGAAATTTTCAGAATATCAGATCACGGCTGTTTTAGAAGTATCGTTCTCGATGGAACCAGCCCAACTGCTTATGTATACATAGAACTCATTTCGACAGCTAGAACAAAAAAGTGGCGAGAGTCACGACAACACCTAGCGGCGACTTTTGCGGTAAATTGTTCAGACATTCGAATAAACGTCTTTTGCTTATTTCAAAATACACACACGGTAATAAAACCGCAGAATCTACCGGTAGCTATTTCAAATTACATTTGTTTTGAAGACATAGAGGTTTTTTTGGTGACGGGAAAAATCGCCTCCCAGATTTGGCATTGATGATTAAACGCGATTAGAGTAATCCACGATCCTCTCCAACATAAACTATATTTGTAATGAATTTCTGTATATGAATATATCGATATTTATATAAGTTAGGTGGACTGTAAGCAGCAAATAGAAATGTGAAATTTTACATAACGGGTCCGCCATATTGGATCCGCCATTTTGAATTTCGGTAAACTGACTCAAGATTGTCTCGAAATACACGTATTTCTACTGAGCACATGACAGTCGCCATCTTGAAATTGGATTTTATGGGATATTACTGCTTCCGTAAATCAAAATAGGTCATACAAAACTCGTAATAACTTATTTGTACGATTTTACTACAAAGAAAACCTAGCAGATCCGAAATAATAGCATTTTCTTCACTTTCAAAAATTTTCAACGTTCAGACGCCATTTTGAAACGAAAAACAAAATAAATCAAAATATATGAACGTATAATTTTGAAGTAAAACAATCGTATTTTTGTAAAAAAACTGTGTTAAACGTCATTTTCCGAAAATTACAGTAACGCCAATCGAAAGAGCGACCTCAACCTCAAACTAGTCGGATATAGATGTTTCCATTTTTTTTTAAATTTTTATTTTATACATAGAACGATGATGAAATCCATGTGCGAATTGTGCACATTTGGGACTTAAAGGGTTAAGCAGCGCGCGCACCGCCTCCCTACTATCGAGGTAACGCGCCACTTCGCGCCACCACGAGGCGACGTAGTACAAGCCATACACTCAGTTGTCAGTCTTTTACGATATCTCCATTGGTACGATCTAACTGTACTAAGGGACTCCGACTTCCCAGGAAGAACTCTCACTCCGCGAATGTCAGGCGCGATTTAATTAATTTCCGACTTGTAATTTTTTACGGTTCATTTAATTTTCTTGCGACTTAGAAATAATTCCGTCTTTAGCTTTTAACAGCCTCCGTTAGGCTGGCGAGTAGTAACGCGATCAGTGTAATTAGTATTGAATAATTATTACTCTTGAACCTCGCGACTATTCAGTTTTATATCCTTCCTTTCGTTCGTTTAAATATTAATTGTGTATCATCACGGCATCCCCCGAGGTCTCTACCCACAACGCCGCTAAGGGGAAGCCACGCAGAGCCAGCAGCTACTACCATATCAACAAAGGCAAGTGCAATCAATTAGATTCAATGATTTCAAACAAATAATTAATATTTTCGTAGCTAATTACTTCAAGAAGAGATCCTGAGTATTAATTCTATCATTTCTAGTTTAACTTTAATTGAATAACGATATTTCATAACGTTGTTACTTGATTCAATTACGAACCGTTCTCTGACATTAAAATATTCTTGAATAATAATTAATATTCTCATAGCTAATTATTTCGAGAGAGATCTCGAATATCAATTCAATCATTTTTAGTTTAACTTTAATTAAATAACGATATTTCATGACGTTGTTACTTGATTCAATTACGAACCATTCGGTCTTAGAATTTATTGAAGAATGCCCCAACATTTTTTTAGATTTTTCAACTGACATTTTACAAAATTTATGTTTTTCGAATTTTCGAAAAATTAAAAATTTTATCAATACATGTCGAAAAAATTCATGGGTATTCTTTGACTTACTCTAAAACAAAAGTGTCCTTAGAAATTTTTCGCTAAAGTATATGGTTTTGAAGAAAAAAATTGTTCAATTGGAAATAGAAATTCGTTGCTGCGGTCGCCATTTTGGTTTTAACATCGCACGATTTAGAATATATACGAGCGTAGTTTTTAAGTATAACTATCGAGTGGACGCTTCTAATATATTTTAGCTCTTTCAAAGCACGATATTGTATCGAAAACTCGATAAGAAATGCGCCCTGAAAAAAACTTCTTTTTTTATTATACTAAAATCATAGATAAATTTTGAATTTTTTACAATTTTCTCTTCACCACTCGAAAGAGCGACCCCAAAAATGGTAGAATCTGGTAAGTTTGATTTTTTTCTAAATTTATTTCATACTGGAAATAAGCGTTGAAGTTGGTGTACATTTTCTGTGCATTTCGGCGTTAATGGGTTAAAGTATTCTTGAATGATAATTAATATTTTCATTACTAATTTTTATATATCCGGTTGTTCCTTTACTTTCTCAATCTTTCAAACCAAATAGTTACGAAGTGCACAGACCCCCTCTGGGCCATAACATACTATTTGAAGTAATTCATATGCCTTTTCATGAGTATAGTAATAATTTAATTGTTAGAAATTAGTTTTTACATTTGCATCATATTTAACGTTATTTTGTCTTATTTACAACATAACTTACATTTATATCAATCGAAGTCGCTAAACAAGCATTAAATAATGCAATTTGTTATTGTAGGGAAGTATTTGTGGTAATATTTTGTAAGTAGTCGATTTTAGCCGTATGTAATTAAAAAAAGGAAATTTCCATGTGACTTTTAAACAATTTCATTTGGAAATGAAAATTTGATTTTTTAATAGTAAAAATTCAAAATAATCTTATATACAATAGCATACAAAAATATCTATTATATTAGTCGTAATACTTTGTTCTTATTGGTAAATATGGAGTGCACTTCCGGTGCTATTAGGCAAAGCATGCTGTCAAATGAGCTCGACTAAATTAGCCAAATTTTCGTAAATTATCGCTGTGTTGCTGTCAAATATTGTAGTCCAGTGCTGTAGAGTGCCGTCTGTACCAGTTTTTCAAGTAATTGTACGCCTGTCTCGTCATTTACCGTCCACCAGGCTGTTGTTTCTACTTGGCCGTGAATTATAACCTGCACCTGTCACTCCGAGGCGCTGTGTTCGGAAAACCAGTAGGAAAGACTGTAAACGAGAAAAGTAGTTTGGCTTTATTTATTTTACGTTGCGGCCTCGAACCAGCAGAGCACCGATTATTTTGTTTTTGGGTGAGACTATAAAATAAAATATTTATTATTCGCACGTGGCGCAGTAAATCCCACGCGCAAAGTTACCGCGCATCTTAAATAGTGACGACATCCGTATCGCACACGAGAATTTGAATATTTCATCGATTATCGAATTTGTTTAATTTCGGCATCTATTAGGAACTTTCTTCTGAGAGTGCCGTCGCGCATATGCAGAAGGAAGAATTTGGTGTGCCTACCCCTCCCCCGGCTAGTTCGCCTGGAACAACGAGTGGTCTCGGGGAGGAGTTATTACTCACACCTCAATCTCGTCACGCATTAGTGGGGCGTCCATCAACCTCGGCCACTTGCATCGCGTATAGAGACGCGACTGCAACGACGATCACCTACTATTTCGAAGTAACTAAACGGCAACGCTCGCCGCCTCAACTGTCCTGCTCGAATTCTGAAAAAAACAAAAACCATTTGACTGCTGAGCTTGAAAAATATAATAAAAACGCGCGTAAAAAAACATCAAGATCAGAGGCTTACGAATCGATGATGATGTCACGCGTTGCATTGAAAACTTCCTCGAAGCCAACTTCCAACTGAAAGATGTCGTAGACACTGCATACTTCGTTCGCAAGGACTCACCAACTGTACTCGTCGAGCTCTTATCATCAAGAGCCAAAAATACCATCATGGCCAACAAAAAGAAAATTCTCTCTGGGAAAAACATTTATATAGATGGTGATATGACAGAGAGAGAGAGAGGAAAATTGACTATCATGCGAGAGAACTGGTGCGTCGAGCTAAAGGAGAAAACAAAAAAGTTTTCCGAAGGTACCAAAGGGTGCAGGTGGAGGGTGAATGGTTCACTTGGTCGGAGGCCGATGACCAATTTGTAAGAGAGGCAACACCAGAACGTCTCTCATTGTCTCCAAATACTACTGCCAGATATACACCTATGGAGAGTTCAAAAAACGGTTAAGGTCTGGCCCTTTTTCCAGCTTCAGGGGTGCCAAAGCATCTCTTCAAACCGTTAACCATCGACTTGGACCTTCTCCATCATCTGGGCGTTACTGTTTGCCTTTTAGTACAAGGCCTAAGAGGTACCCAGATTGAACGAGCCTTCCATTGTTATCTCTTTTTGGAATATTCATGGCCCGCATAACTTATCCATGGTGAATACAGCCTGAGAAAACACCATCATGAATTTTTCGGAGACTTGGACCACTTCTGTTCCTAAGCCAACTCAACATGATGATATGACAACTTTCATCGTTCCAGCTTCAAGAGAGGGCTCCATCGGCAGATATTGCGGCGGTCTATTGACACGTTTACCGTCGGCTGGGTCCCCCGAAGTGATCGAGGTCCCCCCCCCCCCCCCCAATGGAAATTTATACTTGTTAAAACTCTCCCGATTTCTATGATTCAAGGTTCGTTTTATATTTCGCCTACTACTAACCTATTTTTCCAGCTACAAAACTTGCAATTAATACTAGATTCACTTTCTGTTAAATTTCCAGACAGTATGATTGTCTTAGGTGGAGACTTCAATTCATGGCCGGGAACCTTAAATCTTGAAAGGGACTGCGAACATCTTTTTGTCAATACCCAACTTAACTCGGTTAGGCGATCATGTGATCTAAGACATAATTGTCGGGGTAAAAGTTTATATGAATTTATGTTTGCAAATAATTTTGTGCTCCTAAATGGTCGATCGCCAGGTGACACTCCTGCTCAATTTGCTTATATAGATGTTAAAGGCCGTAGCATAGTGGATATGGTCTGGGTCTCTGCAAACTACTTGCATTTTGTGAAAGATTTTTTCATTGGCCCAGAAAACGGAGGCTCAGATCATCTCCCGGCTACCGTTGAACTAGCCTTATCATGGTCAAATTCTTCGGGTTATTCTTTCACCCCGTGCAATTCAGTAGTGCGCCGTAAAACAACTTGGTCGGCAGATCATATGCGAGACTTGAACCCCTTTGATTTGTTAATTGATGAAGTAACGCGAGGCCCTTCTTTCTCAAAATTTTGTATATATTTATTACAGCTTATTGATCACGAGGGTCTAATCCAGTTGACTAGCGTTACTAGGGGCAATCGTAGACTTAACTATTCCCCAGCTCGGTGGTACGATGCGACCTGTAAAGATGCTCGGAAGCATCTGAATAGGGCACTATTTTCACTGCGTTCTCATAATTACGCTTGTCCGTACGAAGTTGCATATCTTTCGGCCAAAAAAAATTTTAAGCTAGTAACATCCTTAGCAAAAAAAAGATACACTTCGGAGGTGGCGGCTTCTTTCGCAGAGGTGAGGGACGCGAAGGGCTTCTGGTCCACTGTTCGGAGACACAGACGGGCTCCATTATTCGGTTCGTCTGTGTCTCTCGGGGCGTGGAGTGGGTACTTGGCGTCCCTTTACCCGGCGAGACCTTCGACTCCTTATACTTTTTACGGGACTTTTGATGCCTTTTTGGACGCACCAATCTTGCCATAGGAGTTATTGGACAGCATGAAGAGACTAAAATCGAGGAAAGCAGTGGGCCCGGATGGCATCCCTGCGGAAGTGTTAGAAGTGCTCTCGGGAGATTGGTTTTCCTTCACTCTCGAGCTGTTTAATTCGATCTTGTATAATGAACTGCCACCTGAGGGATGGATGCAAGCAAGTCTCTTCATGCTCTTCAAAAAGGGCGACCGTTCAGACCCTGCGAACTATAGAGCGATTGCGATTACTAATGCGTGTACAAAATTATTTATGCAGATTTTTGCGGCAAGATTGGAGAGTTGGCTTCAACATCGTAATATACTCCCAGAAGAACAGGCAGGCTTCAGAAGAGGACGCTCTGCGGAAGATAACATCTTCACACTTCATGCAGCAGTCCAGATATCGCTTAGGACAAAAGGATCAAAGTGCTACGTACTCTTCGTGGACTTCCGCAGGGCGTTCGACTCTATCCCACACGATAAACTATGGCATAAACTGTACAACATTGGTATAAGTGCAAAGATAGTTAGACTGCTGAAAGCTTTCTATGACTCTGCAAAGTCATCTGTCGTCTGTTCCACCGGAGCTACAGAGCTTGTCGGGGTGACCGAGGGAGTCCTTCAGGGCGAAATTTTGAGCCCGTTACTTTTTAACCTCTATATTTCAGACATAGTTGCCTTCTTTCGTGAGAACGGCCTTAGAGGTGTCGATTATACGTTAACCTACGACCTGATGATGCTCCTATATGCTGACGATTTGGCGATTTTTGCCTGCTCTCCTGCTGACCTAAAAGCCAAACTTAGGATGCTTGCGTCTTATTGTGCCATAAATGGGCTTACAGTAAATATTTCAAAAACTAAAATTGTCGTATTTAGAAGGGGCGGTCCTCTTGACGCCTCTTCTAGAACTTTTTACTATGAAAATCAGCAGGTAGAAGTGGTGGCTACGTATCCATACTTAGGTACAATCGTTTCTTCGTCGGCAAGCGGGCTGAAGGCAACTGAAAATGCTATAGACAGGACTCGCCAGGCTACTGCCTCAGTTCTGGCTATAATGGCTTCAGTGAAAGGTGACTCGTGCAGCGCGGCTTTAAAACTCTATGGTGCTTCCATCTTATCGACTCTGCTTTACGCTACACCCTGCTGGGCATCTTGTCATCTTGAACAACTTGAAACCGTTCAACTGGCGTTTTTTAAAGGGTGGCTTAAGCTCCCGAAATCCTTACCGCCATACCTTCTACGTCTTGAACTGGGTTTATACCCCATTTCTGTTGAAATAGTTCGTAGAGCACTAGATTTAATTCTCAGGCTCCTTCGTCAAGCACCGTCCTGTCTAGCAAGGATGGGTTTAATTAGGTTGTTTGAGCTCGGTTCGGGCGGGAGGGCTGAACCGGCTGTTAACTGGTTCAGCCAACTAAAGCTCGTCCTGGCCTCTTCTTCTTATGATGACCTATGGGCAGACTTGTCGGTGGAAAACTGGGAGTCACGTCTAACTTCCACGTGTGAACATTTCGCAACAGTCCAAAGAAACCGTGATCTTCAGCGCTATTATTGTTCCAACTCGATCCAATTACCAATTTTCCGGCAATTTTCCGACAGTCTTGCCAGTCTCTACCCAGCGCGTTGCCAACTCGCCTATCTAAGTTTAAAGATGCAACTTCGTACTACTACTCTTTATTCGCGTTCGCTTCTCATTGCAGATATTTTTATACCTACAATCCCTCAGAGCCTTGCTCTGCATGCAATCTGGGCGCGAAGGACACCCTAAAACATATATTGTGCGAGTGTCCTCTTTCCCGCCCTTCAAGATCCAGTCTCAGCCAAAATGACCTTATTAAGAATTGTTCTGAAGCTAATATAATGACCTACTTAATTACCACCGATGATCTGCATGCGCTCAAGGTTCTGTTTTATTTTGTAAAGTCCTGTTTTAATAGAAGACGTTTCGTTTTAGAATACTAACCCCTACTGCACTTGTCATTTTTGTCTACTAGTATTTCCTTATTATTTTTTATTATTTCTACTTGCGACATACTAAGTGTCAACGTTCGTCATTTTAGTTTTATAATTTTATTGTATATGTTTTTGTAGTCTCCGACGGTCGTCTTTGTATAATTTAGTATCTGCTCTTTAATTGTGTACTCTACCCTTACGAATTTTATGTAATTCAAATATGGGTCAATAAATTATTATTATTATTATTATTATTATTATTATTGGTAAATATGTTGACTGTAAATTTCATACGGAATGACCCATATGTTATTATTAATATATTATGACACATAACAATTACAATAACGGGTATATGCGTTTTACAACACGAAGTTAATACGGAAAGCGTACAACTGGAGATATACAAGTCATTTGGTGTTCGAGTTGACCAAGTATTACAGGGTCATGGGACTACCAAAACGGGCAACTTAGCCAGGAATTGCCTGGGAGAACCACAAAAATTTGCGGAAAGTTTAAAGCTCGATAAAGATTTTGTAGAAAATGTGGCAACGATTATTCGTTTGTTCAAGATGGAACTAAAGCAGAGTCGTGGCATCGACATTACCGCATGACAACATAACTGAACATGCCCAACAGACGAGCAGACAAGCTCGTCTAAGATATGTGATCAATCGAGCGATATGGATGTGAGATCCCAAAATTTCGCTCGTATATATACAAGATAGATTAAAGAAAGATAAAAATACACGTCAGCATCAGTTGAGGCATTGAAGGAACGATTTATTATTGTGCAAAAATAAGTAATAACAGTAATAAATTTACATTCTTGCGTATTAAAAATACATATATTACATTATACTGTTTCAATGCTCTATATTTAATATTTATGTTATATTTGATATCATATTATATTGCACGGTGATCCTGAAGCGAAATAAAGTTTGACTACGATGCCGACCAAAAGTGCGAAGGCTATTTTTTAGAGCATCATTTGGTGATTCAAAATCACTAAGACTTGAAATCCGACCTGCTCGTCTGAACATTTTTTGCCTAAAATACGATTTTTCATTCAAAACAGGAACTTAATATTGATGTACTACGTTGCCGACAAAAAGTGTAAAGGGCATTTTTTAGAGCATCATTTAATGAATCAAAATCACCAAGATTTCAGATCTTAGCTGCTCGTTAGAACATTTTTTTTTCAAAACATACGATTTTTCATTAAAAACTATGTATTTTACAAACTTAATTTCGTATACAGAGTCTGTAACGGTGAGTACATAACAGTTAACACAATAATAATTGATAATAAACATTTTTTACATACAATATATGGGCGATTGTAAGGAAAGTGGTCTTTTTTTTCGTCCTGGATTTTATTTTTAAATTCATGGTAAAAATTTCCGAATAATTAGAGGGTTAAGAAAGAAAATTGTATAACGGCGTTTTCAGGTTTTCCAAACGTGAAGAGTGATTCATATCGTTAATTTTGTAGTTTTTCAAAGTTTCCAAAAAATGTTGACAAATAGCTTTTTTGATTGGCTAGGAACTTTTCGAGTTTTTACTAGTTGCCAAGAAACACTTCAACGTTATCCAACCTTGCTTTATCGTTGTGTCAATATAACCTCGTCAAATTTCGCTTTGTGCATGAGCTACATTTTAATTGTTTTTTTCTGGGATTTTTCACTTCATGAATTACGTATTATGCCGAATCATAAGTTGTCACATGAAGAAAACCGGAAAAAAGTATGTGCACCTTGTGGAAGAAAAATCATCGCCGGACGAAAAAGTTATAATACATTTCGAATCACAAATGACATCGAAAAACAGATTCAAAATATTCTGGATGAGAATTTTAGTCTGTGTGATAGTAAGTTTCCTACCAGTATATGTACAACTTGTCGAAAGAAGTTAACCAGTATCGAAATGAAAGTAAGTGACAAAGAAAATATTAAAGAAATGCCTAATTATGGAGATATTGTATTAGCGAAGGAGACTCGAAATTTTAATGAAGCGTGTTTTTGCTACATTTGTTCGACTGCTACACATGTCGGGCACTTGAAGCCCAATAAAATAATTGGTGGAACCATGAAATCACCGCCAAGAATCAATCCGTCAAATGGCATGTATGGAGTTAAGAAAAATCACATCGAAAAGTCCGATTCTATTAAAGAAAGTGTAACTAATAAAAACGTTTTAAAAATGTGTAAAAAATGTTCCCAAATTATTATTGATCGAGGTATCGAACATTCTTGTCGAAACTCTTTATCTTGCAAAGTTGAAAATATTACGAAACTCGTTCATCAACTGCCACAGAAACAACAAGAACAAATAGCTTCAGCAATATTATCGGAGAAAATTAAGTCTTCCGATTGTGATAAATTAAAAAAGATTGAATTAAGTACAAAAGGTAGAAAAAGGGAACTGCCGTTGAAAAATGACCAGAAACGAGAAGTTGTATTTTCCGCCGAAAGTTTAAATAATTTCAAAGTTAGCACAGGAATGACTTCAAAGGAATGAAAAAAATTACGAATTTCATTAGGTGTAATGCTGGAAGGAAATATGTAGAACCGAATTATGGAAAGCAGTTATCTGAAAAAATTTAATCGCTTAGTGAGTATTATAAAGCTGATTACAAACTATTTGACGTTGAAAAAAGGGTACGAAAGAACTAAGACCAATAGTTTGGGCGGATGCAGAGGAAATTCTGAATGCTGTGACAAAAGCTCGTGATCTCCAAGGGTTTCTTGAAATTAAAGTAATGGCTGATGGAGGGCAGGGTTCCTTCAAGGTATGTATGTCAGTATTTCCACAAATTAACTCTCCTGACTCGGATAAGTCGAACGATGAAGATTTTCCTGATGAACCAAAAAAGAAAAGAAAACTTTACAAAGAGGGGGGAACTGTAGGCCATGCGTCGAAGCTTACCAGTGTGAATAAAGTTATCATGCTGTGCTTAGTGCCTAATATAACTGAATCATATGATAACGTGAAACTTGTATATACTTTAATTAATTTAAATAATATATCGTTCAAGTTTGTCTCCGATTTCAAACTATTACTAGTAGTTAATGGTCAGCAGACCGCGACAGCCAGTTACCCATGCCCTTACTGCTTTATCGAACTGAAACATCTGAGAGCTCTAAAAAAAGATCAAAATGTTGACGAAAAATTCTTAAAGTTGAAGACTTATGGTGATCTTCGAAAAGATTATGAACATTTCGTTCATTTAGGAAGAAATAAAAAGAAAAACGCTGCCACAGTACAATAAACGCACCTTTATTTAATGAAAACGACGAAGTACGTGTACTTGAAAAATGCATTTTTCCTGAATTGCATATCATGCAAGGATTCGTGAACCACGTTTTTTTTGACACTTTAATACCACTACTCGGACGTGAGAAAGCATTTCTTTGGCCAAATAAATTAGGAATTGTTTCCAAGCATTATCATGGTGAATCATTTCAAGGTAATGACTGTCGTAAGCTTTTGAAAAATGCAGATAAATTTTTGGATTCAGCTATTTACAAAGATATTGGATATTTTGCAATACTACCTTATTGTACAATTGTAAAATTGTAATCTGCTGTTTTTCATTGAAAAAAGTTGGTTCGAATATGAATGAATGTATTGGAGAGTTTAAAAAAGCCTTGTTAGCCACGCCGGACATATCAGAAACGTTGAAAATTCATGTCATTAAAGAACATCTTGAACAGTGTATAAATTTCCTTGGCAATGATTCTGGCTTGGGTCTTTTCTCAGAGCAAGCGGGTGAAGCTATTCATCGCTGTTTTTTGGAAACTTTCAAAAGCTAGAAAATCAACGATATGAATCATCCTTCATATTTGGAAAGCCTGAAGAATGCCGTTGTACAATTTTCTTCTTTAAATGTTTAAATATTTTATGTAATTGTTTATTCTTGTATATATATATTGTATGTAAAAAATGTTTATTATCAATTATTATTGTGTTAACTGTTATGTACTCACCGTTTCAGACTCTGTATACGAAATTAAGTTTGTACAATATATAATTTTTAATGAAAAATCGTATGTTTTGAAAAAAAAAATGTTCTAACGGGCAGCTAAGATCTGAAATCTTAGTGATTTTGATTCATTAAATGATGCTCTAAAAAATGCCCTTTACACTTTTTGTCGGCAACGTAGTACATCAATATTTAGTTCCTGTTTTGAATGAAAAATCGTATTTTAGGCAAAAAATGTTCAGACGAGCAGCTAGGATTTCAAGTCTTAGTGATTTTGAATCACCAAATGATGCTCTAAAAAATGGCCTTCGCACTTTTGGTCGGCATCGTAGTCCAACTTTATTTCGCTTCAGGATCACCGCGATTGTTTCATTCTATTACATTTCTATAACATTTCATATTACATTAATAAATACATTATATAAGTTGTTACAAAGATTTTATTTCCTCGCGTTACTTAATCCAGTTAGCCAGTAAAAAATCAGTGGTAATCGAAAAACAATTGAGAATACTGTTAAGTTCGTATTCATTACTGGCAACCCGTCCAGATACCGAGTTTCGTCCAAATCGGACAAAAATTGCCAATTGTGTTCACCATGTTGAAGCCTCCATTTTGTATTTGGAAAATATCACGTTATATTCATAAGCAGCGATCCGATAAACCTCCAGATACCGAATATCGTTCAAATAGAACTGAACTTTCCATTAATGTCTGCCATGTCGAAGCTGCCATTTTGTATTTGGAAAATCTCTCATCATATTTGTAATCCGCGACCCGATAAACCCCCAGATACTGAGTTTCATTCAAATCGGACTATCGGACTATATTTGCCATTTATGTCCACCATTTTGAAGCCGCTATTTGGTATTTGGAAAATTTGACTTCAAATTAATAATCAGCAACCCGAAAAACCACCAGATATCGAATTTCGTGCACATTCATACACGGAAAAGAAGAAACACGACTGAGTCCTGTCTACGCAGCACTGGTTACTGCGTGGCCGGTTCCTAAATACATTCTATTTCAACTCGCTATAACTCAGTCAATTTTGAGAATTTTGAAACGAATAAAAAATAAAATTGTTCATTATAGTTTCCCAGATCTAGTGCACTAAGAAAAAGTGATATATCTTAATAAATAATTAATTTTTTAATGCAGAACTGCGAAATTTGTGTTTTTATACGTTCAGGCGCTTCGTTTATCGAGCGAATTTCAAGCATCCGAAAACTTTCAGCGAGAAAGTTGTTCATTAAGGTATGAACAAATTTTCTGGAAAGTTTCATCTCGATTGCATTAATAGTTTAAAAGTAATGAATGTTTAATGTTGGTCGTGGCCTTGCGCGCATCGCCGTGGCACACATGACGCGCTGGCCGTCGGCCGCTACCTTTTTTAAACATTCATTAATTTTAAAACTATTAATGAAATTGAGATGAAACTTTCCAGAAAATTTTTTCATACCTTAATGAACAACTTTCTTGCTGAAAGTTTTCGGATACTTGAAATTCGCTCGATAAACGAAGCGCCTGAATCTATAAAAACACAAATTTCACAGTTCTGCATTAAAAAATTAATAACTTTTTGATTTATTAAGATATATAATTTTTTCTTTCTGCACTAGATCTGGAAAACTGTAATGAACAATTTCATTTTTTATTCGTTTCAAAATTCTCAAAATTAACCGAGTTATAGCGAGTTGAAATAAAAAGTATTTGCGAACCGGCCACGCAGTAACCAGTGCTGCGTAGACAGGAGTCGGTCGTGTTTCTTTCTTTCCGTGTAACCCAGTAAACGAAAAAGTATTCAGAAGTATTGATAAGTATTCACATATGTTACTTTTAATCCTATTTATTGGCCTTTGTGAATGCTTCCCTATTTTCAATCGTTTCTAATCATTATGGAAGTATTCACTGTATTTTTTTAATGCTTCCCAATACTTCAAGATTACTATTATAAAGTGAATCCTTTGCTATTCTTAAAGAAGTATTGCTATGTATATTTTGAATGCTTCCGAATACTTCCTGTACGGGAAACGTGATAAATACTTCTCAATGCTTCAAGAAGCATTCATGTGAATATTTTCAATACTTCTGAATGTTTACAGCTGACACGGTATCTAGGTGTCCCGCACCATAGTTTTTCGACGTCCATGTTGACTGCTTCATAGTTTTCGATGTCTAGGTGTTCCTAGATTTCACCGTAGTTTTTGAGGCATCTGGGACCTGAACGGCACAAAATATCAGTGCGAGACACCTACACGTCGAAAACTACGAAGCGATCGACCTGGACAGCGAAAAATGACGGTGCGGGACACCTAGACATCGAAAACTGTGGAACATCAATTTTATCAATATGGTGGAATAGAAGAGTGTTCAATTTCGAGAACTGGTAATTCAGAATGAAATCGGAATACTCAGGATTGGTCTTGTGTCCATGAAGGAGCTGATAATGTATAGGAAATCGTACTAATTAGAATACAGTTTATATTCTTTTGTACGTGTTGTATAATTCCGAAAAAAGTGAATATATAATTAAAACTAGAAAGCGTCAAAACAAAATATTATGTATCCGTAAATATCGAATTACGTGTTAAACAGTGATCGTCAGCAGTGGACCCGTGGTCGGCGTCGCGCGAGCTCGTTACTCAAGTTAAGCAACTTACTTGGAGAACAGTAAGTGGATAGGTGACCGTCCGAGAACAGATTTTCTTTAGAAATAATTAAGTTATTAAAAGAAAAATAAAAAATAAAAAATAAGTATCATTAAGTTAAATAAACAATATTAATTTTTCAATTTAATTTTTTAATAAAATTTTATAATAAAAAGAAAAAGAATGAAAAGAATTATACAAAATTCCTATCAGTTTTGAATTTCATAGGATTCGGTAGGAACAATTCTATCCTTCCCAATACTTTTACAAGGATTAAGAAATAGCATTCAGAAGTATTGAAAATTTCAATGCTTCTGAATACTTTTTCGTTTGCTGGGAAGTTTTACTAGTTTTAAAAGTAATGGAAAAAAGATACAAATAGCATTAGTCGCGACTTTCACGATTTTTCAAAGTCAACATGTAAAAAACAACATTTTTCGAATTTAGTCAATATTCTCCTATCAATTATCTTCATATATCATTTTGTTTCATTCAATTTGGTGATTGCATTCTCGAGATGTTTGATTTTTTCCGGATTTTGATAAATCTGCCACCGTGCGGCGTGGGTTCTAGCCACGCTATGGCTTCTTAGAGAAAGGATGTAATATATCTCCCACTACTGCGCCAGAACTAATCCGTAGAGAGGCGCCAGCAGCTCTGTGGAGATTCTGAATCGTTGCTGCGAAATTCCAAAGTCCTTTCACGATAGTGCTTCTCGCATACACGAATTTTGTTCTGTACACTCACGCCATAATAACATTCCTATGCGAAATATAACATCATACTTACGACGTTAGTGGTAAGACCATTATTATGGATCTGTCAGCGAATCTAACATTTTTAAATAATTTATATATTTGTTAGCATTTTTTTGTAAATATTTAATATTTTCAATATTTCACAGCCAAAAATTATGAGTTTCACGAATATATTAAATTTTCATTAATTTATTCATATGCTAAATTTATACAAAATGTAACATTACAGCTGTCTAAACACAACGTTAGTAAATAATTTTACATTGGTATTCTATCCAAAAAATAATCCAAAAATCATTTTTCACCAAATACAAGTAATCGAACTATGGATGTAAACCTTTTATATTTTTAGTTATACAACAGCAAATACATAACCGATTAAAGAATTAGTTATATTCATGTATCAGTGGTTAATATCTGAATAAACTTGTCTATACGTAAAGACAGTCTTCAGTAATTTCATATTTGTACTCGATTGAAAAGCAACATTCATCAAATACTCTTTCCATATTTCACATAATCTAAAAAACTTTTTCCACCAAATAGAAGTACTCAAACTATAGATGCAAACATTTTATATTTTTAGTTATACGTCAATAGCAAATACACAACCGATTAAAGAATTGGTTAAATTCATGTATTGATGGTTAATATCTGAATAAACTCGTCTATGCGTAAAGACAGTTTTAAGTAATTTTATATTTATATTCGATTGATAAGTAACATTCATTAAATATGTTTCCATACGCTTTCATACCTTTGTCATTTCCGCTAGGGTTTAAATAGCTAACAAATTTTTGATACAATATCTTATTTTTTAAAACAAGAATCATGAAAGTTTTCTTGGTGAGACAGTCTAAATAAAATAATTTGAGCAACTCCAATTTTATAAAAAAGTAGCTTCATGCATGCCTTCTGCAGTTTAATGGTACAAAAATTCATTTATATTTTCACGAGTGCCAAATTATAAACAACGTAATTACAATTTAAAGAGGAGGCAACCAAAAATTGCAATACACAAGTTTCAGACATAATTTTATATCCAGGGTTTCACCAAGAAAGATTTTCGGAACTTTGTTCCCCGGCCAGCAATAGTCGATAGTACTACATGGGAAATGAAGTGATGCCGTGTCAAAAGTGAGATCTGTGACTCATTTTGTCACAGCGAAAATATTGTCAGCGTGTTAATAACCTTTCTGTTGAAAATGTCTCGGGAGCGCTGTTAGGTTGGGTGCCGTTTGAATTCTCGCGGGGATGGTGTCAGCAGTGCCATACGTTCCCCCAGGGAATTGAATCAGCTATTTTGAATGTTCTACCGCGAACATCATATTTGTAGTCTTAGACCCCAAACACCGCCTAGTGGACATTTTCAACCGAAAGCAATTCAAAAATTTAAAAAATTCTGCTATGTTGGATCCGCCATTTTGAATTGTCCATTTCCGATATCACGTTCATAATCAGAGACCTCGAAAACCTCCGAATGAATATTTTGAGCCGAAAACGGTAAAATATGTAAAATTGTATAAAAAATTGGTTTCAATGAAAATGATCGAGTAAAGACATAAAATTCATAAAAGAATAAGGGCTATCAAATGGGCACATTTTTATTATCCAAAATGGCTGACCCAATATGGCGACCCAAATGTGGAATTCGATTTATAACATTTTTTAATCACAACATTCACTTAGGGTGTTTTTGGGTTTGCTGATTGCGAATCCATCATCATATTTTCAAAATCCAAAATGGCCGATTCAAGATAGAAGCGTATACACACGCCCATATTCAGCGACCTCTTAAACATTGTAGCAAATGTGAATCGTTAAATAAATTTAAGTTTTCGGATTTTCGTCCGTCATTTTGAATACACCATTTTGGATTTTGAAAATCTGGTAACGAATTCGAATTCAGCGACCTCCATAATCCCCCCGAGTAATGAAAATTATTCAAGTAAATTTATATTCCAGGTAATTCATCTGCCATTTTGGAGTTTGAAAATCTGGTACCAAATTCGTATTCCGCAACCTTCATAATACCCTGAGTAAAGAGAATTATTCAATTAAATTTATATTTCAGGTATTTCATTTTGAATCCGTCATTTTGGATTTTCAAATCTGATGATGGATTCGTAATCAGCGAACCCAAAAGCACCCTAAGTAAATGTCTCCTTTATGATTAAAAAATGTTATCAATTGAATTCTATATTTTGGCCGCCATATTGGGTCGGCCATATTGGATAATAAAAATGTACACACATTGTAAAATTACCATTATACGTGGGTTATTTCATTACGGAATTTTTACACTGTGCCAATGATTCCACGAAGAAGCTATTACGCACATAGTCACTCTCTTTACAACAAATCATATTGGATGCTGGAAAGCTGGTTGGAGTACAAATGCTGCTATTATTATTGGAAGGAGGAAAATATGTGAGTGCTGTTGCTGCAAGGAAAGACTGCAAGTGCAGTCCGAAACGTGCTCCTTGAAAAAGAGAGTTTAGAAGAAGTGATGAAAAATAAATATTGACTATTGACATTTCTCGTTGTTTGTTTATCCTCTTCAAACTTAAATAAATAAATGAATCATTTATAAATTAAGTATTTTATTTTCTTAACCGCTTGATACTAAAATTTGTCAAAATTCAGATAATTGGTATTACGGTTCTTTTACTGCATTAAATTGATATTACGAAGCTTATTTAAATTATTGGGTTGTTGATGCCAACCACTAATTATGAAAAAAAGTTAGATATAACCTGTTTGTGTATCATTATCGCAGGCAGAACTTTTCATTTCTTCGGAACTGTGTATATGAAAAATTAATGACTCGACCACTATCGGATTCTGCATCCCTCTAGCGATAATATCTAGAACTATATGCCTATTGCTAAAATACACGTTTCGTCCCGGTTCCTCTATGTGGACTCATCAGTAAGACCATAGAGGACCTGTCTTAGACGTGCATATGGTTTTTATTTTAATAAGTTGAGATTTTAAATATTTCTAGCAGAGGAGGAATACTAAAAATATTGATAAAATATCTACGCATTAATTGGTAACGGGATGTTGTTACACGTGCGTAGATACTTGTGTTCCATTAATAGAATATAAATTAAGTATTTTATTTTCTTAACCGCTTGATACTAAAATTTGTCAAAATTCAGACAATTGGTATTACGGTTCTTTTACTGCATTAAATTAATATTACGAAGCTTATTTAAATTATTGGGTTGTTGATGTCAACCACTAATTATGAAAAAAAGTTGGATATAACCTGTTTGTGTATCATTATCGCAGGCAGAACTTTTCATTTATTTTATTTATTCCCAGCACGATGGTGCACCGCCTCATGGAATTACTGCAGTTTCTGCGCATCTCAATGAAAATTTCCACGATCGGTGGATAGGGAGATTTGGCCCAATTCAGTGGCGCGCTCGGTTTCCTGATCTGACCCCATGTGATTTTTTTTTTGGGTTACATTAAAAATCAATTTAATGGTACTTTACTTCATAATACACTGAAACCCCAATGGCGCTATTTTCGTATGGGCTCTATCGGGTATAAAACGTACGAAGTCGGTAAGACGTTATGCGTAGCACGCGCCCTACCGGAATCGCAGTAAGTTGCACAGGTTTTCGTATCGGGAATGTCCGCACGAAAAAAGAACGAAGGCAGATCTATACTTGTTCCAATCTCATGCCGAAATCGTATAGGTAGTCAGATAGTAAACAATCCCCACTCTGTCGTTCGAAATTAGTTCCAGTGGCCATCCCATTTTGGCTGTTGTTTGGAACGATTTAGTGTTATTTTGTGTTTCTATAACTGAGACGTGACAGCTGACGTGACAACCGAATAAAGTGACGTACGAGTTTCTATAGTAAAGTAAGTGTTCATATATTTACTGTTCAATATTAATAATTCCGATTTAACCAATAATTGTAATATTATGCATATTCGTGAAATGAGTGCGGTACACTGTAAAAAATCTGCAATGAAACAACCAAACATATAACGGTAATTTTACAGCTCATTGTAATTTCCCTACGCTCAATGTAGTAAATTTATAATGAGTTTGTAAAATTACCGTTATATGTTTGGTTCTTTCATTACTGATTTTTTACAGTGTAGAAAATTCGTGTTGAACCTAAAATTTCAAATTTTATTAACGAGTTGTTACGTACAGACTAGAATTGTTTTTAAATGATACACTTTGTATATTCATTTTTTAAGTAATGGTCTAAATTTGTATTCGTATATAATCCTTATTTTACATTAGGAATGTATTTATGAAACACACATGACAGCTTAAAAGGAAGTGCTATAGAAAATTTCAGCCCTTTACATACAATAGATTCGAAATGGCATTAGTTTTTCCGAAATTTCAAGTAGTCGATGATTTTTGTCGAATTTCGACTTTTTTTATCAAGGGACATAGGGCAATATAAAAAATGCAGGCTGGTTCTATACGAAAGAACAAATAAAAAAGCTATCAATGAATTTTTCTGTAAACCTGACAGTTTTTGAGGAAAAAAATATAAGTTAAATCACTTTTTCGAAATTCATTAATGTAAAATAAGGATTATATACGAATACAAATTTAGACCATTACTTAAAAAATGAATATACAAAGTGTATCATTTAAAAACAATTCTAGTCTGTACGTAACACGTCGTTAATAAAATTTGAAATTTTAGGTTCAACACGAATTTTCTACACTGTAAAAAATCAGTAATGAAAGAACCAAACATATAACGGTAATTTTACAAACTCATTATAAATTTACTACATTGAGCGTAGGGGAATTACAATGAGCTGTAAAATTACCGTTATATGTTTGGTTGTTTCATTGCAGATTTTTAACAGTGTACCGCACTCATTTCACGAATATGCATAATATTACAATTATTGGTTAAATTGGAATTATTAATACTGAACAGTAAATATATGAACACTTACTTTACTATAGAAACTCGTACGTCACTTTATTCGGTTGTCACGTCAGCTGTCACGTCTCAGTTATAGAAACACAAAGTAACACTGGTAATACTAAATCGTTCCAAACAACAGCGAAAATGGGATGGCCACTGGAACGAATTTCGAACGACAGAGTAGGGATTGTTTACTATCGAGCTATATATGATTCCGGCATGAGATTGGAACAAGAATAGACCTGCTTTCGTTCTTTTTTTCGAGCGGACATTCCCGATACGAAAACCTGTTGAACTTACGGCGATTCCGGTAGGGCGCGTGCTACGCATAACGTCTTACCAACTTCGTAGGTTTTATGCCCGATAGAGCCCATACGAAAATAGCGCCACTGGGCTTTCAGTGTAAAGAAGAACTGAGGGTGAAAATTATCGAAATTCTGCAGACAATAACTCTAAATATTTTATCAAGTGTATAGCGCGAATTTTATAACCGATTAGGTTATTGCACAAATGTAAATGGGCAGCATTTTGGGCAGTAATTGGGCAGAAAATGTTCTATTGTTTGTTGATTTGTTTATATTTATTTTATTCGGTATTTAAATTATTAGAATTTATAAGTTTTGTTATTATAAAAGTACTTACACGTCGAATTTAGATATTTTGACTAAAAATGTTTAATAAATTACTTATTACTTCACTAAATAAACGATTTATTTATTTATTTAAGTTTGAGGAGGATAAACAAACCACGAAAAATGTCAATCGTCAATATTTATTTTTAGAAAGAAACACTTCTTCTAAACTCTCACTTTCAAGGAGCACGTTTCGGACTGCACTTGCAGTCTTTCCTTGCAGCAACAGCACTCACATATTTTCCTCCTTCCAATAATATTAGCAGCATTTGTACTCCAACCAGCTTTCCAGCATCCAATATGATTTGTTGAAAAGAGAGTGACTATGTGCATAATAGCTTGTTCGTGGAATCATTTGCACACTGTAAAAAATCCGTAATGAAATAAACCACGGATAATAATAAATGTACAAGTGCGTTGTAATTTCCCTATGCTTAATGTGGTAAATTTACCTACGTATAACGGTAAATTTTACAAGATTTTTACAGTGTAGTGTTCACATTTGCAGCAAGGACATGTATTTTCACCTTCACTGTTTAAAACAAAATGGCAACAAACTGAATTTAAAATAAGACATGCAACGTATCTGACAAGAAAACCTATTGAAAGGGTAAAATGACTCGGAGATAGCATAACTTTATTAAAAAGTAACTTGATAAAAACTTCTTGACAACTGTCAACTAGTCAACCAGTTTTACTTGGTTATGTTATTGTATACCCAAGTAAATGCATTTCGGAACACACCCGGACTGACTCGTAGTAAGGCCAGACTGACGCGTGATTGGTTGACTGACCGAAATACTCGATCGCTATTGGCTACTTCATTAACATGGGATGCCCTATGACCCGTTAGCCGAAGTCCACCCTGTATATATACAGTGATGAGAAAAGGTTCCGGAACGGTTAAATATCTCAGTGGGAGTGCATTTTCGGGGAAAATGTTTCAGACAAAAGAGTTTAAGAATTTTCCCCCGGCTATTTAATGGTACCAGTAAAATTGACCTTGAACATAACTTTGAAGGTTTTATCAAGTTTGTTTTTTTACCATTGTTTGTAGAGCGGAAAGCCTTACTTTAGAACTTACCATGACCATACCCTTTAACTTAATGTCAAGGTCATTTCAAGGAGATTGTTCGAAAATTTCAGACGTGCGTGCGTGCTTGCGTGTATATGTGTGTGTGTGTGTGTGTGTGTGTGTGTGTGTGTGTGCGTGTGCGTGGGCGTGGGCGTGTGCGTGTGCGTGTGCGTGTGCGTGTGCGTGTGCGTGTGCGTGTGCGCACAGGGGTAGGTAACTACTATACTATTTGTGCAAATAAGAAATTTTGGTTCTTAACCTTTCTATATAATAGTTTTTTAGTATCTTCTTAGTGCCAGTATTGTCGTCAAAATCATTTCATACAATTATTCATTGTTGCATTGTAAGTTTATGGTTGTTTTTTGTCGGTTATATCGAATATGCATTTGACTGATACAGAGCGAATTCATGTTGTTATAATGCGAGGATGTGGTGGTATTCACCTTGAAATAACCTTGACTCTGACACCAAGGTATATTCAAGTTTATGTCCTGAACATAGAATTTTCCCCACTTCCCAAATTCGCGGTAAAAAATAGTGGTTCTCATTTGAAAAATTTAAGTTGACGTTGAAATGACCTTCAACAAGGTCAAATTCGCTGGAACAATTAAATAGCCAGGGGAAAATCCTCAAACTTTTGTCTGAAACATTTCCCCCGAAAATACACTCAGATAGCATAAAAAACACTATAAACATGTACCGAATATTTATTTTAGGCAAGTTTTAATATTTTTTCCAACCAATTAAGAGCTTCCGGACGCCATATTGGAGCGGCCTTTTTGGATTTTGCAAATGCGCACTCGGCATTCTCCGCAGAAAAAATAGATTTTTTGAAAAAATACAGGACCGTTTCCGTACTTTTCGGACACACCCTGTATATATACCGTGTGGATGCGAGACAACCGCACATAGGGGAACCCATGTATAGCCGACAGCCAATGAGATGCGAGCTTTAGCTTTCGTCATGCGGGAATTGACCAATGGCAACGAAATGCTACCGACTTGCTAGTTGCTATACCCATGACCATGAAGTGGAGGTTCGGCAGATGGCTGTCACGTTTGACGTTTTTATTATTTATTTTATTTTCTATTATTCTAAAGTTATTTTCGCGTTCTAAAGTAATTTTCGGTCACCATCAACTCTCGCAGTCACAAGAATGTGACTACAGGACTTCCATTACTAATTGTAGGTCAGTAAATTTTTACATTTTAATACCAAAACAGTTTTATTATGATGCAAAATTTTACAGTTTTGGATGTTTGTGTTTCAGAAGCAGGTTTTTCTGAATAAAGGAGAATCCATCAGATAAGTATACATTTTCATGATTTTCATCGTGTTTTGAAAGATATGATTCTTTGGGGAGTATTTTTAATTCTTATAGGTTACTATTCATCCAAAACTGTAAAATTTTGCATAATAATAAAACAGAGTTTTGGTATTAAAATGTAAAATTTACTGACCTACAATTAGTAATGGAAGTCCTGTAGTCACATTCTTGTGACTGCGAGAGTTGATGGTGACCGAAAATTACATTAAAACGCGAAAATAACTTTAGAATAATAGAAAATAAAATAAATAATAAAAACGTCAAACGTGACAGCCATCTGCCTAACCTCCACTTCATGGTCATGGGTATAGCAACTAGCAAGTCGGTAGCACTTCGTTGCCATTGGTCAATTCCCGCACGTCGAAAGCTAAAGCTCGCATCTCATTGGCTGCCGGCTATACATAGGTTCCCCTATGTGCGGTTCTCTCGCATCCACACGGTATATATATATTCGGAGAAATAAGTGCCGCTTCTCGCACAATCCTTTATTGAAGATCTTCTAGATTATTGGGATTTGTGTAATAACTTTACTATGGTTTAATTGATAGAGCCATAAAACTCCCTGAGATTTCATTTAGCCCAAAAAACTTACAAATATTGACAAAAACCTTAAAAAAAATGGTTACCCTTTACTTCTTATGAAACAATTAATCAGTAAAAGGACCCATTATATTTACAGTAGTCTTGCTTACAACAAATCAAAATTTGATAATATAATTACTAGTTTTGGATTATCTTAAATTGAAGGACTCACTGAGAAATTAAAAAAGTTTTCGTCAATCACAATTTTAGAACTGTTAGCATACCTATAAACAAAAATTTATGTGGACTTAAGCCTTATAAAGATAAGTTACCTCTTTTAAAACAAACTTGTGTAGTTTAAAAAATTCCTTGTGAATTCTGCAACAAAGTTTACATATGCGAAACTGGTCGTTTTCTTGAGAGAAGAATTTATGAACACAAAAAGAACATTGAATAAGACCCTGAACATCATACAGATCTTACAAAACATAAAATAGAAACTGGACATCCCTGGTGAAAGTTTCCGATTGAAATTCAATCGGACCTAATGAGACCTATTCGGTTTCAATACGAAATCTGTCACTATTACGGACTAATTAAGGAGCGGAACCGTTCAAACGAAACTACGCGTTATTGTGTAACTAATCTGAGTTTATTGTAAACTTTTTTGTAGCGGAGAGGCGACGATGTTATTCGGTCGGATTTTCGTCGAGCACTAAACTAACCTATTCGAGGTTGATGATGATGACCGTTTTTTTTGTTTTACAAACAAAAACGAATTGTTTACGTAAAGACTATCGTTGTGTGGAAACGTATTCATATTTTTCTCATTCGAATTTCGCGCATATTTACGTTCGGTTACCTACATTACCGACCGATTCAACTTAAGTTATTCGAATAATCATAGTACAGTAGAGCCTACGTTATATTGCCATGCCGGGACCGACGATTCCCCTCAAACCTTACTTACATTGCCATGGAATGTCAGTAGACGCAACCCCCACTCTTCCAAAACATGGCCGCAGAAAGCGGTACAGCCTAATTCAAAGAAAATGTTATGATATATATGCAATATCTTTATTTACACTTGAAATAAATGCGAAAGTATATGGTATTTTATAACATTATTAAAAATTACTAATTATAAGTGCAACATGTTATTCAATCTCTGTTTAAAAATGTATGGAGCTATATGTATATACAATTTGAATAATGTAGTACTTTTTCTTAAATCAAATGTTTTAAGAAAACATATTACATATAACAAAATACATTTTTATAACTGTGTTTTGATAAAAGTGTTATTTATTTATGGAATAAAAGTAGAAGTAAGATTTTTAATATAAATTTTATGAAAGTGCGTAAAAATATGAAAAATGGAAAGTAAAAAAGATAAAAGTACAGTTAGCAGAAGTATGTATAAATATGTATTATTCAAAATATGCATTTTCCTACTTGATTAAAAATTAATTAAAAAAAACTTGCTTGACATAGAAAGGAAGCAAAGAACATGCCTATCAATAAAGGAAAAAATTCAAGTTCTTGAAAAAATTAATCAAGGTGAAACTCACCAAAGTATTGCAGATACGTATAGTGTCACACGACAAACAATTTCACAAATTGCCAAGCAATCTAATATAATAACAAAGCTGAACATCGAATTAAAAGCTAAAGATCCGAAATTAAAATTTTCAAAATTGACAAGCGCACAAGATTCTGTTTGCGAAAAAATTTGAATGTCCTGGTTTCGGCAACAAAGAGAAGCTGGCATTCCTATAACCGGACATTTATTGCAAGAACAGGCATTAAACATAAATAAAAAGTTTTGTGGAAATGAAAATTTTAAAGCCAGTGCTGGTTGGCTCCACAATTTCAAAACAAAATATGGAATTCGACTGTTGTCCATTCAAGGAGAAAAATTATCGGCTGATCAAGAGGCAGGTGCTGAATTTTGCCAAGAAATACAAAATTTCATCACTATTGAACAATATGATTTAAATCATATTTATAACGCTGACGAATCTGGTCTGCAATACAAGAGTTTGCCAAATAAAAGTTTAGCAGCGCTGAATGAAAAAAGAGCTCCTGGCTTCAAATTAAGCAAAGAGCGCATTTCAATTATGGTTTCTGCAAACGCTTCAGGAAATCATAAGATTCCCATGTTTGCTGTGGGCAAATATAAAAATCCCAGATGTTTTAAAAACATAAAAAATTTGCCTGTGCATTATACCTGTCAAAAAAACAGTTGGGTAGATACGAAAGTTTTTTTGGAATGGTACACAGACATTTTTCTGCCATCTATAAAATCTACCATGAAGAATGACGGTGAAAAGTTTCTTTTATTGCTTGACAATGCTCCTTCGCACCCATCCTCAGAACAGTTGAATGCAATCGATAAATGTTGTACCGTGATCTACTTACCTCCAAATGTAACGTCGATTATACAACCAATGGATCAAGGCGTAATTGTTTCTTTGAAACGAATTTATAAAAAAAAGTATCTTCGTGAAATCTTACTACAGGATGTTGATTGTGTAGAAAAATACCAATCTTTTTTTAAAAATTGGACGTTACTTAATTGCCTGCAAAGTTTGAGTCAAGCTTGGACGGAAGTGACAAAGTCAACGTTAGCACACTCATGGAAAAATCTATTAGGGATAGATATTCAGCTTCCCGAACATGATTCAATAGACAGTATTGCAAATCTTGCTACACGATCTTTAAATATGCCATATACTGCAGATGAAACTATCGAATTACTAAATAGTGATGCAAACGATTATGGTTGGCAACTACAAAACATTGATGAAATTGCAGCTTCTGTATTAAATCAGAATATAGGATCTGAAAACAATGAAGAAGAAATGATAGAAGAAGAAGGAGAATATGATAACGATATAAGTAATGAAAATGGAAATGAGAATGAAAATACTTCCTTTACGTCACCAAATGTGTCTTCTCAATCAGCATACGAGGCAGGAAAGCAATTTTACCATTGGCTGACAACCAGATGGGACTTTACAAAAGAAGATCTCGAATCATTTGGTTCGCTACTTGACAAAACAGGAAATATTCGTGCATCTGAAAAAATTCTAGAAAATAATTAATATCTTGTTGTATTCTTATGTTTTATTATCTTGAATATTTTAGTTTTTTCCTCACTTTTTACAATGATCGAGTGCCTTTAATGTTTAATTTATATGTTTTGTTTTAAATTTACTTGATTTTTATTTATTATAATGTTACTATAATAGAACGAAGATATTGTTACTCATAAGAATGTTAATTTTAGTTTTGAAGTAACAAACAAATGTATTACATATAAATACGACTTCGCATAATTATATTGCAAATGTCTTGAAGAAATTGTTTTGATTATTCATTATCGTACATAATAGTTTTGCACTTTATGGGATATTCACTACCGTTTTACAAATTTTGTTGAACGAACTCCTCAATCGACTGGAGAAAAATAGAACAATCTTGACAAGAATACCTGTATTGAACCTCTGTTATATACCTGTAATGTGAACATTCATTTACCACAAAGAAATAGCTCTTATCATTATCATTTTATAACAAAGTACTCACCAAAACTGCGTTTATAAATGTTCTGCGGCTTCAATTGTACGTATACATATATACTTTTCAAGTTTCAGGTTATGGTCTACTGTTATGATCTTATGTGACATAATTTTGGTGCGTGTGTGGTGGCAAACGTGTATATCAGTGTGGTAAACGTGTATGAGTGCTTGGCATAGTAGAGGGGGTAAGGGGAAGTAGAAAAAGGCAATATAACCGTGACACTAGATGGCAATATAACAGTGAGACAATATAACAGTGAGGCAATATAACACAGGCTCTACTGTATAGACATTCGACACAAAACTATTATTTTCAACACCCCTTCCATGGTATTTTAAATAGGAAAGGTGCAAAATACAACAGTTCCTGTACGAAACGTCCCAGACGACTAAGAAACTTCGAGGATCGATGGATTCAAATTTCATTCGAAGTCGCCAACGATACCTCTTAGTTTGAGATTATTTATTTCGCTTTATTTCGACTCGGAATCAACATGATCTTTCATGCATCCGATATAATTCCCGCATTCCGAACCTTTAAACCTCTTATTCGCCTACATTCCACACTGAGTCGTAGATCGGAGTTTCCGCCATATGATTTCCGTTAAATCAATGGATCCGATCCCTAGTGTTTGGAACGAACAGGTTACTGTTAGTTTAAAGGGGAATCGTGCGGGCGTGATCGTGTTCGTGTTCGTGCTCGTGCTCGTGTTCGTGCTCGTGTTCGTGCTCGTGTTCGTACTCGTGCTCGTGCTCGTGCTCGCATCGTCATTACTATATATATATTCAAATAACAGAAACGAGGAATCGGCTCGGATTCGGTAAATGTTAACATTATCAAAACAGTAAAACAATTAACATCGTCGCTAATTCTAGGACCTTTACAATATGAACCTACCAGGTCCCCGCTTTCGGCCTCAGCCGATCTTTAGAGAGGTACCCCCATTCGGGTGTGCAATGGCGTGGGGAAAACCACAATGTGGGAAAAAACCCACGCCAGGTACCGCAGAGGTTGAAACATCGATTCTAAACGCAACAGTCACCGACCTAATCGGACTCAATCGGACGTGGGAATTCAATGGGATCCAATCGGAAAATTCATTCGGAACGAATGGGATTCCATCCGAGGGCGAGATTTCAAACGGATCCAATCCGATCTTTTATTCGGAATTAATCGGACTCATTCCGAACTAGTATTCCAAACGAATCGGATTCGATCGGAGACGGATATTTCAATCGGCTTCAATGGGATATGTCAATCCGATCTAAACGGAATCTTTCAGGGACACAAATTTCAATCGGTTTCAATGGGACCCGTGATTCGGAACTAAACGGAATCTTTCAGAGACTAAAATTTCAATCGGGTTGAATCAGAAAGGTTATTCCGAACGAGTCGGATTCGATCGGTGACGGATATTTCAATCGGCTTCAATGGGACATCACAATCCGATCTAAACGGAATCTTTCAGAGACACAAATTTCAATCGGTTTCAATGAGACCGGTGATTCGGAACTAAACGGAATCTTTTAGAGACTAAAATTTTAATCGGGTTGAATCAGAACGGTCATTCGGAACTAAACGGAATCAATCCAGGTCGAAATTTTAATCGGGTTTAATCGAAACGGTTATTTCGAACTAATTGTATTCGATCGGAGACGAATATTTCAAACGGTTTCAATGGGAAGTGTCAATCCGATCTAAACGGAGTCTTTCAGAGATTAACATTTCAATCGGTTTCAATGGGACCGGTCATTCGAAACTAAACGGAATCAACCCAGGTCGTCATTTTAATCGGGTTTAATCGGAGACGGATATTTCAAACGGTTTCAATCGGAAGTGTCAATCCGATTTAAACTGAATCTTTCAGAGATTAAAATTTTTAATCGGGTTTCACCCGTTTCCGCCCAAAATGCCGTAAATTTCACTACATTTTAATCGTCACATTTCTTATAGAAACTAACGATGAATAATTCTGAATATTTAGATTCTATAGTTTTCAACCCTCCTCTTTCCGAATCCGAAGTCCGGTTTTCGCTAGGAGCAGCCATTTTTTAAATATGGCGGCGAAAAGGCAAAAAAATGGAGAAAATTTCGATTTTTGGATCGGTTTTTCATGTTTTTCAAAAGGTTCGCGCTGACCGATCATTCCAAAGACCTGGATCTGGTGGAATAATGAGTTTGACAAAAAGTTGACATAATCAGATATGCAAAATATAAGATGGCGGATCCAAGATGGCTGATTTTTCGCAGAATTTTGTGTTTTTATAGCATTTCCGACATTATTATTAGCTATTAATAAATATTGTTGTACGCACTTATTATTGATTTACACAATCATTTATAACAGTATCTTCTATCCGATACTCGAAATTCCAAATGGCGGTTCCAAGATGGCCGACTGAAATGCAACAAAATTTCTTGATCCATATGAAACTGACTACTCGGTGGTTTTCGGGGTCGCAGATTACGAATATGACATTTGATTTTCATCATTCAAAATGGCGGACCCAAAATGGCGGAGGAAAATACAGAACGTTGCATGTCCGAAATGAAAATGGTTACTCGCGGGTTTTATATTATATAGTCGGAAATGCTATAAAAACACAAAATTCGGCGAAAAATCCGCCATCTTGGATCCGCCATCTTATATTTTACATATCTGATCATGTCAACTTTTAGTCAAACTCATTATGCCACCAGATCCAGGTCTTTGGAATGATCGGTCATCGCGAACCTATTGAAAAACATGAAAAACCGATCCAAAAATCGAAATTATCTCTATTTTTTTGCCTTTTCGCCGCCATATTTAAAAAATGGCTGCTCGTAGCGAAAGCCGGACTTCGGATTCGGAAAGAGGAGGGTTGAAAACTATAGAATCTAAATATTCAGAATTATTCATCGTTAGTTTCTATAAGAAATGTGACGATTAAAATGTAGTGAAATTTACGTCATTTTGGGCGGAAACGGGTTAATCGGAACGGTTATTCCAAAAGAATCGGATTCAATCGCAGACGGATATTTCAAACGGTTTCAATCGGAAGTGTAAATTCGATCCAAACGCAATCTTTTAGTGACCAAAATTTAAATCGGTTTCGATGGGACCGGTTATTTTGAACTAAAAGGAATCTTTCAGAGACGGAAATTTCAAACGGTGTCAATCCGAGCTGTCATTCCGGAGCTAACATTGTCGATACATCATATTTTTTTATATAACAATATAGCACAATATATTTCCTCTTTCCTGATAAACCTTTTCATCTCAGAGTTAGACAAGTCGGAAGTCCAAGGCGTCCACCAGAAAAAGTCGGTGATTTCTGTGTGAAAGAAAGTGATAGTGAATCATGACATCTCTTTCTTTCACACAAAAGTGACAGACTTTTTCTGACGGCCGCGTATGCGTAGTTCGCACCGCCATCTTGAGATGAAAAGGTAGGATGCAAATCGAATAAAATTATGAACGTGAAAAAAAAATAAACAATTTAGATCACAGCATCTGGACAAGTATTTTTGTTCAGATGCAGTCATTTTCGAGATTGAAACAAAATAAAAGGAAATAACTAAATTTTAGCGGTTTCTGTTGTTTTATTTAATTCTATGCAAATATTCATAACATTCATAACTAATAACAAGACAAACAAGCGGTATTGCATTGGAATCTAATGATCACAAACTGTGTAAATGTAAGGGATCCTTTCACGATGGTATTTCTTACGTTTAGGTTTACGTTATAACCAATCACAACACTTGTTTACGGGCGAGAAGTGTTCTGAGTGGTTATAACGTAAGGAATACCGCGTGTAAAGGATCATGTATTCCCCTATCGGCCTTTCTCTCGCACTTATTACCCGGTATATTACTCCGTGATTGGCGCATATGCGCTTCTGTAGGCCAATGGCTATCGACGTAACGATGCAAATTTCGAACGTTGTATGCACGCCTTTATTATCGCCATTACGCTGTATTCCTTTCTATGGTAGGTAGAGCGAGTTTTCAAATGCACAAAACAAAACGCGAAAGAAATACTTATATTTGCAAAAATGTACGTGTGTGTTAAATTCACGGCGCCTTGTGTGCGTCATAAATTAACTGCGGCAATAAATGTTGTAAATGTTGTAAATATTCCGCATTGTAAATGTTCCTGCTGAAATGCCTACCGGCAATCTCCCCTTACTTGCTGCATTTACTTAACCAGTCACTACAGACGTCATCTTTTCCTTCGTTATGGAAACATGCCTTGTTGACACCCATTAAAAAAGTGAAATTGCCCGTGGGTCCTTCGGACTATCGACTGATTTCGATCCTGTGCATGCCCTCTAAAATTTTGGAACGAATTGTTCATGAGCAGGTTATTGAATTTTTAAATGGCCGAAATTGGTTTGACCCATTCCAATCGGGATTTCGTAAACTCCATAGCACACAGACTGCCCTACTGTTCGTCACTGATGAAATTCGCTCAGCCATAGATGAGGGTATGATTGTAATGTTGGTGCTCTTCGACTTCAGCAAAGCGTTTGACACGGTTGACCACGTACTTCTGCTTAACAAGATGAAGGATGCTGGTTTCTCCATCTCCGTGATCAGATGGTTCGCATCTTATCTTGGGGGACGTGTGCAGGCAGTTCGCGGTCCAAATGGAACCACATCATCATGGTTACCAGTGAGAGCTGGAGTACCCCAAGGCTCGGTTCTTGGTCCTCTCCTCTTCACGATGTTCATCAATGATTTGCCCTATATTTTTCAGCATTCCAGTCATGCTATATTTGCAGATGATACCCAAATATTCTTAAAATGTCGTCCGGATGAAATGGACTTAGGAGTGCAGAGAATCACATCTGACGTGCAACTGTTCGCTGATTGGGTTGAGAGGAATAACCTCAATGTCAATGTTAACAAAACTAAGGCTATGATAATAGGCAGCTCACGAAACATCAACCAAATAGACGTTAACACCTTCCCTCAAATTGCTATTCTCGGACAATCACTGCCTTGGGCTGTCACCGTCAAAAATCTTGGATTATACTTCGACCCAACACTATCATGGCGAGAACATATATCGCAGTTGTCCCGTAAAGTGTACGGTTCGCTACGACAGCTATATTCTAGCCAGAAGGCATTATCTGAAAAACTACGACGCCAACTAATAATATCACTGATTCTTCCTTTTTTTGATTATTGTGCCGCGGTTTACAATGCTGTTGATACCACCCAAAGACTTAAAATCGAACGAATGTCAAATGCTTGTATACGTTTTATTTTTCGGGTACGGAAATTCGAACATATTACTTGTTATCGTCGTAAACTTGGCTGGCTAACTGCCACAAACCGCAGAATTCTTATGATTGGTTGCCTGACTTATCAGATTATCCACAATAAGAAACCACTTTATCTCTACCAACGTTACCTCTGGCGCAGTGATATCGTCTCTCGTGAGCTCCGGCCGGGAGGGGCTGCTTTGCGAATCCCCGTCCATCGTACATCTGTATTTGATAACTCATTTATCGTTACATCTAGTAGATTATGGAACTCACTTCCACATAACATAACAGTTAGCGCCACACTACAGTCCTTTAAGAGTAGACTCTATGAGTATCTATTGGAAGCTGATAAGTCGAGCCGTAATGTGCTATTGGCGCACTAACTTGCGTTATTTAGACTAGTGTTAAATTATGTTATTATATTATATTTGCGTTATAATGTACTACTTAGATGCGGTATCTATTCTCGCCGTATTAACATAAATTTATTATTATTATTATCCATCTAACCTTAAGTTAAGCTACACTCTATTTCTTTATATGTATTCATCATTTGCGTTTATACTACTTTTTTTTTCATTATTGTAAACACTATTATGTACATTTTGTATGGTTGGCTAAAGGGACTTGAAATCCCGTGCCATTAATAAACGAAACTAACTAACTAAATATTCCGCATTATACAATCGATTTTAAAAGAAACAAGCTGTATCGTGTGAAATGCGGACCATCAACCTGTTCAGGGAAAATCGCGTATGTATGCGGGAAGTAAATGTTTGAAACGTTTCTATTGTTATTTTGGGAAAATGCAGAATTATTGAAGGTCTGGAAATAGAATTCAGAACAAAGGAGAATTATTCAGAAGCTAATTATTCTGTTTTTGGACCTTTAATGTTTATTTACAATCATTCCACACTGTTCTCAATCCTATTTCTTGACCCTTCAATAATTCTTAATATTCAATAATTCATAAAAAGTGGTGTACATTTGCAAACAAGGTTACCCCGAGTTGGGATTAAATTTCTGGAAGTTAACATATTCAGAAATATAGTTGTAGGTTCATGTAAGTAAAAAATTACATTTTTTATCATTTCGCCTAATGTATGAAATTTATTCATCTTTTACACCTACCATTGGTACGACGTTAAAATGACGTCATCAATGAAAATTTCTTTGAAAAATGTCTGAATGCTCTCTAACTCGCTAACTGAAAAATACGAGGTTTTTTGAAAAATGCTACGAATGAAAAGTATAAAACGTCATTACAGGTATATTAAGTATTAACCTATTTTACGTTATTTAAATACAATTTAGTTCAATTACAATATAATAAACTAAATGCTAACGTAAAGTGATGATGACTATACATATTGTTAATTAAATGTGAACTATTATTCATGTTGCAAGGTATTCGAATATTGGTATATGCCGGAATGTATAGCTCTTTGTTTTAAATGAGAATATCATTGATTGACAAAAATTTATGTACAATTCATCCAGAAATATAGTGCAGTTTTTTCACATTTTCTTTATGATATTTCGAGAAATTCTTTTCAAAATTTTAAATTAATCACAAAAAATTGTAAAAAATATTTAGTGTATTCTCTGATTAAATATGAAGTAAAAAAATGTCACTTCAGGAGTTAATGGGTTAACATCGGATACGTGATCAGCGACCCTACAAACTTTAAATACGTATAGCGCCCTGGTAGAAATTGCAATAAAAGCTAATCCGTACCCCTAGGAACTTGTGGGGAAATTGTTCGAAAACCGCTGTCGGTGTTCAATTTGGCCCTCTTTTGTATTTATCATTATCTCGGCTTAGAAGTCAAATAATTTGATGCAATTAATTTTTTTACGTTTCTGAGTGTCTGCCATAACTCAAGAGCAGGTTATACGATCAGTTTCAAGCAAAATTAGATGAGAAAATAGCAATTATAAGTTATTCTATTCTTCTCTCATTTTAGAGTTCAAAAATGAATGGATTTTAATGAATGACGTTTTATATTTTCAAGAAAACGATTCTCTACAACTTCACCATACGAATTTTTCAAATTTCTGAAGCCAATATGAAATATCTCTATTTATTTAAAAAAAAATTCATATTACTTTTTACAATTTATGAATAATTCGTGGCTCAGGCGGTTAACGCACTGGACTACGAAGTCGTAGGTCGTGAGTTCGATCCCCGTCTGGTGAACAATTTTTCGATTTCGTTTCCAAGCAGCAGCTCGCTGTTGGTAAGACGAGCCACGTTGTTTGTGTTTACGTTTCGAAAGTATTGTTTATCTGGCGGAAATCGACTCATGACCGCTGCTGTACTTGGTGTAGGTTTCTGCAGTCCTACATTTCATACACAAATGTGAAGTATGGCGCCATCTATCTAAGTCGATCTGCAGCTCTCGCAAAATCTTAGTCAATAATAAGGCAACAATTCAGTAAAAAGGGCGATTCCGCCCGTTAATTAATTAATAATAATAATAATAATAATAATAATTTTAGTGATAATGCAACAGTTTCGAAAAATTCGTTTGGTAAAGTTGTAGAGAATCTTTTTCTTGAAAAAATAAGCCATCATTCATTATAAACTTTTAATATTATTATTATACCATGACCAGCTTAATACTCTGATCTACATATTTATAATCTAGCATTATATATATATCTATACATTGTTATTAATTATGCTATAAATTTTTGTACCCGAACGGAAGCGAATATCTGTGCGATACATGTCGCCGTTTCTTTAATACAACTCGACACGTCTTTCTCTGTTCACACGTAACAACATCGTGCGTTTCCATACGCCTGATTGCCCCGAATCGTACTTCTATACTTTTGTTACTGTCGGTATCGTTCGTCACGAGATCGTGTATCGTTTCGAAGTTTATCTTTTGAGCGTTTTCGAAATTTAACCGAATACCTTTTACCTTACATACATCAATAGTTCCGTTTGGCGTTTTAACACGATACGCGTAAAATTTTGGACCTCCCGATACAAATGTTTCAATAAATGATCCTTCACCGTAAGCTGATAATTCGTCCGTCATATCCCCGAGAAGATGACCTAATGATGGTTCATACTGGTCTTTTGTTCCGTCGCGTACATAAATCACCGAATCCGTATCATAATACAATACCCGACGATCGAGTTTTTCTAAATATGTATATAGTTTTAATCGTGCCTGAGCCGTTGTATAGGCAGCTAATACTACGTTAGTACACCACGTTTGCAGGCCTGCTTCTTCACGCAAAACCCAGTTAACAAACATAGTGTTATCATTTAAGGGAAGAAGTCGTGTTACGTTTTTGTCCTTGTCTGCGAAAATCCGTAACAAATCATCTCTCGTGTTTACGATTTCGGTTTGTGGGAGATTTTCTCTTTGACCAAATTTCCCCCAAAACGAGTTAAGATATAGCTTGGAAACGGCTCGTAGACCCGGATTCTTACAAATTTTATCTTTGTCAAGACGAATTCCTTCTTCACGTTCGTATGTTTCGATGTAACGTTCCTTCGATGAATCATCAACACATTCACGGGGCCAACCACTGGCTTCTTGTTTTATTTTTAAGAATGTATCAATGTATTCATTGAAGAGGCCACCTTCACGTGTTTTCGGATCATATTGTGTTATCTTGTATTGCCAAATTTCAAATATTTCGACAATACGATAACCCCTTTCGATCGATTTCTTCAATTCGTCCGAAACCCACGTACCAGTGAATTCACGATCTTCTTCGCGTTCGTGCGAACAATCGTGGACAGACTGTGTTTCGCAACATACTCTGCAAAGCGGGAAAAGTAATCTCCCGTTCATCCGTACAGGAAGTATCGGATGATACAGATTTCGCGGCGGTAATACTTTACACCGTACAAGTCCTTCAACACCGTGCAATGTCATCTCGTTCATGTCTGTTATAGTTGAGCATTCTTCGCCGACATAAATTGTCGGGTGACCGATTGGATAACGACCTGTCTTACAAATGTACGGGTATAATGAACAAACATCTACATATCGTATTTGCTCATTATTTCGTACAGTGTAAAAGGTAGCCGTGTTTCCAGTTCGACCACTAAAGAATGCATCGCGTGGGTCGAGACTCTTCTCAGGTATCAAAGAATGATTCTCATATATCCGAAAATGAGGATTGTCTTTTTTTTCGCGAAGAAAATCGCATTCCCATTTTTCGTGAACGATGTAACCGTATGAACGGATTTTGTTTGTCAGAGCTAATGCATTTTGATAACGTTCGTTAAAACTATCCCCGTTCGTCCGTTTTTGTTTGCGCGATTCTGTAAAACAACCGGGACATCCATAATAATAGCATCCGTGAAACTGAAATACCTGGCCCTTAATACTGAATTCGATATCCGGAGGAATAAACCCATCTACTCGAGGTCCTTCAGGTAATCGAAATTCGCGAGTGCGTCCAGCATGTATGATTTGACGGTGAAACTGCTCCTCGCACAATAACATCCACTCTATTGCAATCTTCGATTGTCTATCTGTACATCTGTAACCGTTCGCGTGTGGTAGCAATCCGATGGTTTCAGGTTTTAAAAAATTTTTTCTAAATATAAGTGAACATGCAGATGCCAACGTCACACATTCTGTAAAAGGACATACATTACCACAGGATATAAAAATTTTACGAAAAGCGATACATGCCCTTCTTAATATTTTTACATCCATCCGACAATATTCAACAATGTCTCGTTGCAAATCAAACTGTTCACCGCGAATCAATGCATCTGTATGCCAAGCATAAAAATTTTTTCGTTCCTCCGTAGACATTGTGTCCGGAGAATAAAATTTCGCACCGGGTATATCACCAATGTAATTTTCGTTACTTGATGTATTAAAAAAATGAGGGAAATATCCTTTTTTGATGGAATCTGGTAAACCAAATGTTTTCGGTAGGGCACTTAAACGCATATGAAAGTAGTTTAAGCTATCTATAAAGAAAGTTTTTCCTATTTGAATTTTTATAATGTGTTTCCCATTTAAAATTACATCGAATACGTGATTTTTTCGAGTCGTTTGGATCCTATTTCTTTGTATTAATTTTGTCAATATAAATTGTGCTTCAAAATTCAAAATTATGTGCTATACAAATGATTTTTGAAAAATTTGTTTTGCTACGAATGACCAAATCGAGAAATTCGGTAACCGGATCCTGTTTAAAAATGAACTCTTTGATACCGCAAAAGTTACAGCGTACATTCATACTGTCAATGTCGATACATGCATCGCATACCTGCTGCGCAAGGCAGATGCATACTGTGTGTTTTTTTATTTCATCGTTTCCACGATATGACTCGTCCTGACGCGTTTCGAAGTCATAAAAAACAAATAGAGTGGACGGATGTTTTGTCGAGTACGGAGCAGTAGTAGTTGTATTAATAGACGATGACGATGTCGATGGTTGTGCATTTAAACTCACGTCTGATGATATAACGCGTTTACTATGTTTTTTAATACTCTGCATGTAACAGTAGGCATTTATAGAATGTTTACATTTACAGCGTTTGCAGTAACTTATTCCACATTCGTGCTTTCCACGCAAATTATTAATAAATTTATTACAAATTTTACAAATATTAATTAATGTACATATACTTCGGATGCCACGTTTTGTCTTTGTGTATGACCCTAGTAGCTGATGTTTTTCGAAACATATTTGTCCAAAAAAGTAGCGGTTACAAGAGGAGCAATGAATCAACATACTATTCTTGGAACAGGCAGGTTGACCGTAACATCTGTCACATGTATTTGGACAGTTATGCATGTTTGGTAACGAATACTTTTTATTGCAAATTTGGCAATAGTACTTTCTTCGCCCGCAGATACCCATGATATTTACTATTACTGAAAAGTGCCGAGCACGGGGATGATACAACAAATGAATAAGACGTTCAAGTCCATTACCGATACGACGACGACCATCAAAAATAAGTTCACTGCCATTACCTACGTTATCTTCATCGTGAATTACGATAGCTATTCCTTTTGTGTCATAATAAGATTGAAATTGCGTAAAATGAGGCGTCCAACAGCCCGTTTCTGGAATTTCAATGTTCACATGGGAAATTAATTCTCGTGCACATTGTAATTGGAAACGATTGTTTCTAATTCGTTTCCAGGTATGATTAAAATCTGCGCTTGGTATAGAATTTTTTGACAAATAATACTCCCCTACAACAAGAGCCCGCGGAAAACATAATTTATCGTTATTGATAATCGTTACGGTCGACCTGCTCTTTAATAGTGCCCCATTGATAAATCGACCGTTGTTGCAACCGCTACCATTAGGAATTCGTACTTGATGCACGTCTATTTCAAACGTATCATCAAGTACGAAATTTTTTGCACTTTGCACTATAGAACTTATGAGGTCCCATAAGTCCTCCTGCCTCAAATTATTTATAGGTCTAAATGAAATCCCTGCCGGTTTCATAAAACTGCTCGAAGGGAAAGTTATCCCGATTAAATCCGTTCTACATTGTCATCAGGGGTTGTTACAAAATTTTCTGAAATTATTAATTTGAACAACTCGTCTATCATGTTTTCTAAAAATGTTTACGGGTCAACATTCACCGGTGGTTCGCGAATTTTAAAAGTCATTTTACGACCCGAAACGCCAAACCGATTATATTCTCGTGACGAACAATTAATAATGATTAAATAATTACTTGTGAACACACCACAGCCGTATTGAAACACATTGTTACCGCGCTCTTCTTCAAGAAATACAACGCTGTCATTGTGAAGCATCATACTGTCATCATTATTATCCTCCAAGTCTTCATAATGGTTTTCATTGTCCATATCGTCCTCAAATTCATCGTCGCTATTATCACCATAGGGTTCGTCATCCTCGTCGTAGTAGTCGTCGTCGTAGTTGTCACCATCGTTATCACCGTCTTTATCATCGTCATTATCCTCATCGTCGTCGTCGTCGTCGTTGTCGTTGTCACCATCCATACTATCATCAATTGTAATGATCGAAGCTTCCGATATCGGCTGTGGTGTCTCCGTAAAACGGGAATTGTCCGGACTATCATCTATGTCGATCGTTCCACTTACGACGGAGTCGCGTTCGGCTGAAAGCAGGAAGAAAGTTGTGTGATTTTTTCAAAATTTAATATTGCAATAGATTTTTTTTTTTGTATGAATATTTATGTATACGTAATAAGTAACGGGAACAAGTGTGTATCATTCTTCATCAAAGACCAGCTGCATGAATTTTTTCGGCGGGAAAACATTATCACCATGCGTATTATACATATTGGCCAACCAATTTTGGACTTTTTGCATACGACGTCGATATTGATTACTGTGAAAATCACTTGTTCTCGCATCTGTATAAAATAAGATTAGAAAATAAAAAATTCTACGTTTAGCTTGTATTCGCTTGATTAAATGTATAGTTTAATTTACGTTGGTTTATTGCTGCCATATATGCAAATGTCCGATGTTCGGATTCTTCTATTGAAATATCAGCCAATATTGGGTGACGGAGACGATTTGCGCCATCGTAGGGCTCTCCTGCGCGAAGATCGTCTTCTCTAACGGAACGGGAATCATCCAGTAAAACTGTTTCCTCCTCGGATCCCAGGTCATCCGTTGCAACGGACATCTGTTCTTGGAACAACGATTCATACATTTCTGAAAATGTATAACAAATCTTAATAAAAATCAAATTATTTGTGAATGAAGAGTTCAGTCTAGGAATTTTCTTTAAAAAAATTCGATTATATCTTTTTTTTTTAATCACGGATTTTTTTTTTACAGCAAATGTATGTAAAAATACTGCGGATAAAATATTTTGTAACCAAAAGATTTTGTATCCATGACTGAGTAAAAAAAACGCATATCAATGCGACGGCCTCGAACGCGTAGAGCGATTTTCAAAAATTAATATTAATATATTTTTTTATTAAAGTACAATTTACGTTAAAAAAATAAGGAAAATAATTTTAAAATATCCGCCTTCTCAATTGTATTGATCCAATATATTTTTTTTAGTTTCAGACACTTCAAGCTCCCGGAATTACATCAATCGTTTGAAAAGCGCAATCTCTTCAAACAGCTATACCCCCAAGTGACCTTGCATTATTAAAAAATATAAGAAACTTTTTTTTTAAACAATTTAAGACACACGTTTTCATATGTTAATAAGTTTAAAACAATAAAGTATTACTAATACCAACATTAAAATTGATCGTAAAAATTTATACAAAGAATGCAGTTACCGCGTACTTCCTCGCAATGCTGAAGGATATCCGCAAAGTTGTGATTATTCCTTAGTCCGCGGGATTTGATGACGTCGCCTGTCATCATCGATCCCGTATCGTGGTGTTTAATAATTTCGGCAAAATGTGCGCGAAATTGTTGTGGATCTTCCATAATAAGGTACCGCAGAAATTGTCGAAAATCATGGCTCAAGCTCTCATACGATTTTCTTGCGGCACTAACTAAGTACCGCGGACCAAAAATATCTGCGATACGCGGATTCACGGTAACCACAAAACTGACACAATTACACAATAACTTCCGCATTTCACAGGCCATTTTACGAATACCAACTTGATCACACTTGTCAAAAATTTTCACCCTGATATTCTCACTATGAGAGTGAAACTAAATCTGACAATCTCAGCCACGAAAAAAATCTCCAAGTTTTACCCTCCCTTCCCTACCACCGAGACTTTATTTATTGTTAATGAGTGAGCAATCACGTTTAGTACGAGACAGATTTATGAATATACTTACTTAAAAGCTATTTCACTTTTCTTCCCGTAGAAGAAGAAATCGTGATGTTTATAACACGTATGCGTACTTGAGTACGATAAAGATTCTGTGAATCCGAAGCTAGATATTAAGCAGAAACTGAAATTTAGACAAAAACGTTAATATAAGTATTAAATTTCCATTCAACGTGGAGTTATTGCTTTGTATTCAGATTCTTCTGTTATTAATATTTTTCATACTCTCACAATGGTCATATTCATTCGTTCCTTTCAATTTCTTATCTGGGAACTAAATATTTATCTGAAATAAAAACTGTCGACGATTTTTGACGGGATTAATATTTTTTTCCTGAAAATTTATTACATAAATTCTCAATTGTCATTCAAGTAATACTAGAAGAAAGTTTTTCATCTCACGGGTGTGGTATGACGGAATTAATACTGTGTATGTTAACCGTAAATTACTTCGTCGGTACAGAGATGCCAGATTTTACCGCTAAATCGTCCAATGTCCATTTGAAATTTACCTCCCCCCCTCCTCGCTTGGTATTGCTGGCAACCCTGCATCGGTAAGAAATCCTGTATTTACGATCAACTTTCAAATAACGTTAATGATTCGTCCCCAGCTACCCCCCTCTCCTCCCTCTATCACTTTGATTCAAGCTATATACTTAGATACTAATTTCTCATCTCACATTTTTCATTCGTACAGCTACAGTGGTTTAGTAAAGATATATCATAGAAAAAATTGCAAGTTGGTTGGTGAAACAAGTGTCTGATAAGATGGAGAGCATTGAAAATATTCCAGTAGAGTTCCTTCACGAGTCTCAGATTATCACGGATGAGTTTTTGAACGAAGAAATTGCAACGATTGATAGTTCAGTGTATAGTGACAAGAAAAAATCTTCGGTGAAAAGAGTGCGAATGTCTCCAGGATCACCGACTGCGATGTCCGAATTTCGTCAAACGACTGCATTGCTTCTCGGAACAATGTATCCATTGAATAAGTCTGCTGGTTTACCATTTACCAATCGCTTTAGCGATTTACCTAGGACT